>PVKB01001159.1:0-280366 GCA_004027205.1 Ctenodactylus gundi
TATATATATATATATATATATATATATATATATATATATATATATAATCTTTAACCAGGATAAGAAAATTGTGTACGCAGAAATAAGAAAATTCTGCATGCTGAACTTAGAAATTGCTTCTCTGATTCATTTTTAAATTTATTTAACAATATTTCTTAGGCAGTTACTTCATGTAAGGCATAATGGTAAGGAAAAAAAAATCAATACATAATTAGATCATCATTAATTCATTTAGCAATTATTTGAGCGATGACTACAGTTTTGCTTTGATTGGTGCTAGAAAGAATGAGACAAGGGAAGTTTTTGCTTAGTACACATTTCATCAAATAATCGTGCAATAGGTAAAATTTTTATCTTCTTTTTTCAGGTTAGAAGATTAAAGCCTTTGAGTGCTTAGCTTAGACTGTGCATTAAGTGATAATGTCAAAATCAGAACCCAGTTGTTCTGTCTGAGACCACAGCTAGAGCTATCAATATTTATGTGATACTGCCTCCCTTTCGTCATGTATGAACGTCTCTGGCTCATTCACTACACTCTGACCTCCTTAGAGGCTAATGCACATGGCACATTAATTGTTTTATATTCTTTCCCTAGTGCCTATCACAGTACAATATCCATCAAATCAGCTTTTTATATAGAACAGCTATTAGACATTAATACACTGGGAACAGTATTAACCCAGTCTTACACCAAGTATATCCTGGACTCCTCTTCCATGCTAAGTCCTGGTCTAGGTACTGTAGTGGACATTACACAAGAAAGAAATTTTCTTATCAAAGAAGCTACAAAGATGCTGCAGAGAATAATGTGAGCTGATTTCTTTACCTCTGGACTTCTTAGCGCCTTTGATATGCTAATAAGAATTTGGACTAAAAGGGACACAGTGTATAAGATTTTCTCAACTTCTTTGATAGAAGGTCACTTTCTGTTCTTTGAATGCACCCTGAATTTCCAATGCCATGCTAAGGATATGATTTGCAGAAATCTGTGTTGAATCTATATCTAACATTTCCGGCAGAGAGTATGGTAAAGCTAATAGTGGAGCAAAAGAGTAAATAGTTCACTTAGATTAATATTTCCAAGTTTAGCCCACATGATTCACTCTAGCAACTGTTCTTGTGCATAATTAGATTGCTCTTTTAACTAGTAGAGTTACAATACTCCTTATCTCCTAAAATATATTATAAGATCTAAGATAATGCACATTTAATTAGTTTAATGTAGCTTAATAAATAAGTCTGAAGCAACTTATAGGCAAATTCCACTGAAATATGTCTTTACTCACAACAAGATAAGCTTCTTGCACTATAACTGATTGGGCTGTAGAGTAGGAGGCAGCAGTAGACTGGTTACCCAGTTTGACTCCAGTACAATGTCTAAGAAAATACTGGGAAAAAAAAGTTTTCTACTGCTGATGCACAGGATACAATCACCACGAAGACTTCAAGGTGGGTGGCTCTGGAGTAACACCAACAAAATTCACCTGTTAGGGGATGTATGACCTTTGTAAGATGTATGAATTTTCTAAACTTCATTAGCTACAGTAATAATGTATGTGAGTTATGAATGTGCAAAGAATGGCCCTCTCCTGAAAGTTATAAGGCAAAAGAAAAACAAACAAAACAATTCAGCTTGAGCTCCTCCAAGAGGCATTTTGTATTTTTATGTTTTTGCTACATGCAAACTAAGCAACTCAAAACAGCACACTTTTCTTAGCAAACACTTAAGTGCTTTCTTAATTGCCTCTGGCCCCAGCTCCAGCGGCATAATCAGAGCTGTACTTACACAGCCTAATTGTTGTTTTTGATAAGGAACACAACTGAGTTACAATCACTTTATTTGTGTGTACTCCCCTCCTGGGATATGATAGAGTATGACACAATACGTGACCTACATGTACTTCTGAAGATTGATTTGCATATATTTGTGTATAGTATAGTTATCCCACCTGGCAAATGAAGAGATGGAAACTGAGAGAATTGCCCGTAATTACTCAAGTACTAAGGAGGACTACCAAGATCAGAGACCAGGTTTCTTTCCTTGAAAGAACATTTTTATTTCACTCATGTTGTTTCCCCATTGTTTCCATATTAATGAGCAGTAGTGACTTTCTTTTCTCTACCTCAGTTTCTTTTTCTTCTTCTTCTTTTTTGTTAAATAACAAGAGAGATGATTTCTACTGTGTCGTTTCAGCTCTAATTCTCTTTGAAGAGGAATGCAAAGCCCTTTACTCATAGCATCTCCTGAGAGGTATATATATATATATATATATATATATATATATATATATATATATATATCATCCATCAACTCACTCCCCCTCAATTTTTTTATTTTTTTATTTTTTTCTACATGCCTAGGCCTCCTGGGTCCAGCATCGCTGTCGTCCTGTCAACTTTTCAAGCAAAGTAATGCGTTTCATTCCATTTTGGATGCCATACCAGTTTAATCCCATTGATAGAGGGCTATGCAATCAAACTGACAGTCGGATGATGATTTGAATCGTCCCTGACTCATTACTTTGTGAAGGATTTGGCATGCCAATCAATGGGGAATGATGTGCCGTGCCTTGAAGAGTGACAGTAATCCATTTTCCACCAATTGACGTGATGAGTCCTTGACAGACTCACAAGTTATGGGGCCAAAGCCAAACATTATTTGGCACGTGCCTCCCAGCACTGCCATGTTGCAGACCCTTAGGGTATTTATCAAAGCCGTAGCCTCACTGTCTTCTGCTGTCATCAGCCCCAAATTCTCAAGAGGCAGTCCAGCATTAATAGGTTTTTGCAGGTGAGTAATGAGACAGCTTTTGTGACCTCACCTGGAACACTTACCCAAAGTGCATCTGTAAAAAATAAAAAAATAAATTAGGCCTCCTAATCACTCCCACCCATGCTGACCCACCTAAATTTAAAATTTCTATTGAGAACTGTCTTTCAAAGTAGTCCTTTTTTTTTGGAGTAGAAACACGTATTCTAATGAGGCTGTCAGCATTCCAAACGCATTTGCAATTTCCCCTTTGAAATTGTCTTCAGAACTAATGTTGAAGTTGCACTACTTTCAAAGGATGCCTGCTGTGACGTCAGAATGTGTCCTCAGCTTGATCATGTTCCATGTTAATTTTATCTTTATTGATTTCTTTAAACAATTTGTCCTTAGGATGTTAAGAACATCCACAACAATAAACTGTGGGCTCAAAATAAAGACTCAGCTGAGTTTCAGAAACTTTTCTAACAACATCTGACCTTTAGGTTAAAAGCCCTAAGAAGGCTGGCTTGCAAGTATTAAAATAATAGACATTAACATATAATTCTCTATATTTTACGTGCTAATTGTAACACATTTCTGACATAGAATATTAAATTCTATAAAATTATTTTCAAAAATTCAAAAGCGACATCCTTGCTTCAGACCACAGTCTTATTTTCAGAATATTTCTAGAATATAGTACCCTACCATGAAGAATAAAACCTATGCTGTTTGCTGCCTTTTAAAAACAAAGTAACAGCTGCTACTGCAGGCATAGATTGAAGCTTTGGGTTCTGCTTCTGTTGGCTAGTCTCTCCCGTTGCTCAAAAAAGATCAAAGTAATGAGTACAGAAAGTCTAACCTGATGAACTAATGATTGTACTGGCGTTTCTTACAAAAGTGTAAAGGAGAGGTTACCTTCAGAAGCATAGGTGGGGGTTTTCCCACAGACGCATGGTTGAGAGGTCATGTACAGACCTTTAGGTGACTGCAAAGCCGTTCCACAACTGGAAAGCCCCGCCCCTCGCCCCCAGCACAGTGAAGCCTGTGGACGCTGCATGCTGCCCCCAGGACTCCCCTGGTCAGCTACCACGCTCTTCTGGACTCGGCCTTAT
This sequence comes from Ctenodactylus gundi, assembly GCA_004027205.1. Lineage (NCBI taxonomy): Eukaryota > Metazoa > Chordata > Mammalia > Rodentia > Ctenodactylidae > Ctenodactylus > Ctenodactylus gundi. The sequence continues at coordinate 3,865 of PVKB01001159.1, forward strand.
CTGCTCTATAAGCAGTCAGGGGCTGCTAAAATTTAAGGAAAGTTTAAAAAAAAGACAAAGACCAAGGCAGAGAATAAACAAGCACAAAGTATATGAGTTTGGAAACAAATAACTCTGATCAATTTTAGAGAGGATCACTTGGTAGGAGATAAAGCTGGAAAAAATTACATACACATGTATCACATTATAATGTTGCATATATCTTTTGAATATATATATATATATATATATATATATATATATATATATATAGAGAGAGAGAGAGAGAGAGAGAGAGAGAGAGAGAGAAAGAGAAGTAAGTCTTATTTGCTAAAATTGTTCTAGCAATATGCATACTATACCAATAAGCCATTGTTCCTGTTGATCTATTCTTTCATGTAATTTCTTATTTTGCTCCTGGTATATGTAGCAACTCTTTTGGAACCATTTTTCTCACTGCTGATAATTATATTTTTCCTGATAATATTGGTCAGAGGTGAAATTTTTTATTTATCACAAAAGAAAATGTAATAACTTCTCAAAAGCTGCTTTTGTATTTAATTGCCTTATTCTAATATTTATATTCCCTTTGTTCACTTTAATATGTATTTCATTTTCTCCTCTTTTTTGATCTCTTAAGGTAAATGAAATTACTGTTTAGAGACCTTTCTGTCATATTGATATTCAATTCTATAAATTTTCCCTTAGCACTGCTTTAATGGCATTCTACAAATCTCATGAATTTTTATTTGTATTCAGTTAAAAATACTTTCTGATTTCTCTTTTGATCTCTTTTCTGACACATGAGCTAATTAAAAGTATACTATTTAGTTTTCATATACTTCAAAATTCAAGATACCAATTTATCATTCAAACTTAATTTAATTATAATCTGAATATGAAGTTTGTATGACTTGAATTTGTATAAATTATTTGGGCTTATCCTATGACACAGAATACTTCATCTTAGGGTAATTGTTTCATGAGAATTTGAAAAGAATTTTTATTCCCTTTAATTTTATTTGGTTGAATGCATTATGTTTTTCAATTTTAATGGATAGTTGCTTAATTTCTATTTCTACCGATTACAACAGTTGACCAATACATTGTTGACTGTTTGCAGATATTGTACATTTTCTTGAAATTAAACCACTTTATGCCATGTATTTAAAAAATTCCATTCTTAGGTATATAAGTATTTAGAACTGCTAATTTCAGTGACATGATCCCCTTATAATCACAAAACTACCTTTTATATCTATAGTAATATATCTTGTTCCATGGTCTACCTTATTTCATATGAATTAAACCACTCTAGTTTTCTTTAATTTGTGTTAGTGTGGTATATCTTTTTCCATCTTTTGTTTTTAAACTTCTTTGTACTTAGAATAAAATTCCTGCAGGCAGCAAATCATAGGGTCTATTTTTAAATCTGATTTCACAGTCTCTAATTTAAAATTGAAGTGTTTAGAATGTTCACATAGAACGTGATTGGTGTTGAAATCTCCTTGTGATTTTTACTTTTGACGCCTTATCTATATTCTTTATCTGCTTCCTTTCTTGTTACTTGAGTTTGTTTTATCTTCGTTAGTATAATACCTATGATATGTAGCTCGTTATTTTGATGGTTCAGTTAAAGTTCATAGGATACATTTCTTATTTATCATAGTTTCCTTCAAAATGTTTTTATAGTAATTCATGTATAATACGATAATATTATAATAATATTTTTCTCTCCTTTCAGGTTTTATGCTTCATGCTGTATATATTTTAGTTTTATACTATAGTTTAGTTTTGTACTATGCTAAAGTTTTAGTTTTACTTTATTCTTCTCTTTTATCTAAACAGTAGATTATCTTATAAGACGTAAATTAAAAAATTATCTTGCATGTCTTCCCACACAGCTTCCACTTCAGATGTTCTTAATTCCTGTGTGTACGTTTGTGTTTTATCTGGTATTTTCCTTCCACCTATAGAAGATCCTTTAATATTTCTTACAATAAAGGTTTGTTGGTAATAAATTCTTCTTGTGTGTTTGTGTATCTAAAAAATATTAAGTCAGTGTAAAAACTCAAGACTAGTTGTGATTTCATTAAGAGAGCAAAGAGAAAATGAAAAAGAAGAAATTATCAGAGATATTGATTTTGGATTAAATAGGTTTATCAATAACTCACTTTAATGGAAGAAAAAAAAGCATGTCCTTGTCAGGAGAAGACTCCAGAAGCTTTCAGATATGAGGGAAATAAAAATGATTTTCACATAAAGAGCCAAGCATCATACAGTGTTTGAATACCATTTACTCTGGAAGTTGGAGCTAAGACACATGATATATGAACAAAGAAATCCAAGTTAAATATAAACATTATGTATATCACATATATACACGAATTAAATGGGTAAAAAAGAAATTTGACAAGTTGTTATTGACTAAACCAAATGTTGAGGGGAATCATAAATCACATCAGGACAGAAGAAGAGTTATGCCAGGGGTGGAATTCAAGCCAGTTTCCCTTGATCCCACAGTAGGCACCTTGACCTGTGACCTAATTTTCTTTCTTTGTTTCTTTGTTTCTTTTTTCTTTCTTTGTTTCTTATTTTCTTTCTTTTTGCAGCATTCAGTTTCAGCCATTGATAAAAATTGCTTAAAGCTAGTTCTTCTGTCCCTTTGCTACACTGATAAAAATTCTTCAAAATAACTCCACTGACTCAACTACATTTTTTTTCTTAGACATGCTCTAATTTTTTCACTTTACTGCAACTTTTCAAACAAGTTTGCCTGAGTGTCTTAATTTTGCCTGCACTTCTCTAAAAGTGGATTAGAAACAAATGCACTCCACGTGGCCGAGCGGAGGCACTCATTTCCCTTTTGTCTTGATGAGAAAACTGTGAAGATTCATGAACATGAAGAGAAGTGTCTTTTGAGTGGAGGGTGTGGAGAGGGACGTAAAGGGAAATGAGGGAAGATGACAGGAGGAAGAGAGAGATAGGGGACAGAAACAAAGACAACAGAAAGGTAATTCATAGAGAGAGGTAGAGTTCTAGGCACAAAGATGGAGGGAAAAGGGCCAATGGTGACAGGGATTCATGAGCTGCTGCCCTTCAGACATCTTAGCTGAAAAGAGCTTGAAGTATACTCACCATTGTTTTTATAAACATGACTCTATTATAGAACAATGAAAATTTTTCTGTGTGCCCCCTTTCTGTGGCTTTGATTATACAGCTTTACTTTGGAGGGTAGTTAAAACATGAATACATCATACACACTGACTGAACATCTTAAAATGTTCTGCCAAGCAAATACGAGATTTTCCTCCTCCATGTCATTTAAATATGATAAAATTCTTATGAATAAGAAGAATTGGTAATGACAGAAAAAAACCTGCTAAAATCTTTGCATAGCCAGTTAACCAGGCAAAGATCTGTCACTTGTCAAGTTTTAGAGATTTATTAGTCCATCATTCCCATGTCTTCCCCTCCCACTGAGGTCTGAATTATAAAGACTCATCTGGTGCTAGATTCCTCAAGGACAAGAGCTGCACACTTCCATCCCCGTTATTAAAAAATCTTGGAGTTATATTTTTAACTGAATTTCATATACTAGGGATGGGACACTCAGATCCTTTTATTGCTTTGCTGATCTCTTGCATTGTATTTTCTCTCCAAAAAGACTCCTGTGGCCTAAGCTCATCTACTTTCAACTTTAGATCTAACATCAGGGATAAATTAGGATATCTGATTTTATATAAAAAATAGTAAATGGGTACAAATAGATCATAAGGTTATATAAACCAATCAGGGTTTTAAGATATACTGGCCATGAGTATACTACCAAGTTCCATGTAATGTATGTATGGAAGGAATCTTGAAACATTTAGTCCTTTCAATATTTAAATATTATGTTATAGTTACCCATGTGGTTTTATGAGATCACAAGATAATTTTATAAAAACAGTATCTGCAGGCAACATAAATACACTGTGTGTCATCATCAACATAGACATAATCTGTCCATGTCTTTAGTTTTGCTTCTGCGAATCCATTTCCATCCTGAGCCCTTTGCTATAACTTGAGAATTCCCTTTCTCTATAGAGATAACTGAAACTTCTGTTTCCCTGCGTTCCACCTGCCTGTCATTCTTCTCTTCCATTGACTTTCTATTTCAAGAAAACTAGAATATTTCCCACTCATTTTCTACATCTAAAATTTATAGTATCAAAAATAACCACCACTGAAAAGTAGAAGCAAAGCCCATTTATACTTTTATTTTTTATGTAAATGTCTGTGTTCAAAACGTCTTTCACTTGTCTCCATGTCTCATCCACAATTTGGACTGGGAGGTCACCCAGCCTTTAAGTGAACTCTTAATAATATCAATAGAAAGTTGTTTCATGACCTAGCCAATTTTCCATACCATAAAAAGAAAAGTGTTTGGATCCCGAAGGAGCAAGAGAGATTATAGTAAGGCTATCTGCTTCTCACTCGGACTGCAGACATCTCTCTTTCCAGACACTGGTGCAAGAGTCCACCTCACACCACTCACTATAGCCCCCAACAGCCCACAATAAGATTTCCTTTCTTTCACTTCTTAGATCAGTTATTATCAGATCCACTTATTTGCTGTTAGTAATATGTCAGATTCTGAAAACTTTACAGCTGCAATTTTGTTAAATGCTCATTGTTACTTAGATTTCCAATGAGATTAATTTCAACCTTCCTACTATATTTTAAACAATCTGAAGGCCGAATCTATTTGGTTATGTGACATTTGGAAGCATTTGTTTTGACTTCAAATACATTTTGCTGTGGACTAATATGAAAGGACTAATATTAAATTTAAAGGAAGTATTGAAAAAGAAATTAGCCTAGGATTGGGTCCAGAGTGATCACTTTTAAGAATACTTTGGGTTCAATAATAATAATATGAATAATGGTGGCAGGACCTGACACAAGGACATAGCATGTCACTTGCAAGGTGAGTTTTACAATTAAAAATGTTTTATTTTTATTATCTGGCTATTATAGGTATAATGCATAAAATGGTACCAGAAAAGCAATCAACATTCAGCTTCAGCTGGTTCTCTTAACTCATGGTTTCATTACTTGGTGAGCATTTTTGTATAGTCTCTTCCAAACTACATCGCTGCCTCACATAAATCTAAATAACAATTGTCTTGATGGAGGGTAAAGATACAGTTTTGTTTCCTTTGTGGCAATGGGATATAGAACCTGAGAATGTGGAATTTAAGATGTGTAATTTCTCAGTGTAAAAATCAAGTGAATTTCAGCATGTAGGGGGTTGTTAGTAAATCGAAAAAAAATCATTTGTATTAGTAGTCCCCGTGTGTTTATGGACCCCATCTTAGTCACTTTCCAGTTGCTTGCTGGGACAGAAGCACCAGGCAGTCACCACTTAGAGGAGAGGACTTCATGTTAAGAGGGTCATGGTAGGTTCCAAGGCAGAAAGAGCATAATTAAAAAGCCCGTGGTATAAGACATCTGCTCACTCCATGATGGTCAGAAAGCAGAGAGAACCGGGAAGATCCTAGAGGAAAACACACTCCTACAAGTCGTGTCCCCAGTGACTTGCTTCTTACAACCAGGCCTATGCTCCCAACATGAGATTCCCGAAGGACTGTCTCTTTGTGGGAGGTGGGAAACATGCCTTTTCTCTGGGATCACGCAGATAAAACAGAGGAAGCCTCCCTGAGAATAAAGGGCCTTCTCTGCTGATGTCTGCTCTTCACACCGGGTGTACAGCTTAGTGGGTTTCTGTTCCCCATCTTGGTTGTGATCATGTGTGTGACAAATGCATGTATGTTGTTAGTCAAAATTATAGTCATTGGTCAAAGAAGTTTGCTCATTTTTTACTGTGTACAATGTGTGTAGCTTGATTTATACAAAATTTTATATAATATGTAGCCACATAAATATTCATTTTTAATGTATATCTCTAAGCTTTTAGAGATACTTGAAATGGGATTTGTAATTATTATTTCCAGCCAGTGGGATATGACACTATGGAAAAAAAATCAGCCATCAACAGTTCTATAACAAAATGTCACAATTAACCTAAAAGGAAATAAACAAATATGCAACTTTTAAGAATAGATATATAGTAATAGTCACATGGAAACAGTCATTGGAGACATAGGTGTTTACACATACCTGCCTAGTATTTTGATGGGCATTTCTTGCTTTCAAATAAAGGCACTTTGAGCTAGGGATGTCATTTAGCAATAGAGTACAGACTCATTATGAGCAAGATCCTGGGTCCAATATCTAACATCATAATAACCAAAAATAAAGTCACCTCCTCTTGAAGAACAGTTTTCTTGGGGCACCCCATCATGTCAGTGAGTGAAAGGTTTCTTTGTGTTCTGTGAACCACTAGCCATTAACTTTAGAGCGACTGCTTAATGTTGAGCTATAAGAATATGCATGAGTAGAAAAAAAAACCTCTTTTCCCTTGAGAAATTTATATCTAGTTGGGTACAAGACCACACAAGTCCTATTATAATAGAAAATTAAATTGCACCTTATTCCTGACATAACTGTTTAAAAACTGGAAATATCACACATATATGTGGTGCTTTTCTGCTTACTAGAAAGAACATCTGAATAATTATTTAATTTGTATCTATGGTTTCTAGTTGTTTATCACAGGGAGCTGCACTGTTACAGAATTTTCTTCTTGGAAAATCTGGGTGTGGTGTCGCAAGCATCATAATCCCAGAGCTTGGGAGGCTGAGGCAGAAGGATTGCTGTGAGTTCAAGGCCAGTCTGGGCTACATAGTGAGTTGAAGATCAGCCTGATACCCTGTCTCCAAAGAAAATCTTTTGGAATTTAATAGCAGCAAAAGTTGGGGCATCTAACTCATGCTTTTTCAATTTTGGTATCAGTAGCATTTCTTGGGGAAGTCAACTCATAGAAGTAGTGGCTAATAGGAGAAAAGGTAAGAAAAAGTTATTTCTCCAGGTGTGTGTGTGTGTGTGTGTGTGTGTGTGTGTGTGTGTGTACATGTGTGCATGCATGCGTGTATTTAATGGAGAAGGAATATTAGATTTTGATAGCAGGAAGGAGCCAAGTTTTGCACTATCATTTGAGAGAGAAGAACACTGAGATCTTAGGGTAACTCAACGATTTGCTCAAGGTTATGCACACTAGCCTTTAACTCCAGGAAATTACTCTTCACTCAGCACCATTCCAAAGGGCCAGGACTCTGTGCCAAACTTTCTTTTTCCTTTTCCAGTATCATCATAATCTGCCACTCTTTACTGTGGTGCCTCAGGAAGAAGCGAGGGAGTCTTAAAAACCACCCAGCTCTCCAGATTCAATTGGCAGGTTAATCGAAAACAATTTTTTTATAGCACAATAAAGGGCCTGAGAACAGTGGAACATTAATATTTGTTTCCCACAGAGTGGACCCTGGGAGAATAAGGCTGCGTGCAATTGACTTACGGTTCCCATAGAGTCGGGGTGCATTTTGCATTGCTTCATTTTATGCCACCATTAATCAGGTGGCCAAGAGCAAAGGCGGCCTCACAAACCACAGCCGAGGCCCCCGTGTCCTGGGGAAAGCAGGCAGTTTCCCTAAGCATCTCATGTGATTACAATATAGTTTTCATGGTGCATTTTTAATAAAACAAAAGGTGGCCCTCTGACAAAAATGTCGTCTGGTTTTTATAATGTAAAATACAGCAATTTTGTCAGCATTAACACTGATTGGCTGCCATTAGCCCCTTGCCTTCTAATAAAATTTATGATACCTTTCAGGAGCCCAATTTGATAGAAAGTGAAGTGATTGCACCCTGCTTAGATATCTCTCAGGCATCTATTCCAACAATAATGCTGTAATTTTATGCATGAAATAGCACAATTGGCATAAATAGTTATAATACTGAGTGCTGTCTAAGGAAACTGGCTGGTGGAAAATTAGAAAGCGCTTCACACTTTTGAAACAGGTAATTAGGATTTTTCTTCGTGCTCATACAAGGCATACTGGAGTTTCATTTTATATTTCATGTTTCATTAAAATATAGGTGTTAAAAATAAATGTTGAATTTAAAACTGCATATATTATGAAATTAAAGGTATAGTGTACAGTAGGGCCTGCCAAATGTGGGATGGGACCATGGAATATTATATTTAGTAGCAGTGGGAGCATTTTTAAAAAATAGTTTCAGCAGGTAATATAACCTTGTATCAAATATGATACTTTGAAAAGGATTGATTTAGAAATAAGCTGCACTCAATCACCAGCCTTTGGTCCAGGAAGAAGTGTGCTCCCTTGACTTAACACGAACGCAGGAATAGCTCTTTGTTTTAATTGTCAGGCAGAAGTAGGCTTTGTGTCATATGGGATTCACCAGGCAGTTTTGAACCTTGCATTGGGCTCAACAGTTCTCTGTCTGTTCAACATTTCTATCCTGACCTTGGCTGCTCACTCAGACCTGAGCCAACCCCCAATGGAACCTTTTGATTCTCTTGAACTGTGCTGTGGTTTTGGGAGGCGGGAGAAAGGCTGTAATGACACCATTGTATTAACCTCCACTTATGACCCAGCTGAGGGCAGGCTTTTAAGTTTTCCCAGCCGTGTCATTAAATTTGTTGCTGTGGCTCCGCTGACACGACACCATCACAATCTCAGCCACAGACTAATGACCAGAGCTGTGAAGGCAGCATGTTGTGGATGAGGGGAGTACACAGCGCTCAGAAGAGCCTGGAAAGCAGGGGAGGCTTTGTTTTCTTGCTTTCCTGTAACTACCCATGTGGCATCAGGCAGGCTACTGTACCTTTTGGGGACTCAGTTTCCCCTCCTGTAAAAAGAGAATTGTGCTCGCATTTTCTTTCTTAGAGGTTTCCCATGGAAATACAAATCACAAAAAAAGAGGGAAAAGGGAAGCACAGAGAGAGTACAATACTGTGGAGATGTGTGATGTAGCGCAGCATTGAGACAGAACTGCATTTTGTCTGAAATGTTTGTTGGCTGCTCAGAAAAAAACAAGTTCTGTGGAAAGAGTTCTTAGTTCAGAGGTCAACTTAGGCGAAATTCTAGAGGGAAATTTAGAGTAAATTCTACCCCCGGGAAGGACAGTTTTCCAAGCACTTCTCATTTCCTAGTCTTCCCAAAATGTCACTGCTGTAGCCTTTAGTACTTCCAAATTCCGTTCCCTCCCTCCATTCCTCTGAGACCTCAGTTCATCTGCATTCCATGAAAACATCCCAACAACTGTGATATTTCTTAGTTGGTTAAGGAAATGCTGCTCATTCACTTGTCCAAACCTATACTCTTAAAAAATATTTAATTAGCTTAGATAAAAGGAAAGGAAAGTTAACTTAAAATTGGATCAGGACAGAACCGCTATTACCACAATCTCCAGCTGAGGAAACATACTAGTTCCTGAAATCCTCCATTTGTCTTGGAAAAAAAAATAAACAAAAGCTAAACAAGGAACAAACAGAAAAGTGCAACACAAAACATATGGATATCCATCAACCAAGAAAGGGACCTTCTGGGTACAGCAAGGCATGGATAAATGGAGATGTTGTACAGGAAAAATGAAAATAATAAAAGACCCTCCTATAATAAAAGCACTATAACGAGAGAAAACAATGTGCTGTACTGTTGAAAGCATTGCACACCTATCAGAGATGTTTAATCAATTGGAACAATAGTGAGGAACTAATTCAAAGATTAAATTCTTTTTTTGAGCTTTAAAAAGTGCATATATGTCTTAGTTTCTTTATCGTCGCCATGACAAAATGCCCAATATCCACAATCTTAGAGAGAAAAGGTTTATTTAGCTCAGTTACACCATCCATTCATAGGGTAGCCAGCAACGGTGGAGATCCACAGAACAGACAGAGGCTGACGAGCTGCTCACCCGCTTGCAGACAGAAGCAAAGTGAGTTTGAAGACTCGGGCAAGTTTGAGGCTTTCCCAGAAAGAAGGTGCAATAATGTTTCCTTTTCTTTATTTATTTCAATCCTGGGGTTCACACCCAATGTGTGCGCTCCTTTCCCACGTTTTGGCCCTGGAGAAAACAACACACACCTGAAAGCTACTTTCTCAGTGGCAAGTGGATACAGTCTCTCCAGTTCAATCACCAAAGCTTTCACTCTTCTCACCAAACTCTACCTCTCAATAACACACATTTCCAAATACACGAGGCCCTTAGGGGACACTCTCAATCCAAATTATAGCAATGTATTTACCCAATAACGTTGAAAATAAGTCTATACAAAAATCTGTACACCAATATGAATACAATTGATTTTGTAATTTCTAAATGTTGGAAGTAACCAAAATTTTCCTCTGTGGGTAAATGAATTAAAAACTGCGAGTTTGTATACTATAAATATTATTTAAAGTGAAACAAAAGGAGCTGTCAAATCACAAAAACGGGGGGAAACATCTGTCACATCAATGCATAACAATATAAGAAGTAGGAAAAGCAGTGGACACCAAGTGGAAATAATTTTTAACTCATATTTCAGTTTATATGAAATGGCTCATAACAAAGTCCAACATTTAAAAATATTTTTGAAATGAAAAGTATATGTTTTCATATACAAAGTACTTTTTCTTGTAAGTTTTTTAGATAGAAAGCCAAAATGTGTCAATGTTGTAAGAGGATATTACCAACACTTTCCTAATTTAAGGTACATAAGAATCCCACCACAGAAAGAGGAACTGTGTTTGTCATGACTAAGTAAAATTGCAGCATCCCTGACAGTATTGTAATTCCCAATAGAAAATCACAAAGCATGGAAGAAATTCAGCGTTGCTAATGATCTGCCTGTAAGTTCTGTTCATTATTCCTATCATATTTTCTAGTGATTGCAATGTAAAGATGTGACCTGTTAATGTAATAATATATTCACATTCTATAACAATCCTAGGGAAAAAATTCCAGTCTATCAAAAAGGTGATCATGCTGAGGAAATTGGGGACAAACGCTATTTTCATTAATCCTTATCATGACACTCAGTTTTTCACAGAAGTCACTTCATGTTATAGTCATTGTGCGCTCAGAACTGAGGAAACATACCCAGAGATTTTTTTCAGAGGACTTTCACAAAAGCTAGCAAAACTAAAATGGCTCTCTACTTTTTCCTTCCTTCTGTCAATAAAATGATTTTTGATCTTTCTAAATCACTGAGCTAATTGTGTTCTTTGTTCTATGTTGTGGCGAAGCAGATGACATGCCCTTCACTTCCTTCTCCCCTACCCCCAGCTGGGTGGCTCGGTCTTGCCTACAGCAGTCACTAGCCTCCCTTTCTCGTCCCTTTCTTCCCACTATGTTCCCCCCCCCCCCTCCAAAAGAAACTGGGACAATCTACCTCAGTGTTCTTCTGTAACCCCTAGTGTCACCACATGGCCATGGCTCTGAGCAGCCCCAACAGGAAGTGTAGCTCGGCCATCAGCTGCTACTAAAGGTGCTCCTGGCTCTGCTTTGAAGAAGTAGAGAGAAGATCACCTGATGAAGCCAAGCCCAGAGAAGGAGGAATCTAGATCTGTCGTTGACACCTCCAGCCTCACAAACTCTGATAAGCTGTGATGAACATTGTTCTCATGAAGAGTCTATGGTTTCCTCCCTCCCATTTTCTATCTAGACAGATCAGCTGTCAATCAAATAGCTTGCATTTTCTGGTGTTCTCTAGATGATGGCCACGACCTTGCAGCTGTTTGGATGCCTCACACTCTAAACTATGGTGCCTGACTCAAATTTAAACTCAGAAGTAGAATTGCATTTGGACCAAATAGAAAGCTTCGATCAGAAGGCTTAAGTTTAGATCACATAGCAGGCTCGAATTTGGACCAGTGACACGCCTGCTGTATCTGTGTAAGCACTCCTCTCACAGTGTGGGGTCAGTCTGGAATGGGCCTCCCCGACGCACTGACCTTTCTGTGTTGTGACACAGGATCTGCTTAAATAAAGCCGCACTCTGATGGTCCTGTGAATTTTCTTGGGATTTGTTTCTCAGGTAATATAGACTCAGAATTCTTATGAATTCTTATTCTGAGCATTGCGAATAGAGCAATTGCTCCAAGACACAGAGCTACCAACACCAGCGACTGTGACTCTAAAGATATCCAGAGATACCAGCCAAGGAACACTGTCATGAGGGACAGTAACCAGCAAAGATGACCGCTGGTGACTGACACAGGCTAGAGTCAGCAGTGGTCAGGAGGAACAGACTAGTAACTGGGAGAGTCGACTGATGCTACCAGACACAAACAAGGGCAGAATAGTCACACTGGCCATGACAGAGTCCAGCAACAGGTAGAGCTGGCCAACGGTGTCCAACAGAAGTTGGTGTTGAATGGCTATCGCTGGGAGTGGCAGAGTTCTGCCACTGTAGTGTTGAAAGTGGCATCATGGCTGCTAGCAGAACTACATTTTTCTAATTCATGATTTCAGTCTGAATTGAATACAAGAGCCCTCACCTAGCTGGCAATACTGGAAACAAATTTGTCTTTCTGGAACAGATTCTAAAGGTAGAACATGCAAGAATCATTTTTTTTTTCAAATTCTGACAATTCTTTTTGAAGAAAGAGAATTGTGCATTATTTGATGAAAGTGGGAAAAGACCCTCTCCCCTTTCCTCATTTTCAGGTCAACTTGACTGGGGACAGAATAATGCTACCCACCTTTGTTCCCTTGAGCAGGGAAACTTGGGTGTGTAATTGGTTCGTTTGATTCACTACAGCATCAACAACTGGACATATACTAGGTGCATGAACAGACATATAATTTCTAGATGCAATATTCCAGGTAAGTGTGCCAATTCTGAATAAATGAATTCTTCTTGTAGTAGCTAAAGTGTTCAGTGTAGTAGCTACAGTGTTCAGTGTAGTAGACCAGAGGGACTGAGATAGCAGAAATTCCCTTTTGTGCTCGTGCCTCAGGGCCACATTCTTTGACCTAATTTTATCACATATAGAGTAAACATTTTCACCTTCTTGATTCTTGGGTCTTTTTCTCCCAACTTGGTTAAAAAACTTAAATAATAAAGAACTGTGATTTTTCTTTCATTCCCAAATAACTTTCACTACCTACTTGAAATGACTAATTTCAACTTTTTTAACAATATGATGTCCAAATCTGTTAGTATAAACATAAGTGATTTTTATGAACTTAGCATAATTAGTGTAAAGGAAACAAAGAAGCAAAGCTAGGTTGGAGAACCAAGAAACGCAAATGATTAAGAATAATTGGATGAGAAAGACTAATAGAGACACAGAGAGAGAGACAGAGAGAGAGAAAGGGAGGTAGGAAGGGAGGGAGGGAGGGAGGGAGGGAGGGAGGGAGGGAGAAATTGACAAATGTTTCAACAAAACGCAAAGGATAAAACTTTGAAAAGATTTATTTAGCAAGATTTACACACGGTTTGTCAATTTTATATGCTCTTCTTACAGACTTTAAGTAAGCTGTTCACCTTTTACAAATTTTAAGCATCATTATCTCTCATTTGTTTTTATTTTTACTTTCCAAAAAAGTTCTGTTTTCCCTCAGGTATCTTGCATACTGTCCACATGATTTTATCATTAACATGATTTTAGCTGTAGGGGAGAATTGTCCTCTTATAATTTCAGTAAATTAATTCAGAATATACTTTATGAAGACACAGAAACTAAGACATTGGGAATTGCCTCTTTAGATATAACACAAATCCAGAAATTACTGCAAGGTATAAGTCACGGAACACAAGATTTTCAGAAAGCAACCTGTTTTATCCCACTGAGATATAATCATCACCCTGAGTCACATTGAAACTTAAGAATGTGTTTTGTGTTTGTAGAGAAAGAGAACTTGATAACAGATGAAGGCATTTCCACTGACAGGTATTAGAAATAATTGCTGTAAAATTTCACAAAGCAAGTGGCTTAGTTAATTTTTTTATTGTGGGTACACAGTAGCCTACATTCACAACTTAAGGAAGAAAAAATATTTAGTTCACAGTTTCAGGAAATTTCAGACCAGAACGTTCATGGGTGACTGACCAAGGCAGCAGGTTCTGGCAGAAGACCTATACGGAGGGGAGCTATTCTTACCTTGACAGATAGAACACAAAATGAAAGAAGTGTGGAGCTAGCATATATTCTTAAAGGCCATGATTAAGTGCTCGACACCATTCAAGCCAAACCCAGTGATCTGTCCCTTCTGACCAGTCCCACCTCTTGGCAGAACAGGAAATCGATGGATTAACTTTGTGATTGAATCACTTTCTAACCATTACGATTTGGGGGAGATATTCCAGTTGAAAATCATAAGAGCCAGGATGCTACAACTTTTTCTTTAGGATCACCTCTTTCCAAATGGATTATGTCCCATCTCTAAAACTGAAAAGAGAGAAAGGGGGTGGGAGAGTGGAGAATAAAAACCAATTTTTGGGCTGAACAAATTTACTTACTCATTAGTTCACTGATTTAATAGATTCTTATCAGAAAAATAAGAGACCATGAAAAGAATGAAAGGCAGATATTGATGTGAGAATTTATTTTGTTAGTAGTTTATTTGATAAGCTATTTATTTGTTTCTCAGGATTTAGTTTACCCCATTTATAAACTGAAGATGATAATGATTTTAGCATGTGTATTAGTTTGGGTTCTTTCAAAAGGCAGAATTTACAGAAATTATAGCAAAAAGGATCTATTCAGAAGGCCTACAAATCTAAAGACAGAGATAGTCCAAGACAGTGGCCTAAACATATAAGAGCTGAAGTGTCCAATGGCTGCTCAGCCCAGAGTAGAATTACCCGTCTGGGACTGCAGGACAGCTGGTGCGAGTCTGCTGTGGATCTCAGTTGTTCAAAGAACAGCGGTGAAGAGCAGAGACTGAGATTGGCGAGACTGAAGATCAGCCACTGAAGATCAGCGACGGGCAGACAGGCCCAAGTTGAGACTGGAGCGAATCTGCGATGAAGATGCGCAGCGTGTAGCAAGTGGGCATCCATAGACAATTGGGAAGGCGAGCGCTTTCCCACAGGATGAAGCTGTAATGACGATCTTTTTTCTTCCTTCCTTTTATACAGTTTGAGTTCCCAGTTGGACTTCCCGCATCCAGGTGAGTGCGTTATTTGCTAGGCCACAAATCACACATACTCTTCCAGTTTGGTTCCCAATTGCCTGATGTAGGCATGGTTCCTGATTGCTTCAAGTTGACATAATTTTTCCAATGGTCTCAGCATGTTATTATGAAATTAAACAGGGTAATATAGAAAGTATAGTATACAAGGAAAATTTTTTCTTTTTGTATTTTTTTCTTCTTCAATTCTTCCCTGTTTCCCTATTGTAATTATTAGGAAAACAAAGATGTCCTGCGTATTTAGTTGTCCTTACGAGATGACAGGTTAGTGGAAGAACCAAGTAATTTTGGAGTAGAAAGCCTTCAGTGGCATGGTAGCTGCTGTGTTCAGGATCCTACAAAAAATCTTACTATACCTGCAGCTTCCAGAGAAAATTTCTTACAGGAAGCATTATAGAAGAAAATGGTTGTCCCTCAAAAATTACACGGCACAGTGGTGTCGAATTACACCTTGGAAGACAAAGCTGCTCAAAGGTGAGAGGAAACTGGTTTTACTCATCCATTGGAAAAACAAGATTTACTATCAGGTACAAACATTATTCTCAAATATATGGGACAAATATTCCACTTATTATAGGGTAGAGTGGTGAATAAACTAGAAGAAATATCATGTCTCACTTAATAAATTATAAGGAGTAAGGAAAAAAGATAATGATATAGTATCTCTTAGGCCAGTGACATGAACTAAGGAGGTAAGAGTGAGTGTCAGGTTTGTAAACAGCTGAATAATGGAATCATTTATTCTAATGAGAAGAAATAAATACAGATAAAAATGAAAAAAATTTAAAACAGGCCACACAAATTCTATATTCAATTCTGCTTAGCTTGCTATTTAGTAACTATTTAATTTTAGAATTAAAAGGAAAGGTGTGACCTGGAGACTTGTGATAGTTTTATTGAACAGAGGATATTTGAAGGCAGGAGTTGGATGGGCACTGCATCTCAGAGTGTGATTACAGAAGGTAGAAAAGAAGGGAAGGAAAGGAGCGATTGGATAGATGTTGAAGGGCAAGGAGGATAACAGGGCTAGGGAAGTAGGGGTAGGGAGAAAACGCAAGCCCAGGAACACAGGTGAAGTGGGTGTTTCAAGTGTGGAAGAGTGATGAAGTGTGCCCAGGCTGCTCCCAAGTGCAGAAAGGTGAGCCCTGAGAACTGACCAATAAATTCATCAATATGGAAGTTTTTGGTGACTTCACCAGAACAACGTCTTTGAAGGGATAAGATGAAACCACGGTCAGAATGGCTCCGAAACAGAACCAAAGCTGGGAAATGAAAAGAATGGAGATCAAGAGCTCTTTTCAGAGCTTTGCTGAAACATGAAGTGGAGCTCATCTAAAGAGAATGTGGGATATGTAAACTAATGAGCATGAACAGTGCAGTGTGATTGGTAATGTGGTCACAAGGGAAAAGTAACGTTGCAAGAGCAAAGGTTTTTTGAGTATTTTAGAGATGATGGGAGCTACTCTAAAAGACATTGTTTGATTTTTAACATGAATATTAGAAATTCAGTCAGTAACACAGAGATAAGATTGAAAAGTAAGAACGTAGGTGTACGACTGATTTTGGGTAGTCTATACCAGGAATGTTGTGACTCTTTTTTCTTCACTAAAAGATAAAGTCAAAAGCAGAGTAGGAAGTGAGAAGGTCTGTTAAGTATCTGAGGAAAAAGAAATACCAGGAAGATGTTCTAGAGGCAATCTGAAAACTAGAGGAAAAAGGAATGTACCAAAAACAATAAATAAATAAAATTAAAAAAACGCTGCAGGGCTTCTAAGAGCAAGTGGGAGACAGACGATTATAAACTTTCAGTGAAACCAATTATTATCATAATATTTTGCCAAAATTGTATCCTATAGCTTCAGCCATATGTGGGAGGTGAGAAAATACGTTTCACTAAGGAGAGGAAGCAAAGGATAATGAGTGCGTACAGGAGGAGTGTGTAAGTGACAGACAGCAGAGTCAGCTAGAGAAGGAGAGAGGAGAGGACAACAGGATGCCTGTGACAATGACAAATTGATGAGCTATGGATAGAGAACAGTGTTGATGTATTGTAACAGTGGAGATAGGTAGTGGCAGGCATGTGCTGGGCATTCACGAAATAGACATTCAGGTGGAATCTCAGATATGTCACACTCTAGGGCAAGATACAAAAAGGTAAGGAAATCATACATTTGGTTTAGTTTTTCTATTGACAGTTGAGCTGCTAATTAATGTAGTTGCTGGTTTTACTGTATGTTGCTTCACAATGGTTGGAACTTGAAAAGAAAGATTTGAATAAACATGGAAACCAACGATTGAGGCTAAATATTTGAAGGATTAAATATTTCAATAGGGACAGTCAAATGTGATCTCAGTACCTGAATAATAAGACCATCAAAAAGACATAGCTATTTGTAAGCGCTTAGAAAAATTAATAAATTATCTGACATTACAAAGCAATATACAATAAAATATATTCAACCCCACCCCCAGGGATTAGCTAGTCTAGCACAATTTTCAATAATTGGAAAGTATCTGGTTTGGTCTTTATTGGTATAAGATCCACACATCAGTTTGTAGCTGTTCCATGGTGTCCCAGGACACCCTGTAGATGCCAAAATCCACAGATTCTCAAGTCCTTGTTATAAAATATTGAAATATTTTCATGTAACCTGTGAACATCTACCCACATACTTTAAATCATTCCTAGATTTTCATAATACTGCAATACAATATAAAGGCTATGTAGTTTACATCTTGTATTGTTCAGGGCATTATGACAGGAAAACATCAGTACATGCCCAGTACTCATGCAAAAAGGTCTTTATGCCTGGTATTTTCCATATACAACTGGTGGCATCCTACAGTGCCGGACAGGTGGAAAGACAGAAGTGATCTTGCTGTATTATTTTTGAGGATCCACTATCACAACAAAATCATGAAATAAAATAATTATGTGGCATTTTCCCCCTCCTAAATTTACAATATGTATATAAATCAATGCTGATTAAAAGTACTTCAGAAATTAGAAAGGTATCAAGTTGCATGTATATTTAATTAATTTAATTATTTTAAAAATGTATTTCAAGATGTTGACATATTTCTTATTTAATTGACAATTTTTAGATGAGAAGTTTCACATTAAATAGATCAAAAATTGGTTTCTCATTATTTTAACCATTCCTTGGCTGGGAGCTGAGTCTCTGTGCCTTAGGCTACATCCATAGGCCTTCCCCTCCTTTACCTCTTGCTTGGCAATGGAAGAACTCCAGAATGCCAGATGTGTGCCCATGAATTTTAAATGAGAACAGGCAAAGTTACCAGATGTGGCATCTGCCCCTGCCTGAGGCTACTGCTGACCGTCTTACACCTAATCAGACATGAACACATTTCCATATGAACAAGAACATATGTTTAAGATAAAATGATATTTAGTAAATAAAATGGGTATCAAAATTATGATAGCTGAAATACCACATTCATATAGGATTTTAAAAATATACATAGGTGCATAAAATGATCAACCTCATTGTAAACCTTAATTTTTTTTGTGCTTATACATATCAATAAAATGGAGGGGGAGAAAAATAATAAAAATAGAAATATTTTTCTATTTACCTCAAGAAATTAATTTTAGTTGTTTGAGAAAATCACAAAAAAACCTGAAAAAAAACTAGCTTGGTCATCGTTTTATATACTTATCCTAATTGTCTTCTGAGCAGACTTATTTCTGAAATGGCAATGAAGGTTGTGATGGTCCAAGGGGGGACAATGAATTTTCTCAGTCTGCACTCCTTGAACTTCTTGAGTTTGCACAATTCATCTTCCTTCCTGATGGAATTAAACCCCAGGAGCTTCTCTGCTTAAATGAAGGAACAACTTGTTTTAAGAAAAGAGGGGCATGCCTCAGATGGTCCATACACCATCTAGTCAGCTTCTGGTTCTGAGCAGTACTGTGAGGGGAACAAAATTCTTAGATGCAATAAACATACATTTTAATTTAACTATCAAATTAGAGTTTTTAATTTGCCAAAACTGTTTTGTAAGGTGAAAAGAGTAGTATAAATGATGTGTGTGTGTTTAAACTCATTGCATGCATTAGACATATACATTACTACATTTAAAAAAAAATTCCAGAATCAACTTATGCCAGAAAAAGACAGAGCTATTGACCATGATCTGTTTAAACTTCATCCACTGAGAAACTTACAATTTTGAGAGAAAGTAAAGCATAAACACATTAACCAGAGAATATCCTATCTGAACTGAACAAGTATTAATATAAGGTTCAGCTAATATATGGTTACATATGTAGCAAATTTAAGGATTTAATATCACTGGATTGAGTTATTCTGGGTTTGCATGAAGAAAATTGTGTGTCTTGGACCAAGTATTTTTGAATAAACTTTAAGGATGGATCCTGGGTATGTGAAGTAGAGTCATATAAATACAAGAAATTATAAAATATTAAGATTTGAATTCAAAAATAAAGAATGGATTCAATCTTTTGAGTTTTTGTGCAACCATGAAGAATTCCTATTGTCCTATTTCTATCATTCATAAAGGTTTAACTTGTTCTAGAATAATTCTCAAGCCAATTAAGAAGATTGGTCTCTCATGTAGAATCTTATCTACTATAGGGATAATCTATCAAAACAGTATGTATGTTTTACTCTGAATTTTAAAAAATCAATCACCTTGAGAAATGAATCATTTTATGCCTATAATTTCAGTGTGAACTAGTTTCTAACAATCTGCTATGGTTTGAATCTTGAGTGTCCCTCCAAAGCCCTATGTATTTGGATCTGTCTGTTATTGGGAAGTAGAGCTTGGCTGGAAGTTGGAAGGTGCAGCTGCTTTAGGGTATGACCTGGAAAGATGGTGTCAAGTAGCTGCAACTGAAAAATGTGCAGAAAATAGTCATCGGGTGTATATTATTGACTTGTGTGCCAGGATACAAGGAGGCACACTCACTCAACCTGTGGCGGGCACCTGTGGCAGGCAAATGGTAGCTTGAGTTAATTAAAGAAAGGAAGAAGAAACATTGTTACAGGTTCTTCCTGGGAGAGCTCTACCCTTGCCCGAGTCTCCAGACATGGGCTTGGCTCCAGCTTGTCTGCAAGGGGTTGACCAGCTCTTCGGCCTCTGCCATGTGCCATCTTTGTTGGCTGCCCATGACTGTGTGAGACTTTCTGAACCGGTGAGCTGAAATAAATCTTTCCTCCCTTAAATTGTGGCTGTTGGGTATTTCTGTCACAGCAACAAGAAAGTAACTAAGATTCCTTCTTGGAGAAAAAATATGGACAGGAGTAAATGGGCACATGCTGCTATGCGGCTGCAGAAGCCCAGGACTCAGATGGACCTGGCTTTGTTCACACCCAGCTCTGCCACTTATTCAGCCCCGTGTCTATGGACAAATTTGTTAGCAACTTTAACCATGGCTTCCTTGAGTCTCTGAAGTAGCCAATCTGAAGATATGAATGTGGGGATCAAAGTAGTAACCAATGAAAAGCATTTATTGCATGTCCTGGACCTTAACAATCTATAAATATTTGCTATCATTATTTTAGTGTGAGAAATGACAGCAAGAGAAAGAATCATGAGAAACATAAGACCTAGGAATTATAAATGTCCCAAGATAATGGAGAAATTGTTGGGGGGGGGGGATGAAAAGAATAATATCTTGTCTGTCATTCAATTTTGTTCCACAGGGTTGGATCTTCAGGGAAACTCAGAAAGACACTTTCCATAGAAGCCACAAGATTCTCTCTCTTTCTCTCTTCTCTCTCTCTCTCTCTCTCTCTCTCTCTCTCTCTCTCTCTCTCTCTCTCTCTCACACACACACACACACACACACACACACACACACACTCACTCACACACACGGTATTTTTTTCCAACTCATCATTCTATCTAGCACTTTTGATATTCTTGAGTCCTTCTGTCTCTTTTTTTCTGGTCCTTTCCCTTAGTGGCTTTCTGAGGATTTTAGGAAGGAATGAGCCTAGTGTCCATTTGACGAGGTCAACATACTACCATCATCTCAGGGACAGAAAGGCCCTCCCTCTGTGTTTTACTTGTTGATGTTTCCCTCCATCTAGACTCAGTCATCATTTGCAAGTTAGCAGATGACTTTAATCACTGCTCAGACAATTCCCACAGATTTATTTGCAAAATAGAATGGAACCAAAGCAATGTCGATGGGCAGAGCATTATTCGGTTTAATAGGGGATTTCCCTGCTTCGTGGTTTGGGCAATGCAGCCAAAGCAGATTTCTGAGGCCAACTTCCTCCTTTTTCTCCCCAAACCGGTGTTTTGTGAATTCGAGACAACAAAGCATTTACTATTCTCCCTGATTTTTCTTTTCCAGGTACAAGGATAATATGTTTTTTTCTATTCTGGGCATGAGTGAGATATTAATTACTTTTTCTCTACGCCTGAGGATAACCAATTAACCGAAGGTAAAATATTGAATAGTTTCTCTGTTATAAGAAACCCAGATCACAATTATCTCATGGAACTTAAAGTGGAAAATAGTGGGAACTGGCGTTACGGGGGGTTGGGGGGCGTCAAAAGGAGAGAGGGAAGGTCTTGTAGAAAATATGTGTATGCAAGATGATGGCATTTCATTTTGAGGTCATTGTTCCACGGTTTCCACTCATTTAAAAGTCTTGTTTTAAAACTCTTGCTAATGCTAAAATTGTCTCACTTTTTGAGTAGAAAATTATTAAGTTAATTGAGTTATGTTTTGAGGTGATCATTGTGAATATGGCATTGAGGATAAATTAGCCTCTTGTTTACTGAGATTGTTCAAATGAAAAACTCAAACTATATTTATGTGACCAAATACCACGTTGTCATATTTATTAGCTCCCTCTCTTTGATGTGTTAGTCCACAGTTGGGAAAGAAAAATTTAAAAATTAGATAACTGAAAAGGAAATTCATAATCTAGTGCCAATTCATGTATTACACTGAAGATAATTAAGCTGGAAAGAGACAGGTGGGAGGGATTAATGTCAATTGAGTATCCAGCCATGGTTTCACAAGAGGTGTGAAATTAAACTGGGATGCACCAGATGGATCCACTATGAATTCACCTGGAGAACAGGAAATTTAGAGACAACAATATAGCAAAGATGCAGTGCTGGAAAGAAGCAGAACGATGTTAATCACGGCATTCACACATGCCATGAAACAGTACAGCTCAGACAACATTCAGAAGAGAAGATCTCATTGACCATAATTTTTCAGGTGCTTTAAAAAGTTTTTTAAAAAAATAAAAGGCGATGGTATTGGCCAAAGTCATAGTAAGACTTAAGTCAAACAATCCTGTGATTAAATTTTAGTTCTGCCCCTTGTGATTTAACTAGCCTAGGCCAAATATTTAAAAACATCAACTTACTCATTTCTAAAATGAAAGAAGAGTGAAGTGAGACGGGGCTCTTACTGTTCTCAAGACAACCCATAAGGGGTTGATAGTGTTATACCTGTCATAGGTACCTGTCATGTTTGTAGTTATCAGAAATGTTGTGAATTAGACTGATTACATTAGACTGGCAAGTAGCCTGCGATGTGTTTGCACACATACTGTCTCTAAGGTAACAACTCAACTCTAAGGTGACCATCATATATCTCTGCTCACCTGAGGCAGCCTCCATTAACACTGATGTTTTTGACATACTCAAAGTGCTTTTCTTTCTCCATTTTGTTTTGATTTGGCCAATAAATTATACAGGATTATCTGTTATTATAACTGATACAAAAAATAAGGACCCCTGATTTTTTGTGTCTGTGTGGTTTTTTATTTTTGAGGGGGGGGGTGGCAAAGTGTCTTTCAATATTTTTGCGTCCAGGGCACCCAGGAGACCTAGAGAGAGTGAAAGAAAGGGAAAACAGGAACACTGCAGGTCCTGGTAGTTGCAGACAACAATGACAATGACTACAGACGTGTCTCTTAGCCCACGTTTTTCTTTTTTAACCTGGCCCCTGACATTTGACCCCCTCATTTTTCTCACTTATGCTTAGAACGACTCCTGAGCAGAACCGCAGCTCGTTGGTGGCACCTCCTATGATCAGACGGCCAACTCTCATTCATCCGAAGAAGGGAAGCTGGTGCTCCCTATCCCTGACTTGATCTCAGCCAAATGGCAAGAATGGCTCAGAAAAAATAAATAAAGCAAGAAATCATATTTTGACTCCAGTTTTGTGATTTTCCCTGTGTAAACAGTTCTGAAGGTTTATGTTACATAATCCTATGTCATGTTTCCAATTCAGGCTATTCCGATGTGGCATTTTAGATCATTCTAATCTCAATTGAAGTAAACTTCTTTAGCAAAGTTAAGGAAAGTAACTTTAAGTAAAGAATTTCTTAGCACAGCGTATTAACTAAGCCCCCCAAAATGTACTTATTATTTAAGAGGAAAAAAAATCACATAGGGTAGAAGAGAGAATTCTGATACTTGGATGCCTTGTTCTAAGAGCCACACAAAGATGGGAGTGTGGAGGCCAGACTGAAAATGGTGGGTTCTCCATGTAATTGGGATGACATCCTTGGAGGAAGACTTCAGGAGGATGGAGATCAGAGATGGGAGCCTGAGCACAGAGTGGGGAATGTCAGGCAGAAGAGGACCTCTCATAAAAATCACTTGGAGAAGATCTTTAGAGAAGATAATACTATCTGAGCATCTATGTGGTTGCATGTTACAGTACTGCACTATTAAAACCTTCCTTTGTTTCCCAAAAGAAATCACTAGAATAGCATATTCTTCACTGCTTTTGAAGCTTTTGGTGCCTGGACATTTTCTCTGGCTCAGTAGAGTCAAACTGGGTCGTGTTCTTTCATGGGAAAATTAGCTCTTGAGACCAGTTAGATCATATGAAGTACAGTTATATCCAAGCAACAGTCAGGTATTCCAGGCTAAGATGGAATCAGGGCCAGGAAAAAATAGGAAGACCTTTCAAATGTTTTGCACAATTCTAACTATTCAAGACTGAAAGAGGTCCACTGCCTCTAAATAATGTGATTCTTCTTTGAGCATGTTTTTCTGTAAATCTCAAATGAATTAGGCCTATAAACTTTTAAATAAAGAAGAGGAACTCTTAAAGAATATCCAAAGCAAACCCTCTAATAAAGCAAGGAATCCTTTTGTAATGCAAATCACCCTTCCCCCCAAAGTCATTATCTTATCTTGTAAGTTTCTGAATTGGGAAAATGCAGGGCCCACCTGTGCTCCATTCACTGCTCACTGAGAAAGCCAAGCATAATAGATGGTGAGCCCTAGGAATATTTCAACCGGAGCAGCATGGTTCACTGTTGTCTATGACATGTTGTTAAATTATTGATACCCAGCCAGGCTTTGGGACACAGGCTTTGTTGTTCCAAGATAACAAAGCCACCTGAGAGAAACCCATAATGAGAGAGCAGGGACTTAGTGGTGGTGGGGTGAGGCTTTGGGCAGCGAATCCTACCCATAACAGGAGAAGGCTACAAATAACTTGGACTGACCACTCTTGCACAAAGGACGAGAAAATAGGTGCATTAATGAAATTCTTACAACAGATGGCAAACTGTCCTTGGATTCTCTGGTGGGGGAAAAGCGCAAAAAAAACTTTCAAAGAATATTTCATATGAGTGTAACACACAGAATCCTCTTACTCTGAGGACGCACAGAGAGCTATCTAAGAGATGTTCAGTTAAATTATTTAACAGAAGATGACAGAAAAGAATTAGAGAAAGAAATTTTCCCATCTCAAGATGAAACAACAATGCCATTTCTATCTATGGGTAAATTTCTGGGTCCAGATGGTTGCCCAACAGAATTTCAGCAAACAGTTGGAGAGATAATAAGGCCCGTAACAGTAGATAATTTCTCACTTATATATGGCCTGGCGCCCCTCCTCTACCTTAGTTTCTATAGCAGGTTTTTGTCTAATGGAAAGGAAGCAGGCCCCTGTTCTGTATTCTCATTTGTAATTTCTTTTGCTTCATTCTGTGCAGATACTAGGTACCATTCTGTTTTTTTTTTTTTCCCAGTGTCCTTATAAAGACTTTTGAAGCACAATGGGAAGGTGACGAAATGCTAATATTTCTGAAGTGGGGTGTGAACACAGACACTAGGCATTGCTTCACAGAAATAAGTAAATTGTTAAGAAAAATCATTCAATTAATAGGTTTGGGAGGTGGGGACTCCCCTGTCATTGTTGTGACTTTTGCCAGTCTTTTTTCTAGGATAAAGCACAAGAAGTGGCATTGGGAATATGTAGGTCTCAAGTCATAAAGAGCAAAGGTTGTAGATATTTCCGACAGCAACTGCTTCGTGGCTGTTTTACCAGAGGCTTAATGGAGGCCAATGAGATTAGCAACAATCTGTGTTCTAAAGCTTGGAAGGAAGGGTGAGGCTGCAAATTGCAGGCTTCACTGACCAGACTGGCTATAACTGTCTCTACAAATTATAGATGCTTTCCAGGAGACTGTAGTCCTTAGCTCTTGTAGACTTTTTCCCCTTCTGCAGAACATTTTACAAAGATGAACTAATTAGTCCTCTCCCAGCCCAGTGATTTCAGGTAAAGTGATTTTTCCCGTTGTAAAGGTGGGGAAACTGAGCGTCAAGAGTCTTGTCTTTTTGCTCTCAACACATTGAAAGTGAAACAAATTTGGAGCAGTTAGAGATTACTAAACCATTTCAACTTCAGAGAGCCGAATCTGTCTATCGGATTTCTGGTGACTAGATTGTGACAACTATGCTCAGAAAGCATGCTGCCATTGCTTGATTAGTGTAGTAATACTAGCCATCGTCTCGCGAGTGCTTCCTGTACCTTTCTCTCTACAGAGTACACTGTAATACTGTCCTTTAGAACAGAGGCTCTTATCTTTTGTTATAGTTGAGATGACATAAAAATCTTGTTGCTCAATCTTAAATCAGAATATTTGTGAGGATCGAGATGGGGTATCAATGTTTTTAAAACTCCTTCAAGTGATGGCAATATGTGACTAAATTTAAGAATGCTTGGGTTAGGGAGGCTAAGAGAAAAATAGAAGTAGATGATGCTGAGTTAATAATAGAGTGTGTACACTTGTGTGTGTGTTTGTGTGTGTGTTTCAGTGAAAGAGACTTGAGTTATAGGATGAGTAAAAAGGGTCCATTGAGAAGAAACATTAAAAAAAAAAAAGAAAAGAAAAGAGGTGCTTAGTGGTACAAGCTCCCGGAAGAAGCAGGGAATAAGGATTGGCCACTTGGTGCTTTATGTCTCTTCTGTGCACTCACAAATTTCTACTGACACATCTATGATTCTTTTGTTTTTATTTGTTTACCTGCTTTTTCCAGACTATAAATTATTTTAGGTACAAATGAGACACTGTCCTAGTGATTTCTTATGTTCAACACCTTAAGTAATGCTAGAAATATAATATACTCTCAGATGTTTGATAAAAAATGAAGTTAAAATTTAATCTCTTATTTTTAAGAAAAGGTTCTACAATGCTGTTTCATATAATACCTGAAATTCTTAGCATTAATGATTATTTTAGACCAAAGCTCTGACAATGTGAGTTAAGAATGGCTTGCCAGGACACAACAATGCTGCCTGCTAGCTTCAGCCACTCCTGTGTTTGCATGAATTGTTCTGTCTAATTAGTCATGGTCACCAGCAAGACTCAAAGGGAATGAGAATTTTAATAGGCTTTCTCCATTTGGTGTTTTTGAGCCTACAGTAGCAAGGTCTGCATGAAGCCTTCTTAAAAGCATTAGGGGGAAGTTTTACATAGTAACCAAGTCAAGTGCATATATGTCTGGTGGTAAGGGAGAAAGAGAAATGGAGGAGATGCCTGTGCCGAAACTCCTGGTGCGACAAAGGCTAGCTGTGGAGCCAAAATTATGACTTTATGCCAAACAGTCATTGTTTCAACTCCCTGGTGTTCGCTATGTGGGCTGCTTAGGAAGATGATGAATAGAAGCCACTTTTCATTGAGATGGACCATGTCATGCCAGAGGGAAAGGTCTGTTGATTTTGGAACAGGTTGTGAATTTAGTAAAACATCCCTCTCCACGATGCACCAGGGGCTCTCGCTTTTTGGCACTGTTTTCACGAGTGATCCTGCCACCGATCAGGAACCACTGAACAACATCACCCTTCTGTCACACCACAATGAGAACTAACTCATCTTGCCCAAAGTTTCTGTTTTGCGTTTCTTCCAATTCTAACTCATTTTTTTCCTCCCCTGGAATGTTTACTATCTGATCAACATTATTCTTCATAGTCTCAAATACTTCTCCGGATATTATTTCTAGCTGCTTGCCTTTATCTTAAAATGATTTTACTTTAAAAATCATTGAAATTACTGCTTTCTGGCCTTCATTTCCCATTGTCCCAGTAGTTCAGCCACAGTTCAGGTCTAGTGTTTTGACCCCTATTCTTTTTAGTACCCAAGAGCTTTTATCCTGCTTTCACTCACTTTTCTGTTCAGAAATTGTTTAGGAAGATTTTTTTGATCCATTGTTACAAATAAACCTCACACAAATGCTAAATCTTTTGCCCTTCCATCTTAAGTTCTTATTAACTCTGATATACCCAAAACTTGTATGAAGCTGTTGTTGAAAGATACCAATTTTTTGCTGAAAAATAGCACATAACTATGTGATTTCACTGAGAATTTATGACTGGCAACATCAGCTGAATTTCAACAATGTATTATTTGATAATTCTACTCTGTTTATCTGACCAATTTCTTTCCAGCATTCACAATGACCGCTTTTCGGCCCTTAGCATTTTTCATTAATCTCCTTCCTCTCCACATCTGCTCTACCAAATCTCAGCAGCTGACTGATTACCTTTCATTTCACAGTCAAACTATGGAAGCTTTGGTAGTTCATATATTATTTTAGCAAAGTATACTTGTGTTAATTATTTTATTATAATTTTGCTCATATGATTATCTTATGATTTTTGATATCTATGCTATAGTTATACTTTTATTATTTCTAATCTTGGTATTACATGTGGTTTCCACCTTTTAAAATATAGGTTTTTGGGTAATATCTTAGCCAAACCTGTAATTTATTTCAAACTTTATGTTTTCTCTTTGTTCTAAATTACTGTGTACAACACTAAGTTTCCCTGTATTTTTATGTGAATTGTACCTCTCAGCTTTGGTTACATTGTGCTTTCTTAGTGTTCTGTTGTAAATACTTTGCAATTTTCGTCACAACAACTTTCTGTTAGATGCATAGTTTTCTCCCACATGTTTTTTATTTATGTATTTTATATTTGTTTGCCATTCTGGGGATTGAATCTAGGGCCTCATACATGTTAGGCAAGATTTCTACCACTGAGCCACATACCCCTAACTCTGAAACATGCTTTTGAATACATATTTCTGAGGTAGATTTTTCCTTTTTTTCCCTTTTTTGCATATTGTATTAGTTCGGGTTCTCTCAAAAGACAAAATTTACAGATTTTATCACAAAAGGTCTATTAGGAAGGCTTACAAATCCAAGGATAGAGGTGGTCCAAGATGGCTGTGAAGTAGATCTCCCATCCGGGACTGCAGAACAGCCAGTGAGGTGTGAGTCTGCTGTAAATATTGGGTGAAGATTGAAACCTGAAGATCAGTGACTGAAGAGCAGCAACAGGCAGACAGGCACAAGTCGAGACTGGAACGAATCTGTGCTGACGATCTGTGATGTGCAGCAAGTCGATGTCCATAGACAATTGCGAAAGCGAGAGCTTTCCCAGAGGAAAAAGCTGTAGCAATCTTCCCTCTTCCTTCCTTTTATACCGTTGGGGTTCCAATTGGCCCTCCCACATCTAGGTGGATGCTCTTCTCTAACTGGCCAGCCCACAAATGACTCACTCTCTAATCCAGACCAGTTCCGGATCCCCAATCTAGAGTGGTTGACAAATCCTAATCCTAATGGAGGTGTGGGCATAATCCACACAAACTGACATAATCCCTTCAATGGACACACATATGACGTAAGGTCAGAAATTCACATGCCATTTCTCCACTTGGAGAACCAATTAAAAAATATTTAAAGGGGTGGAGGCATAGCTCAGTGGTAAGACCTCTTTCTTGTCTGGCAAGTGCAGCACCCTGGATTTGACTCCCAGCACGACATAGGTCAGGCCTGATGGCCCATGACACACCTGTAGAAAATAAAGGCCAAGCCAGTTTGTTCCCTATGGACCAATCTGTTTGGAAGATGCATTTTCATTTCTCTTTAAAATTTGCTTCTCTCCATGTGGTAGCTTCCTGGACATAGTTTTGCATAGATTTATAGGACAACCTGACATCTGGTAAAATCGGGCTCTCTGTTCATTCATCTTGTTCAAAAAATGACTATGTCCCCCTGGACATATGTTTGTAAAGCTTCAGTTAACATAACTTGTAGAAAATAATCAATAATTTAACAATTTGATTTGATCATTTTCTTGTTTGAATACAGTATTACTCCAACACCATAGACCTCTTTTATTTATTTTTTTAAAGAACACTGTCATTTTCTCAGTCCAGATTTTAGTTTTTTTTTTTTTTTTTTTTTTTTTTTTTTTTTTTTTTTTTTTTTTTTTTTTTTTTTTTTTTTTTTTTTTTTTTTTTTTTTTACTTTTTAGATTTGCTCTTACTTGGTATTCTTTGCTAATACTGTCTTCTTTTAGTTACATTGTCCAGAGTATGAAAATGCATCTAAATTTTATTTGCTTATCTTATCAATTAGCCATCTAGATGCTAAATTTTCCTGTAGCTTTAAATTTTATTCATGACTTTTTACATTTTTGTACAGACTCATATCATTTACACTGCAGAGGTGAGAAAGCTTTTTTCTTCCAGAGGTTGTCTGGGTATTTATGACATCATCTGTAGGTAATACAAAATTATCAAATTAAAAGCTATTCTGCTATATTCGGTAAAATTCTAAGTCTTGCCTGAGGGTGCCTTAACTAGACAGACTGAATGATTCTGTGGGCGAGGCACACTCCAACCTTGACTCATAGTAATGACATTTTGGTTACTGCTCTCTGAAGTTTCAGCCTTTAGTTTCATTTATATTAGCTACAATCTTCAATACAAATTCAAGAAGTTCAAATTTGAAATTATGGAAGTGGGTATTATGTTTTATTGCTCATTCTTCTAATATGTTCTACTTATAATGAGGCTCAATATCTATATACACTGATACATACACATATGTACTTATGTGCACAAATTACAAGGATATTTTCTTTTAATCTATCATTGGGCATTACTGGGATAAGTCTAAATTTGTAATTACATTTTTTATAAAATGGTGAACTCAGGCCTTTTGTGGGAAGTTAAATGTTGGTAGAGTAAGAACTTTAGGAAGTTATGTTAGCACTGAGCCAGTCAGAAGGCTGAGATGACTATAAAGGACTTTGGGGACTTCTTAGGATTGGGACAGCAGAGAGATCCAGCCATCTGAATGGTAGTGAACGCTCTGAGATTGGAGAGTTCAGAGGAGATTCCTAGTGAGATACACATGCCTCTGCAGCAAAGCAAGAGGGCTCAGGCAGAACAGTATGCCAGCGAGGGGAAAGTAGAGGCCCAGGCCTGGGGTGAGTGCCTGGACACAGCACAGCGACTGAGTGTCGCGGAGCAGCTCAGCGGCCTGAGGGATGCTGAGGCCTGGTCTCACACTAGCTGCCGCCCAGACCTGGCCAACCATCACCCCAGGCCCAACAGGAGCTCCATGCCCACCGGTGCCAGGGTGCTCTGGCTCAGAAGGGAACTGACATGAGAGAGCCACTGATGCGGACGTGGCACTGGGCGTGGGCCAGAGCTTGCTGGAGCCTGAGAGCAGCTGTGATCTCACCACACGAGAAAGTAAACTCCAGGACCTGGAGAAAAGCCTCCGCCCGAATGAGGAAGGGAAATGGGGCTTCAGACTCACCTTTGTTGTTCTGTGTAGGTATTCGGAACTAGCACTTTTCTTTCTTTTCTCTCTCTCTCTCTCTCTCTCTCTCTCTCTCTCTCTCTTTCTTTCTTTCTTTCTTTCTTTCTTTCTTTCTTTCTGCTCTGGTTTGAACCTATTCTTCATTTCCAGCTTTGGCATTCTTTTCACCCACCGGTAGGTCTTTTGTCTTTCTTACAAAACTCTGGAATCATTTTTCTCCATTTTGTGCGTGTCTTTCCCTGATTCTTTCCCCCCATTACTATTCCACTGCAGCCATCTTCTGCCTGACTTGGGTTAAAGTACCACCTCTCCTTTCTCTATTCTTCCCTCTCACCTTCCCACACCCCATGCTGAGCCTCTTCTCAGGCCTCTCTTTGCTTGCCCCAGTCAATCTTGTTCATGTCAGTATTAAGCATTGGTAACTTATATTGCTTGGCTTATGGGGACTGATTTTTTTTTCTTTTTTGCTATTTAGTTAGACATAAGCTGTTAATACAGAGTGAAGTGAGCCAAACTCAGGTCTATCCCATGGTTTCTCTAGTATGAGAGACCCAGGGCTAGAGGAATGGCTCAGCAGTTAAAGCACTTGCTCAGCAAGTGATAAGTCAAGCACTCAATACCCGAGTTTGGATTCCTCACCACCACATAAGCTGGGTGTGGTGGCGCACACCTGTAATCCCAGTACTCGGGGTGCTGAGGCAGGAGAATTTCTGCGAGTCCAAGGCCAGCTTGGGCTTCATAGTTTGTTCAGGACCAGTCTGGGCTGCAGAGTGAGACCCTGTCTTAAAAAGAAAGAAAGAACGAAAGAAAGAAAGAAAGAAAGAAAGAAAGACAAAGAAAAGATAAAGAAACCCAGAATACAGGTTTATGGATCCAAATGGATATCAGGAAGATAAGAGAGGGAGAGGAGGGTAAACGAAGGAAGAGGGCAGGGGAAGGAATTGTCATGTTGACACAATATACATGTGCACAAAATACTCAACCTCAGTGTGACCACTGTGGTGTAATACACACACACACACACACACACACACACACACACACACACACACACACACAGTTTCACTTCTTCCCTATATTAATGTATGGAAGGAAAAAAGAAATAAAAATGGTGAAATCACCACAGACACTGCTTAAATCTGGAAGATGATAAGGAACTATTTTGAAAATGTATGCACCAACAAATTGGAGAACCTAGAAGAAATAGATAACTTCCTAGACACATGTAAGATACCAAAATGAAACTGAGCATATAGATAGATAGATACTCTGATTAAACCAAAAACAAGCAATGAAATGAAGCAGTTAGAAAAAAGAATTTTAACTACTACTGAATGTCCAGATCTGATGCATTCACAGCAGAATTTTGTCAGAACTTTAGGGAAAAGCTAATACTAATCCTTACTTCTCAAACTTTTTCAGGAAATTGAAAGAGAAGGAACACTGCCAAACTTCTTTTAGGAAACAAATATTACCCTGATACTAAAACGTGACCAAGACTTAACAAAGAATGGAAACTACAGGTCAATCTCGTGAATGAACGTAGATGTAAAAATCTTCAATAAGATACTTGCAAACTAAAAAATGTAAGAAATTATTTTAAAAATTATACATCATGGTCAAGTTAGTTTGAAGCCAGGGATGCAAGGATGATTGCTTCAACATATCTAAAACAACTAATGTAATGCACCACATAAACAAAAACAAGGACAAAGGCTACATTGTTATCTCAATAGATGCAGAAAAAGCTTTTGGCAAAATCCAACATCCATTCATGACTTTAAAAGCTCAGATGAGGGTAGATCCAGAAAGACCTTATCCCAAGCCAATATAAGCTTTCATTATGCAAACATACAGCCAATGTTATGGGGAAAAATTGAAAGTATTTTCCCATACCTCAGAAATATAAGAGTATCCACGCTCACCACTTCTATTCAATGTGGTACTTAAAACCCTATCTAGAGTTACTAGGCCAGAGAGTAAAATAAAGAGAATACATATGGGAAAGGAAGGAATTAAACTATGCTTACTTGCAGATGGCGTACTCTTTTACATAAATATCCCCAAAAGTCTACCAGAAGTCTCTTAGAACTATTTAACAAATTCAGACAAGTTTCAGAATATAAAATTAACCCCCCCCCCACACAAAATCACTAGCATGATGCAAAATTAACTCAATCACCACAGACTAACAATAACATCACTGAGAAAGAAAGGAGAAAAACAGTTCTTTCTTTAGTAGCCCTATAAACAAATACCTTGGAATAAATCTAACCAAGAAAGTGAAGGACCTCTCCAGTGAAAATTAGATTACACTAACAAAAAAAAATTGATGAGGATATTAGAGTTTTGAAAGGCATCCCCTACTCCTGGATAGGTAGAACCAATATTGTAAAAAATGACCATAATACTAAAACTGATATACCATCAATGTAATTCCTATCATTTTTCTCAGTAGAAAAAAACTCAGTTAATTTGTATGGGTGATGAAGAAATCTGGAATAGCCAAAGCAAATCCAAGCAGCATGCCAAGAGCAGGTGCAGAACGATTCCAGATATCAAGTTATGTCACAAAGCATTAGTTGTAAAAACCATATGGTATTCGCACAAAAACAGATCAACCAATTGAACAGAATTGAGGACCAGAAATGATCTCAAGCACCCTCAGCCATATAATATTTGACAAAGCGGCCAAAAATGTGCACTGGAGAAAAAATAGCTTCTTTAACAAATGATGTTGGGAAAACTGGGTACCCATATGCAGAGGAATTCACTAGACCTATACGTGTTGTCCAGTATGTGCTAAAATTGAATCAAAATGGATCCAAAACCTAAATATTAAAACTGAAACACTGAACTTGCTGGAGGACAAAATAGGTAAAACTCTTGAATATATAGAACGAGGCAAGAAATTTATCAATAAAACATTTGCTGCATGAGACCGAATGCCAAAAATTAACAGCTGGGACTGTTTTGTCTGATTTTTTTTTTTTTTAAAGGCCTGAGACTTTGTCAGAGGCTGAGTTTAAGTGCTATGGTCTGTTTAATCTGACAAAGAAAATTTCAAGTTAGCCTAACATTTAGGCTATGGCACAAGCACACAGGCTGCTTTCAACCAAATTTATTGTGAGAATTAAGGGTAAAAAGCAAAAGATTTGAAAATTTTAGATCTGTCCCATAAGGTACCAAATGTACAGTTGTGGTCAAAGGAGGTGTGACTGCTGAAGAGATTAGCACCATTAAAAGAAACCAAGCAGTTTGTGCAGGGACAAGAATGATTCCTTGA
Source organism: Ctenodactylus gundi (assembly GCA_004027205.1). Taxonomy (NCBI): domain Eukaryota; kingdom Metazoa; phylum Chordata; class Mammalia; order Rodentia; family Ctenodactylidae; genus Ctenodactylus; species Ctenodactylus gundi. The sequence continues at coordinate 38,108 of PVKB01001159.1, forward strand.
GAGTACCTCAGGAATCAGCAACCTCTCCTTCATTATAGGCTCAAAGGGGCAAAATGTAAACCTTTCATTTGAGAAAAACACTCCCGGCTTCCTGCTCTAGATGGGCTGCATAGGGAATCTGGTCCCCAAAATTAATTTCACAGTGTTCAGTCTTCAGGCACTCACAGAATGCTGTTAACAGTCCAAAGAAGCCTGGTTTCTGCCTGAACTTATGGCAGGCATGAGCATCATTGTGTCAGGGAGGCTTTTACTCAGAATTTAAGAAAGGCCTGACATACTAAACAAGGAGTCCCTGAGAAGGTAATGTGGGAAGTTGTGGAAATGGAGTCAAAGTTGCATCAGACATTCCAGGAAGTTGGGAATGCGAATGTGGAATATCTCCTGAGGAAAGCTGATGATTTCAAGCAGACACAGCCCCAGAGAGGGGCTTTGTGGGCTGCAGTCAGTGTGAGCATGGGAGTGCAGCTGCCTCTGTCCTGCAGAACCCACATCTTACTACCACATGCTCTGGAAGCCAAACTACAGGCTTAATGTTTGCCCTTCTGGCTGGTCATCCTTTGGTCCGGTTCTTCATTTATCTCTATATTCCAACTGTTGTCAATTGGGAATTTGTATTTTATTTTTTAACAGAAGTTTACGACTAAGAGCTAGCTTTGAGTCTCAAAGGAGATTTGCCCTTAGACACTTATGGATGGAGCTGTAACAACTTTGGGGAAGAGATTAACATGTTCTTTTTTGTATATTGGATAGTGATATCATGTTAGGCAGAATTACAAGCTTGTGTCTATTTGGAGATTAAGCATGGTTTAGGAAGGCATATTTGGGTAACAAGTAGATAAAGAGTAGAATATGGTGTTAAATCTTAACGGTGTCAACTTGATTGGCCTGAGATGCACTTACAGGATTAGAGAAATTACACTCCTTGGTATATCTGGGTGAGTCATGAAGGCAACCTTGGCTGGTATTTGTAGTTCATGGTCCTTTCTTCTCTTGTAATGATGCTTGCTCTTCTTTCCAGTCTCCATGAACTAAATATCCTTGCTAAGCCATCCCCTTCTACTATGATATTTCTGCCATGGAACCACTTGGCCATGGATAAAATTTTCCAAAATCACGAGGTAAATTAAAGCTTTCCTTTTAGTTGTGGGTGTCAGATGTTGTATCTCAGCAACAGAAAAACTGACCAATATATGTACATTACCAAAAATGCTTTAAAATAATGAGTCTGAGGCCATTAATTATATATTCATTCATCTTAAACATACTTTAATTTTAAATTATTCTACAGTTTTTAAACTATTTAATTTTATAGAGAGAAAATACTCCTCTGGAACTTCTGTTTGTTTCTTTCTCTGTTTATTTCTTTGTTTCCTTGCTTTTTCTTATTTGTAAGTTGACTTGCTTGGTATTTGACTTAAAATTTTGAGTTATAGGCATATTTTTATGGGAGTTTTTCTTCATTCTCTGGGTTTCTTTATATCCTCTACCTCTTATTTCTAAGATTTGTGCAACTACCTCAACTAGTTTTGATCCAAGTCTTAACATTGTAAGCATGGCTCCTTTTCGAGCGATAGTGTTAAAAGTCTTGTGGATCTAGCAACGTAGTTATTGAGTGTTCAGTTCCCAGTATACCATCTATACTTGTATCTTTCAGCATATTGTTTTGAATTTAATACAGTTTTTTATTTTGAAATTAACATATATCAAAATTCAGTATTTTTGATATACAACTAAGGCGGTGACAAGTACATGAAAATTAGCAGTCTCTGCAGTAGGAGACAAAAAAATCCATCAGTTCTTCATTTCCACCAACGTACACATATGCAAAATTTCCCTCCTTCACTTAGTTGACTAATGGGAATTGCGGATATGCTCTCCACCTGTATGGTTCTCTCTTCTTCTCTCTAAGAAGACAGAATCATATAGACATATGAGTGAAGGTTTTACATAGATAGATATAGGTGTGTGTGTGTGTGTGTGTGTGTGGCCTTTTGAATCTGATACTTTGCGTCACACTTTTGAATATCATGTTGTAAGATGCATCAATAATTTATTTTCATTCTTGTGTAATATTCCATTACATAAATACACCACAATTTATATATCAATTTCTCATTTAAGAACAGTTTGAACTATTTTCTATTTTATGGAAATTGCTTATAAAGCAATTTTTAAAATATTTTGTATAAGTAAGCACATCAGCTTTCATCTTTCTTGATATTAACCAAGTTTTAATAGTTAATTTCTGGTTTCCCTAAGTTATTTATACCAACTGGAAGGAGCATCCCAGCTGTTCACAAGAGGGCCATGAGTTGCATCACTTTCTAGATTTTTGGTACTTTTTTTCCTATGCCAAAGAAGGAGAATTTCTGGCCACCACCAAATTGTTTTTCAATCTGAGGTGATAAGACCTATAACCTCTGTTCCTACCACCTTCATATTGTGTTTTTGGTGCTTTGTTAACATATGGAAATATTTTTCCTAATTTAGATATTTTTGATCTTTCATTTATATGTTTTGTTACATGAACTGAAAAAAGTTCAAATTATTTTTAGATGAGAAATTGACATGTAAATTATGGTGTGTTCATGTAATGGAATACTATACAAGATTAAAAATAAATTATCGATGCGTCTTACAACATAGTGTTCAAAAGTGTGATGCAAAGTAAAAATATCAGAGTCAAAAGGTCACACACACACACACACACACACACACAATCTCTAATTATATGACTCTATAGAACCATATTGGTAAAGAATAGACCTGTAATTCCCATGAGTCAGTTGAATGAGGAAGTGTGCCACAGGGAAATTTTGAATATGTATATGTGGGTGAAAATGGAGAACAGATAGAAGGCAGAGAGGTGACCAGAATACAAACACATTAAGGCATTTAAAACAAGAATCACCTGGAATTCTAGAGCGCCCTGCCTTTGCAAACTGCACCACCATCTTTGCATCCTTCCACTTGAGCATGTAGAGAACCAAGGACTGTTCCCGGTGCCTCTTTCATTCTTGGCGTTCACACACAATCAAATACAACATGTCATGAGTTCTTACTTTAGAGCAGTGTCTACAACCTTCCCGTTTCTTTCCATTTATCACCGTGGGCCTGGTCTAGGCTTCTAGGCACTGCTACAGTTGCCTGGGCATTCCTCCTCATTCACTCTCCTATTCTAACTATTCCTCATGATCAAGCAAGAGCACTCTCTCTAAAAGTAGAATATAAAATGATTCCTCTCTTTTTTTGTGTTCTCTGTGGCTACCGTTGACCGTGCTTTATACTTAAGTCCCTAGTTGCCCAGACGGTTGCTGTCTACCTTATTAAACTATCGCCAGCACTCCTTTCCTTATGTGCATGTTCTATTTGGATTGCCCTTCGCAGTGCTCAATGCTCTGTGAATAGCACTCTTTCCTCATCTCAAGGCCTTCTCATGTTTTACTCTCTTTTCTTGAGTTGCTTTTTGCTCTCTCATGTCAAATTTTTCTTGATATTCAGTTTCTGTAAGAATTGAGTAGGACACCTTCAAAGGAGCCCCTCTGAACTCTACAAATTCCCTCAGGTCCAGATTAGATACTGGTATTATGTTTTGTATTTTTAACAGTTCTTTAATTTATTGTTGAATATTTATCATTGCTTTAGTCATTGCTGTAGCACTTTTTTCTTGAAAACAGTAAGCTCTCACCAAAGAAATTTTTGTACATGAAAAAGTGGCTACCAAAACACATGTGCGTCAGGGTAGGTAACTGTTACGGCTGGGTGAATGCCAAGTGCTTCATTACTTTCAAATATCTCATCTATTTGTATCTAAAAACTTATCAATTTTTACTGCTTTGGATTAGTCACTGGCCTGCCCAGACTCCTCATCTAAAAGGCAATATCTTCTGGTAACTCTAATTCATGATGCCCTTACTACCTCGGTAAAATGATATTATCAGATTGTTTTCATTCCCAAGGGCTAGATATGTCAGATAACATATATAACATTCAAGGGAATTGTCCAGGTTAATATCTTGACTGAAACTGTACTGCCTAATTCTTTCCCAAAATGCATACATAGTAAAAGCATGAGATAGTTTGTACTATAATAGCTTCTCTCATAGCTTAAAGTAGTCAGTATGATTTAGTTGACTTGGCTGGAATTAGTATCTAAAGTGTTAAACAATAGGCTGCTGTCTCAAACTGAGTGAAACTCTCTCTCTTTTTTTGCAAATGCCTTGAAATCTTTCCTTCGCTTTACTTTCGGAGTTGGCCAGGTGCTTGGCTTTCACGTCTCCCTTCAATCGGGACTCTAAAAAGAAGAGCATTTTGTCTTGCTGCCTGAAGGCCTTCGTAACATTGATGAAATTGTTCCACAGCATGCATGTTATGGAACAAATTCCTGGCAACCATATCACAATGTCTTTAAATTTTGTTTATTCATCTGATTTTACAAAACCACATATTGAGACAAGGGTTTTTTGAAAATGTTTATATTGCTCCAAAATAAGTTATTCTATTGCTTCTAGGAGACATGGAAAGGAAAATAGATAAGAAAGTGCGTGTCATGTTAAAAACTGATGTTGAGTATAAACATGTATAAGATCCTATAGCAAGTGCTTTTATATGTTATCCTCAACCTATGTTATTCAATAGTGTTTTTGCCAATAGTTTGCATGTGGAGAAAATACGTTGCAGAAATTGTAAATAACTATCTCAGGGTCAGCTTGCATGGTAACTCTGTGGTATCATCACCCTGGGTTCTAAGAGACTTGGGATGTCACCAAGATCAGATGATTCTTACGTAGCCAGTTCCAGAATCAAGCTTGTCGTGCAAAAAAGAAAACTGTGGCCCAAAAGAAAAAAGGTTTACTCCACTATGAATACGGTCCATGTGTATGAATTTAGAAGTAAGAAGGAAGGCTGAGCACAGAGGTGCATTCCTATAACCCCAGCACCAAGACGCTGAGGCAGGAGCATGGGAAGTCGGATCCTCACCTCAGTAACTCAGTGAGATTCTGTCTTAAAATAAAGAGCAGCTAGGGATGTAATCCACGTAATTCTCCTTCTAACACAGGAGTGGAGAAAAAGAGGAAGAAAACACGAAAGAAGAAGAAAAAGAAAGAAGAAGAGGAGAGAAAGAGGAAGAAAAAAAGGAGAACAGGAGGAGAAGGATGAGAAAAAGTTGCATGAAAACAAGGTTAAGCATATGAAAGCATATCAGAATTTTAGGCAGCATTAGGTGTAGACACAACAGAAAGCCACAACATCAGGAAGAGAAATCGGTACTTCACTTTGTGTCAGAGAGGGGAGAGCAGTGTGTGTTTGGAACAATGAGGAAAGAAACAGATGGAATCCTTACCTATTTGTATTTGTGCTTCAAGATCCTCCAAAGATCATTCTGTGAAAAACAGTGATGCGTAGAGGTCCATGGGGCCACTTAGGAATACCTGCTGTCTTCTAATAGCCTTCAGGTCTCCAGGGTTAGAATGTCGATGTACTTACCATTGCTGATATTAGAGAAAATAAGCTGAGGTGAAAGAGAAAATGACCTTGGGCTTTTGAAGAAATTTTTTAAATTTTACACCATTGATTGGCTCAATAATTTGGGGTCTATTTATTCAATTTTTCTGAGAATGTTTCCATCAAGCATATCATATATACATGGGTGATAGTTAATATGTTGCAGGTTATTTAGGAAGATCAAGTGACTCTAGAGAGTGCTTAGAAGAGTACCTGCTCAGAGATACGTAGGGGAGTTGACGTCTGTCCCCACTTCTGTCCCTTGCCTGTCCCATGACCTCCTTCTCCTGTGTTTCATCTCACCTCACTGACTTTTGGTTTGTGAGGGTATCTCTTTGAGACCTGCACATCCGAGGTAACACCTTACACACTGGCTGAGCTTTCTCTTATGGTACTCACTTATCTCAAGGAAGGTTTTGCTCAATAAATAATTAACACCTACATATTGATAATTGAAAATCTAGTTATTGTTACTCTCTGACCCATTGGCTTATTTCATAAAAGCAGAAATGAGTTTTAATAGCAAAAAAAAACACCAACAAAATACGGATTATGGTTTCATCAGTTTAGGCTATCAGACTCACAATTTTTGTCTCCTTCTCCACGATTCTAGGTCAGATGATTCGTTTCTGTCTAACATGTGAAACAATAAGGAAACATGGCAAGCGATAGTAGCTGAGGACTGTGCACATTACTCTGGACACTCAGGCATTTAGAACTCAAAAGACGGAGATGATGCTTGAGAAGGAAATGCCAGCAGGGCTGGAGGAAAAACAGGGCATTTGTCTGCACAGTTATTTTAATTTCATATTTTTTCCTATTTAGCTGGAAACTGCCCTCAGGAGTACAAAGGTGATATAATCAAAGTTGTTTACATTTTCTTACTCCTCCATTTTCATCACAGTCAAAAATCCTTCTGCTTTATGTTTTCAGTATAAATAATCTGCTCAATCTTTCCCTAATAGTATTTTGACTAAGATTGGGATATTTCCATTGTTTAGCTTACTGTGCTGTTTGTGATTGCTTTACTTCTGAATTTCTTTCAATATTTCCTTATAACCCTCTCATTTCTTTTCCTAGTTCAGCAGGTAGAGCTTAAGTTTTGAGTCAGAAAGACGTGAAATTCAATGCCAACTTCACCACTGTCTAGCCATGAAGCTTGGACAAAGTAAGCCCCAAACTTTCGATCTGTAGTTGAGAAAGAAAAGCATCACATTGTCGCAGCAATGAAATACCTGAGAAAAAGCATGTCAGCAGCATCAGACATGTAGGCAGTATTACTCTTGAACAAAGTTTTGCCCAAAAGGCCTGCAGAGATCATCTAAAGTAGAAGGGATCTTTGGCCCCCAAAAGGTCAAAATCTCTATTTCATAGAGTGATCGATGGCATTGTTGTCTGTTTCTAATGTTTTCAAGGAGAAAATAGTCTAATTTTCAAAAGGAGAACTATTGTTATGAAGATAGCAAAGCAAATTACACATTGTAATTATGCTTTCTGTGAAAAAGCATCTAGTCCAAAAACCCATAATCTATTTTTATGGAAGTATCAAAGCTATTCAAACTGTTAAACAAAGCATTGGAGTGAAGCCTTGTAAACTGCTGAGAAAATAACTTATCTAGGAGGCAACTTCAAGCAAAGTGAAAGTTACCCCAAAGATTTGAGGCACTTTGTGTAGAAGAGGAGAGAGAGAAGCAGCTTAGTCAATATCAATCGGTAGAAAGTGAGTGAACTTTGGCTTCATGAAAAAAGACTTCCTTTTATATCTCTCCCTACCTTATAAGATAAAATTGTAGAATTTTATTGCTGGAAGCAAATTTTGAAATCATGTTAGCTCCTTCCCTCAATTGACTTGTGAGATGAAGGTCATGTTGGGTTTAGATTCCACAGAGTGATACTGAAGGAATATAGAATCAGGAAACTGGGCTGGAGTCCTTGCCCCACAGCTCCCTAGTTGTGGAACTTTATTTCCCTTGTTCTGCTTTCGGTGCTCCTGGGAGAGGCTGAGGGCTTAGAGAGATGAGATTTGAGCCTACCTCTCTTCATTAAAAGTTTGACTACAAAAGCTTAAAGAGCAAGGAGGGGTACTACTTCTAGGTCCTAGTAATATTAAATTTATTGTTTCACCTGTAATAAGTGCAAGGCATGTAAATAGAAATAATCTTAATTCTCATGCATATTACTTCCCAAGTGATTCCAGCCAAAATGAAAATCAGACTTTACCACCTCTTGTCAGAAACCAGGTGAGCAATAGCTTTGACATTTAGCCGACTGAGGAGACTAAGAAAATTGCCAGATGCAGAAATAGATCTAGGCCTTGAAACTTTCTGTGCTGTGCTCTGGTGAGGAGGGTAGAGACCTAAGAAGAAGGAAGAAGAGGACCCCGAGAGGGGGCTGAGATCGGGGGAATGAGAAGAGGAGAAGGCAAAGATGGTGGGGTGGAAAAAAATATCAGAGGCTTGGAAGCATCTCCTGGCCCTCCCAGGCACAGCTTGGGAAGTTGCTCTCCCTTTTTCCCTCCCTTTCTCAATCTCAGATGAGAGTAACACTTTCATCTAGTGTAGGAATAAATAAGAAGGAGAACTTGAAATTGATTCGCTAACAATGAAATGATGCGTTCATACCATTTAGAGTAAAGAAGGAAACTTAGCATATAACGGTTTACATTTCTATTATTATGTATATTTTTAAAGCCCCGCCCACAAGATGTACAAAATTATTTTATCTAAACCATAACTCATCAACGATCTTAACCTAGACACACCCAGCCAGAGGTTGGCAAATTTTCATTTCCTGTCCTGGTTACACAAAACCATTTTATTGCCTTTTTCCTATCAAGGCAGGGTTCATAACTAGGTACTTGTTTTAACAACTGTGCTCTGAAACGTTTGCACTGTTAGCATTCTAGAAGAGATTGCAGGGCACATTGGCTGAGATATGAAAATGAGGAGGAAAAGCCCTGGTTGGGAGGTTCCACTTCAGCCTCTTCAGATGGCCAGGGCAGCCCTGACCCCTTGCTCTTGATTCTGTGCACGGATGTTTATGGTGCTAGCTGCGTCACCTGCTCTTAGCCATGAACTGGAGCCTTTTGGAGAGGCGCTGCTAAGTGCCTACTGAGTCTGCCGCTGGGGAAGCGTGTCTGCCAAGCTAATACAGAGCTTTGGTTGCTAAGGGTTGGGAAATTTCAATCACTGGTGTTCTCATCGAGTAAGGATGACCAGGGCCACAGAGTATCCTCACTTAGGAAAAGAACATTGTTTTTAAAAGAAACCCCACAAAACCAAAACCCTAAAACACAACCCTGCTAAGCAGAGGCCAGGTCAAGTTGTGAGCCATTGCAGGTGTGCGAACTGACTGCAACTGTGTCAATTTCTTTCCACAGAAAGGGAGCCCTCCTGCAGGGCCAGGCAGCTCACCACAGCGCCGCTGCTCAGAAACAGGAGGCTGATTAGCCCAGCACTTAATGAGAGTGTCTGGAGGAACTGTTGAGAACATACTAAAAAATAAATGAGATTGAGGAATGACACGAGGAGGCATAGACGTGCCCTGAAGTGACTCGGAGGAGAAATGATACGGCTGAGAAAATTGAGAACAACTGGACAGCCAAGGCCTGGCCTCGGTGTGGCAGAAGAGGCACTGTTTTAACAAACTGTGCAGATGTGGTAGAAACTGTGAGGTCTGCTGGCTGTGATACTGTGTGTGTGTGTTTAAGAGGGACAAGCCTTGTTTCATTTGAAAGAATTGTGAATCACAAAACTTTTAAGGCAAAAAATATAGTACTGTTTGTCTGTAGGATCATTTAAATGACATTCATCCATTTATTTACTATACAGTAAATATCTGTAGAACAAATGAATGACTAGAAAGAATGAGTTTTTAAAAAGTCATTTTGATGGTTTCATGCAAGTTCCTTTTAAACCAGGCTCAGAAAAGTATCCAGGTTCCACGGGGATAAATCAGGACCCCAAGAAACTATTGGCAAATGTGCTTGTATAAATGTACCTTGGAGATGTATGCCAGAGTCCAGACACTCAGCAGGCACTGATTTAGAACTAAGGAAACGGCAGAGGCTGAGTTCAAATTTAAGTTTTCAATATCTGCATCTTCAGTGATGCTGAGTGTAATATACAAGAATGTTATGCTTCAAATATATCTCTCAAACTGATGCCACTGGTGCCTGGTCTCCATGGTAGCAGTGTTTAAACATAGGGTTTTTGGAAGATGATTGGTTCATGGGGATTCTACCTTCATTATTGGAGTAATACACTGATGAACTTACAGTGTGATGATTGTCTTAGTTACTTTTTCATTACTTTTACTCAATACCTGACACCCACAAATTTAGAGGAGGAAAGGTTTATTTTAGCTCACAGTTTCAGAAGGTCACAGTCCATTTAGGGTCGGCCAGCAGCAATCGAAGTACATGGCAGAGGCAGAGGTGGAGGCAGATTCTCACATCACAAACAGGAAGGCAAGTTGAGACTAGTTGAGACCAGTCCTAGTGTTCCAAGGAAGGCAGGAAGCAGTTTATATATCTTTCCAGGTCTTTGCCCAGTGATTAGCCCCTCTTGCATCCAGGTGTGTAAGGTGTGGCCACTACACACCCGTTAATCCTAACTCACACGCCTGTAATCCTAACTTAACACATTTAATCCTAATTTAACTGTAATCCACGCCTCCAAACTAGGCCCCAATCTACCAACAGCACATGGTTCCATAGGCAATCCATAACATTAAAATACATGAGACTTTTGGGGGACATTCCAGATCCAAAACACAATAATGATCTTTTTCGGAGGTGATGAAATTTAGGAGATGGGGCCCATTGGAAGGGAGTCAAGGAGACTTGACCTTCGGGACTGCATTCTGTCCCTGATGCTTTCACTACAGTTCTCTCTATCTGTCTTTCTGCTTTCTAGCTATCACAAAGCAAGCAGCTTCCCTCCAGCCTGCCCTTCTACCATTATGCTTCTGCCTTGGGACAAGTCTAAAATCAATGGAGCTGGCTGAGCACAATCTGAAGCTTCCGAAACCATGAAATGAAACACAGCTTCCATCCTTTAAGTTCTTTCCTTCTGTTATTTTGTTACAACGACAAAAGGTTGGCTAATATTGAGCATAACATAGAGATAATTCATAAACTTCCAAAATGAGTGGGTAAAATAATCAGAAAACAGTCAGACACCATGTTGACAATGACAACCAAGACCGCAGATGGCCATTCTGTGCATGGGTGCTAGGAGTAGGAATCACAAGTCTTCCATTTCTCCCTCTTGGTTAGATTGTTTTACTCTGTCTTTGCTGGCATCTCCTTATTTTTTGAAAAATATCCTGCTTAGACAAGTGTTTTGATTGTATATTAAAGTAACTTTCTGAAAGTCTTAATGGAAAATATCAATGCTTCAATATTCAACGCTCTCAAATTCTTTGAATACCTAACCTCAAAAATATTCTGCTTGCTGTTTCTTCCAGTCCTGATCTGGTGTATCACAGTCTGTACTCAGTCACTATCAAGCCCCAGTGTTGACAAATATTCCTACAATCCATAACTTTTGACTTTATCTTTTCCTCTGAAAGCGTTGCCAAAAATTTACAAGGTGGTATTCTGCATTATAATAGCGAATAATCAATTTAGATTGGTCTTGACAAAAGGCTATAGTGTTTATTATTTAGATATACATCTTTTGATATAAAATTAATTTTGGAAAATATAAAAATGCCCAAGACATCTAACTCTTTTCTTATTAGTAAAGGGTGAATTGAGAAGCCTGGACCTTGAACACCAACAGACAAACCTTAAGAAATGCTATACTGGGCTAAGAATCTTTAAACTGGGGGCTGGAGGAATGGCTCAGCAGTTAAAGCATTTGCCTAGCAAGCACTATGCAAAGTGCTAAGTACTCGAGTTCAACTCCCCAGCACCACATAAACTGGACACGGTAAATCATGCCTGTAATCCCGACACTCGGGAGTCTGAGGCAGGAGGATTGCCATGTGTCCAAGGCCAGCCTGGGCTCCATAGTGAATTCAGGACTAGCCTGGGCTACAGAGGAGACCCTGTCTTAAAAACAAAACAAAGAAACGAACAACCCCCCCCCCCCCAAAAAAAAAACCTTTAAACTCAGAACAAAGGGCACACATTCTGTCCCCCATCCCCACCTCCCCAATCAAATAGAATAGCTCCTTCTATGAAGTCAATGTTGTTAGAAGGAGGAGTTCTGCCATTTCACCTAGAGGAACAAAAGGAAAGCAGAAAGTAGCTGTCAGAGGACCCTCCGCCTCAAAGCCAGGAAGGTGAGCATCTGACAGTGTCGAAAGGGCAGGGATGTTGCTCACTTAAGCTGAAAATTATGTTGTGGTGGAGCAGAAAGCAAATTAATTTAAAAGGTTTTTTTTTTTTCTAAGAAAAAGGCAAACAACTTCAGGCTGCAGGAATGGCATAGCAGTTATAGCACTTGCCTTGCCAGTGCAAGGCTTTGAGTTCAATTCCCTGGTACCACGTAAGACTGGGTGTGGTGTCGCATGCCTGTAATTCCAGCACTCAGGAGGCTGAGACCTGAGGCAGGAGGATTGCCTTGAGTTCAAGGCCAATCTGAGTTCCATAGTGAGCTCAGGACCAGCCAGGGCTACAGTGAAAGACCCTGTCTAAAATAAATAAATAAATAATAATTAAAAAATAAAAAGGCAAACAATTTAAAACGTGTTTCCATTGAATCCTCTCAATTTTAAAGTTTATACTAAATATATTTATGGAAGTCAAATTCTACCTCAGAAGGCATTGGTTATGGCCGGTCATCAGAGGCAGGGGTTGGAAACAGGATACATAATAGGAATGTGAGGACTTAGACAAGTTCTATACAATGAGTGGGGCCGTTCTGTGGGGGAGACCAGCAATACAGCATAATCACACTGTCCTACACGGTTCCGGCTCTTGACTCAGGAACTATCATATACTATCATGATCCTAGTTTTGCACCTGAACTTTGAGTGAAGTTACAGGTGAAGTTGCCAAAATTCTTCCCACGTTAGTTGGCTTGCTTGAAATTTGTTAAACCAGTTGAGCACCTTATCTATACATTCTATGACACAGCAGTATTCTAAATGTCAGTCGGATGATCTGATCTAATTAGGTCCAATTGTGAAGGTCGATAAGAATAGTGTGAGAAGAATGGTTCATGGTTGATTTACAAAGAATTGTCTTCTCTTTTTATTACCTAGTTCATACTCTTCCTCTAGCCTGCCTATGATCATATAGATCACGTCTGGTGTATAAGTTCTCATCACTCACCTGGGTTCAGAGTTGCAGTTCCAACTTCACTTCAGCTCTGATATTTTATTTATTTATTTATTTATTTATTTATGTTCTTGCTATATAGTCCAGAAAATGCTCCCACCTGAGTGATGTGATTACTGGTTTGTGCAACCATGTCCAGCTGATATGTGGTGCTGGGGCATCAAATTCGGGGCCTCACTGTTCCTAGGCGGCAGGTGTTCTAATCACTTTATCAACACTCTTAGCCTTGGTGTTTATATTTTAGATTGGGTTCTAACTGCTTGTCAGTCACAAGATATATATATTTTTCCCAACCTTTTGCTCTCTTGACTGATCCCTGGTGGAAAATGCTTTGAATGCTTTGGCACCAGTAATATTGTAGACAGTTGTGTAAACTTAGATAATGTACTTAACTTTTCTCATCTGCAAAGCAAAAGCATACCAGTCTCAAATAGTTGCTTAGAGAATAAGCTAGAAAATATTTCAAAATGCAGTAAAATTACTGTCATATCTTAGGCATTCATCAGATATTTGCTTTTTCCTCTTGGTCAGTCAAAAACCAAGTCGCACTGGGTCAATGACAGTAGCTTGTTTCATTTCTTACGATATCTTATTCATCACTGAATGAGGAAAGAAATGTCTGTGATGATAGGCATAAAATCATCACTCTTCTGGTGAATAGTGTTTTAAATCAGTTTATTCCACTTTTATGTCTTGATAATTGTGAGAAATTCAAATCTGAACTGTGGTATCTTTCATTCAAAACATGTTCATTAAACTAGTGCCATGTGCATATCTGACTGAACTCTGAGATCCGTAAGGCTAAAAGCCACATGCATCCCACACTAATGAAATTCTTCTCAACTTGATTTTAAGATTTCTTAATATGTAGTTAATTCATTTTAATTCACTCTTCAAATGGGCAGTGATGCACTCACTGTCACAAACAAGACACAGAATGAATTTTCCAACTCCTTCCCCTAAAATGCTCCCCTGGGTTGAAACTTTTTTTTTTTTTTTTTTTTTTTTTTTACAAATTTTGTCTTCACCTATAAACCATGGCTTCCACTGACAGGTTTTCTAACTCCATAGTTTTGCATTTTCCAGAATTTTATACTAATGGCACTATAGAGTGTGTAGCTTGTGTGTCTTTTTAAAATTAACATAATGCATCTGAGGTTTATCCACAGTTTTGAATGTACCAACTGCTCCATTTTCCTCCTTAATGAATGGTGTTCTAGCCATATTTGCTACATTGTCTTTACCTAATCATCTGTTGAAAGATACTTTGGTTGTTTTCAGCTTTGGTCAATTACAAATAAAGGTGCTATGGACACTCAGATATGTGAACAGTGGTTTTCAATACTCTTATGTAAAACTCAGGAGTGGAATTGCTGAATCATATGCAAGGTATAAGTTTGATTTTATGAGAAACTTGTCAAGATTTTTTCAAGATGGAGTGTGTCGTATTACATTTCCACTAGCAAAATGTGAGAATTCTAGATGTTCTGTACATTTGTTTGATGCTTGATAGATACAAAATGTTACCTTGTCTAATAGATATGTCATACATCATTATGCTTCTAACTCGTATTTTGCTAATAGTGAGCATTTTCCCTATAGCGAACATCTCTTCGTGTGCTTATTCGTCATGGATACATCTTCCTTGGTGAAGTGTTTCTTCTAAACTTTTTGTTCATTTTAATTGACTGTTTTTCTATTTTTGAGTTTTCAGAATTCCTTATGTACTTTATATGAAACTATTCTATCGATATGCAGCTTTTAAATATTTTTCAATCAACTTCTGTGTTTGGTCTTTTATTTTCTTAATTTTTTAAACAGGATTTCCTTTAATTTTGAAGTTAATTTTATTAACATTTTCTCTAATGGATCATGCGCTTGGATGAAAGATTTTAATATGGCCTAGTGCTTAGAGCCTTTGTCTGAATATAATAGATTATAATAAATGTATAAGTAACATAGAAGACTCTGAGAGGTCATAAGAGGAAGATATAACTTAAAAGTAGATAGTTTTGAGAAGTTGCTTAATTGATTTCAATAAGCTCCTGCTGACTCCTGAATTTTCTAAGTATTGAGATACATTGTTAATGTCTCAAGATTTGGCTTGAGTACATAAAGTTTAAGGAAGGTGTGTGTCTGTGACCAGTCAGCCCTAAACTCAGCCATTAGTGATAGAAAGAGCCAGTAACACTGCCAAACTCTCCAATTTGGCCCAGTGCTAGAACTCGTTTTAATAGTGCTATCTTCATATCTATTTTAGTTGTAATGTTTCTTTAAATTTTTGGTGGGTATAATCAGTCTTCTTATACATTTTTCTTTGTGGTTTATATTCAAAAATGTGTTTATTGTGCTCTATTGCGATTCCCTCTGTGCCAGGCTCAGTTCTGTGGTGCTATTTATCTTGAATATCTGAGGGATTGTTGACTCATATGATTGTGTGTGTGTATAAAATCATATGTATGTGCCTAGTATATGCCTTCATATATATATATATATATATATATATATATATATATATATATAATGATTTTATGTTTATTTTATTATACATGTATATGTATATGCCTAGAATATATCTTCATATACATATTACAAAAATTTTCCCCATTTTAGTGATATGTATTAGTGCAGAATTTAAGGTTTATAATGAAGTTTGGTATTTTGTGCACATGCATATCTTGTCAAGGTGATAAGGACTTTCCCACTCTCCTTTTGTCCCTCCCCCTACCTACCCCTCCATCTCTCCCCACCCTATCCCCCTGTTTCACTTTGTTTTTCATTTTAAGTCTCATAAGAGTTGTGATCTGGGTCTCCCATATCAATTTGATGTTTATTATATGTATATATACATGTAATATATACATATAGTTTGTACTTTGTTATAATATTACATGTCTTAAAGACTTAGTCTTTGTGCAGTCGAGATTCAGTACCGAGTAGGTGTTCAATAATCCCTTGATGACAAAGTAAATGCACAACTAGAGTTCTGTCCAAACAGATAATGGCTTAAGAGGAACTTCTAATACCAACACTGTATACATCTATTCATATCAAGACACAGTGATGTTACAGAGAATCTTGAGGGTGAAGAAAATGCTATTCTGCCTTATAATAGAGGGGAAAATAAACTAAAATTTTTCCATATATAAAATGTATGACTTTTTCTTTCTCTTAGCTATAAAGCAATGGCATTAGCTTCATTACTGACTCCACTTTTCAAGTAGCTTTATATAATTTTTTATTTATTTGTTGGAGATAGGGTCTCAGCGGATAGCCTGAAGTGGCTTTAAATTTGTGAACCTCTTGCCTCATACCCTGAGTACTGAGACTATAGACACACACAACTATGTCCAGTTCAGCAGTCAACAAGCCTAAATGTGATAAAAAAAGAAGCTTCTTGACTCACTGTCTCAGTTTCCTTTTAATCAGGTGAACAGTGCTGTTGTGGTGAGACTTTTGTCATTCTGTGTGTCAGATAGCCCCTTTGCCTTGGGACACATGCTGTTTTCCCTCATACTGGAGGACACAGAACCTGCTCCTGTCTACCTGCCATCCAGTGGTGCTCATAACCAGCATGTGCTCTGGCTGAATGACCTGGCTTCATTCACAACTAAATCAGGGCTAAAGCAGTCCGAATGATAGATAGCAGCTTATCAATAATTGAAAAGAAAGGCTCAGAGATGTCCCATTATCTGAATAATTAATGTTCCACTTGGGTTTTGTAATTCCTTAATAAAACTGACTGATTGATTTGCTTAATTAATTCCTCCTTTGACAGGCTTATGGCATTCTTTGGAGACAGGGATGGGCAAAAAGAAAAAATAAAGACAATTCAAGCCAAGAGGAAAGATTTAAAATCCTCATAAACTTTAACCCCTCAGAGTAGTATTATGGAAACACTTCTTCAGGAAGCCTTTTCTCCTGATCTCTGTTTTGCCATAAAGCCACCCCCTCCCATTACTCCTGTCAACAGACATGACATGTAGCTGGGTGAATTTGGCTTGCAACTGATGAAACATTATTCTACACTGTAAGGGCCTCAGCCACATCTGTAGTAATAAATTCAGCTCTACCTTAAACACTTTTGAATAAATTGATTTGAATGAATGTTTAAAGCTGACTTCGATTTCAAGCAACACATTCTGAGTAATGCAGTGGCCGTTACCTGGATGGTGAACTAGCTTATGGCTCTGCCTGCATGAAGCATCCCTCCTATCTACATACACCTGCTGTGACTGAGATCAGTTCCTGTCACTAGAATTTGGTCCAACCCCAAATAAGCTGACATCCTTTATAAGAGGATGAGGATCAACCAGGGAGATGAAACTGCCCCTGGAAATGAAACAATTAACAGAAATAAACAGAAACAGGGCATGTAGGAAGAATGATGGATGGCTGAGATTGAAGTACTAAAGTAGAAAAGAAAAACTGAGCGAGGTGAAGGAAAATAAAATATGGGAGTCAACTTAGACGTAAAACCATTTTTAGTTCTAGACCTCATATCTAACTTGTTGAAAAATAAATATTCATTTAAAAAGGTTATAAAAAGTGCTTTAAAAAAGGAGAAGATAAATTATTTGACTGGATGGAGAAAACAAGATTTAGAAGTAGACATCCCAATGACTTTCTGATGACTTCCACTCGGTTAAACATCCAGGGCATTCAACAGAATTTTAGTCCTTGACTGCATTTTAGTCATCTGTAGTCTTGTGGCATTGACTCCTGTAGATTTTTCAAGAACATAGGTAAGAAGCATTGTTAGGAAAGACAGGCAGAGTGTCATAAGTAAAATTTATTTATGACCAGAGTTCATTTTTTCATGTACTACTCTGGGCAATGGCATTGTCAATGAAGTAGTGTGAACAGGTCTCTCTGTTTCAAATTGTTTAGAAGAAAAGTAGACGCATTACTTAATAAAAAGGTTTCCAGATAATAAGACAATACCCCCAAATTTTAGTGTCTCTCCTGAAGGAAAAGCCAGGAGAGATGCTTCTCAGATTTTCACTTTTGTGTTTTTCCAAGTTCAGAAGGTGACAAGGAGGGGAGACCATCATTTTGGGGGACAGGGAACTAGATGAGGTGACCTCTGAAGCTCAACTTTGAGCTTCCCTTTGTAGACAGAGCCAAGGGTGGAATTATTCTTTAAACTGAAGGACTGATATATTTTCACAGCAACCGCCCACTTTTTGTTTTAGACTAAAGGCTTCAGTGACTACGGTACTACTGCCTCTCCCAACCTTTACTTTCTCTGCTCCTTCCACATCTGTCCAAATCCTAAATCGTATATTAACAATTTTCATCCTTGTAATTGTTAGGAAGGTTCTGATTTCACGGCCAAACCTAGACTAATTCATAGGTAATGAATGACTCCTATGAAAATTTCAAATGTCTTTCAATACTTAAGATAGCAGAGTATTCAATTTCCTCCTAATAGGCAGGCATGCATCACCAAGCACATTCTCTGATAAAACCTGTGTTTTGGAATTTTAAGAAAAAGTGATATGCAGACAACTCTTGAAGATGTCTTTTATCAGTATGGCTCAGGCCTAAGAAAACCCACAAACCATTTGGGTTGGCTGGGAAACACCTGTTTCACAGAAATGTCACCATGCTTCAAAATGCATCCCCCCCCCCCCCCCAGCACTTCTGAAGGAACTAAATTGCAGGGCAGAACTTTTTCCAGAATTAAAAATTAACTTAGATGTCAAAATAAAACCCTAGAATTTAATTTATCATAAAAGCTGCATTCTAAAATAGAATCTAATGGACCAAAACAGATAAAGTAATTAAATGGAAAATGCTATGAATTAATCTTATTTAAAGAGGCAGTCAAGATGGAATTGATATTTTTAAAGATACAATAACCAGGAATAAAAAAAGTCATCTCCCTAGCTCAGCTAGTGGTGCTATAATTTAAAAATAATATAACATTATAAGTACCTAATTTATTCATTTTTGCAGGTGCTATTTGTTAATTTTGACATCCCACTCAGTTTTGATTGCTGGTGTATTTTTTCTTTGGAGATACTTTCCTTTTTTGTGTTAAATGCAAAATCTTGATGGTAACTGTGTGTATACTAAATAAAGACTTTTAGAGTTCTGAAAGAAGTTCAGGCTTAAATTCTATGTGTCTTTTACTATAATTCATGTTGTATCTCAGTTTCTCTTGACAAGTTTTGAGAACTTCATGTAATAAGGTGATGGTGAAATCAGTTCTTGAAAACCTGCCTCATTGTAGTTGTTTACTGGCATGATTATGAACGCTAGAGTGTATTTATTATGGCTTTTGTGGCCAGGTTGTCTTGTGAGTTTTAAGGTGAACCACTCTGCTTTACGTTCTAATGCTACCACTTACTACTAGTTCAGAAGTCTCTTGTGAATTTATTCTCTCATTGTTCCTTCATCTGTAAAACACAGGTAGCATTAAGATCTACCTGATGCAGATTTTTATGCTGTTAAATAAGAATTTACCAGGAATTTACCAGCAAGTACTTAAAAATTTAGCTGGTACACAATAAAAATCGATAAATGTTAGCTATTCTATTACTGTTGCTATTACTTAATTTTTATTTGAGTTTGAATATTTCTTAAAATTTCAAAGAGTTATCTGGACCTTTAAAATTCCTTTTATATTGGTAAATTTAAAAACGTATTTCCCAAAAGAAAAAAAAATATATTATGGTATTACTTAGCTCTAGATCATAACCTCTAAATTATTCTTACTGAAAAATATAGTAAATTTGAATCTCAAGGTAAGCAGCTTAATCAGAAATATTAAACAGTGAGACCAAATACCATGCCATTCCGTCCCCTCAAATGGCACCATGGCACTTTCTTTTCTCACTCCCACTGAGCACTTCTGATTATGAGTGCACAATAGAGACCTAAAATTTCATGCCTCAAGTGCGGTTTCTAGGCTCAAATACAGAGTATGATGTCCTGGCCTTTGGAGACATCCAGTCTTGCCGTTGACTATTCCCAGGTTGTTGCTTCCGGGTTTAGAACCTGTTCACTCGCTACTATTCGGTCAGTTGCTGTTCTGATCACTTCCAGTCGCATTGATCACAGACTCCACCGTGCTGTAGGTTTCTCTGCTCTTTGGGTTGTTTCTGTCCTTGACACTTACCCAATATACTTGTCAGGACGGTTGTTAAGCACCTAACAAGACCTCCTCGGTATCTGCCTCTTCTCAGTGCTTTCTTCTGTAGATACTCAATAACGATTACAAAGGACAACCTTCCTGTCCACAGGATTTTATTGGACCTATCGTGCTTTAGGAGCCTTCGAGTGGCTTCTGTGTGTCATATACCTAATAGTATGACCTTGTCTGCTCATGTCTTGCTTTGATTTACTTGTTAGGACATTTTCTTTTTAATTGAAATCTTTCCTTTTCTTCCTTCTTCACTCTCCCCTCTCACATTATGTATCTTTGGTTGATGTTAATATGATCTCCTTTCAAAAATTATTTATTGAAATGAGCTCTCACAAGTTTTTACTATCAACATATATTGCCTTAATAGCTACTCCTTGGAGTCATATTAAATTAATGGAATTTCAAAGTTAGTACCACGGACAAAGAGCTGGTTAGCTAAAATCAAATTAGTTTATATAGAAAGTTTGATTTTTATAATTAGTTTTGCTTGTACTATAAGATTTAAAATAGTATTTAAGAATGGTGAATAAGTTGATTATAATAAAAATCGATTGTCTTCATCTCATTTTGAGAGAATGAGTGGAAATCTAGAAGATTCTATAGAAGAAATATCAGGCCGGTAGTAAAGATATTTCTAAGGTACCTAAGCCAAAAGCAAAATTCCTTTACCATCTTCTTATAAGACCCAAAAATGAATGATTAATGTTTATGTGAAAATAAAGATATGGCAATGTCATGTTGTTGGTCACAGTGTCAGGTAATGTGAGCCGAGTAGAGTTGTCTGAGTAAGCTCTAGAGGGTGAAGACCTCGCTCTTCACTAACTAGATAATTACGAAAAAATAAACCTGTTGGAATAAGAATAATTAATGTAAAAGCATAAAACCTCCTAAATGCACATTGTCAGCCTACCAATAGTGGGATAAGATTAAAATGAGGAAATACAATTAATCTTGATCATATTAATTAGAAACATACATATTTTGAGGCAGAAACATTACAGAACCTCGTTTTATTTGCAATATAATCGGAATCACATATAATGCAATTCTTGGTGATTCACATGTGTCTGAGGTAGCTACTCTGAAAGCAGGACACGTATAGTATGGTTTGGACCAGGAAATCATGGCTACAGGTGTGTAGATAAGGAAGATGGGGGTATGACTGCAATTGCCAGGTGAACACAGCTAGTACAGGGAAGTAGACATAGAAAAAGAGTTATGTTTTTCATGTTGGAGAAGTTTCAAAACAAAACAATATAGATGAATATTTCTTATGTAGTCATCCTATAGTAAGCATAACTTGAAATGATAAATAAAAAGAAATAAAATTATAAATAGGACTATCCAAACATGACTGATAGAATCCACTAAAGAATTATTTAAATAAGATATTTTTATTTTGACAAAAAGTTTTCAAATAAATTTAATCATTTTAAACATTTGAAGTGCATAGTTGCATTTGGTACATTCACAATGCACAATCATCACCACTACCCATTTCCAACTTTTTAAATCAATTCTAAAATACACTCACTCTCTGGTATGAAACAACAATTGCTCTTCATTCCATTCCTCCAGGATTTTTTTTTTTTTTACCTAGTTTTTGCCTCTTTGAATTTGTTTATTGTAAGTACTTCATGCATGTGGTATTTTACAGTATTCTTTCTTTTGTGTATGTCTTATTTCACTGAGCATGTTACAGGCCTCATCAATTTTGGACATTTGAGTTGATTCCACCTTTTTGTCTTTTATGCACGAAACTGCTAAGAACATGCTATAAAATGTTTGTAAATACTCCTAATTTTCCTTTCCTTGGGTATACACAAAGGGATTATATAAGATTTCAAAATTTCCCAGGCTAAGCTTCATAAACATGTACAACTATTGTATGTTATTATATAAAATAAATTAAAACATCTCCAGGCATTGTTTGTACATTTATTTATACAAAAGAAATCACCTTTATGTTTGAGAATTCACCATCACTTGCCATAGAATGACTCAATTAATTTTAGTAGTTTTTGACATTTATTAATAAATGAACACCATGTGGTCTCTTCAATGGATAAAATTTTTAAAAATGTATTATGTGGGTAGTGGCAGGATCAAGGCTGTGAAAGCAGAACCGAACAGTTTAAGATGACAACAGAATTCGCTGTTGGGATAATAGAGTGTAAACTATCTCAACTGTAGGAACCAGGATGGAAAGATGATGAATCATGATTGACTAACACTTAGAACCGGTGAGACTTGGGAAGACCTTGAAGCTTACACAAGTGCAGGAGGGAAACGTGAGTATTCTAGTAATGAAAAACGTGACCAAAGGTACAGAATGTGTGAAGAACGTGCTTGCAGTACTGTTAGAGGGTAAGTTTAGTAGACACAACAGATAGACCAGGAGACTGAGGAAAATAGATGACAGGTAGTCAATGTATACAAGACTGATTATTTCAAATCCTCTATCTGCAAGCATGATGTTTGAGCTACTTGGAGTTGGAGTGTTACACCCCTTCTGTCTGCCAAAGGTAGCACCGTATCATAGGAAAGAGAGCTGCTGATTTGGCCTTTTGTGAGTTGCGTCAGTAAACTATGGTTTATATGGTAGTGAAGATTATCTGATTTGAACAATGGATATAATAGTTAATTCAGCACAGTTCGATTTTCTTGAGTACAGAGAAATAGCCCAATAATGGGGATGAGAGTTGACTATTCTGAAAATCTGAGCATCCACTTCCTAAGCAAAGTGTTTTTCTTCCCTTCCTGAACAAAATGTCTTGCTTCCCTCTCCTTTAAACATCTAAGAATAGTTTGAATGTTCCCTGACAAAAAAAATCAGTAAATAAAATTTTACTCTAAGATCCAAAAGCTAATTCAAAATGCATGGAATAGTATTTATTTTTGTTCACAAAAGAATGACCACTTTTAAACAAAAATTTCAATAAATAACTCTTCTAGAATTTCATAAAGATGTTTTCTTCACTAAAGAAAACAGAAAGAAGAAATTTCCAGGGTTGTGCTGGGGTTGGGTCAATGCTACATTAAGATGTGAGCTGCTTAACATTGTCTCTAAGACATTATTATTTGACAATAATGCTAAGATTATAATACAATAATACTACTATAAGAATCATTGATGACAACTATAATAAAATCCATTACAAAAAAGTTACCTAGAAAAGAAAAACCATAATGCAATCTATTCTAAATGCATCTTTTGGTGTTGAAAAGGAACTAACTATGGAAACATAGATGAAGCATTTGCCTAGTAACAGAGAGAATTCTGATAGCTGTCAATACTTATTTGATACTCCTTTCAAATATGTGTGAACTCCAGACTTCACACATTGGGGACTACATAAACTCTCCAGAACATAGACGTAGAAATGACACTCAAGATGTGGAAGAGAATTTCATAGGCATTTATTATAACATTTGGTGTTAGATCTTCTGGCTTGTTCTGCTTCCCCCCCCCCCCCAAATTCATACAATGTAAGCATAAAATAACTGTGATCAGCATGCAATCTGATCATTATGCTATACCTGAAATATTTTTCTGATTAACGTACATTATACACCTGGTAAAAGCCAATCTTAGCCAAAACATAACAACAAATATTATATTGTGAGAAGAATTTTCAGGTCAATACCTATACGTGGATCTCTTTTATTACTTTAATGGTTACTTTTTATTCCATGTAGAATTTGCACCATAACCTTTCTCTCCTTTTGCTATGAAATGCACAACCCATATGCTTTTGTTTATGTGTTAGAGTTTTGCTGTCAGATAAATTTTATGAAGAGAGAGTGCTTAGAAAAGAAAGTATACGTTTTCACATTTTGATGGAAACGACCAATTATTCTCCCAATAGATTTTACCAACTTGTAATCAAAAAGCTAATAATTTATGACAGTATTATTTTCCTAAATGTTTTCAGAAAACATACTAGTTATACTCCTAATTTTAACTTGACTTTAGTTTCAACTTGATTTTAACTTTAACTTGGTTTTAGTTTTTATTTTCCCTGAGTCACAGCAACACTGGTCTCTATGCAGTTCTGCAATACCTAGTTCCATCTCAAGGCTTTGTGCATGAGCCCTTGTCCAAAGACGCCCTTCTCCAAAATTTGTATGGCTGTTTTTTGCAAAACTTTCTGATTCCTTAATATTTCAAAAGAAATATTTTAATAATACCATGTTGAAATTCTTCATTACTGTGTTCTGGCTCTACTTGCCTCCCTCTTAGTTTTCAGCCGAGAAATGCCCCAAATCACCTCGTATACTAAACTTTTCTTTCCCTTTAGAATATATGCTGCTGGGATACGGTTTAGGCTTAACCTCACTTGCTCAATAACATCAATTAAATAATCCATCATTTCTCATTTTAGTTGAAATGGTAACTTTTTAATCTACTGAATTTTCTTGAATTCCTGAGACTGCTAACATCTTCTATTTTTTCTGCACTCAAACATGTCTTATGCATCCCACTTTCCAAGTTATCATGCTTTTTATTACCATTGGATATCTAAAGGGGGAAAACCTGTATTCATGTTTCTTTTCAGAATATTTTTGAAAATCCATGCTATTGTATTTTAAAATAATTTTAGTGATCAGTAGCAAAAATTGACTATAGAAACCAATAGTTTAAATTGTATACTTTTTAAAAACCTAAAATAGAATGAAACACAATTTAATTCAATTTGTAGTTTCAAGTTATAAAGAGAAGACAAGGAGTGGAAAATAAAATGTAGTTTGTTTAGAAAGAGATAGAAATTACCACTGTTATAGGGGTGCATAACAAACATTGAGTATAAAAGCTGATGATGTAGTGGAAAATGGCCATTTAGCCAGTATAGTAAATATGACATGAACCAGGCATATTAGGCTATAATTTTAAGATGGGGGGAGTTTTAATAGGAACATGCCTAATGAAAGTGATAGAGAAAACATAGAAAGACAAGCAAACTGTAAGGGCAGAAAGAAAAAGGAAAGAAGGAAGGAAGGAAGGAAGAAGGAAGAAGAAAAGAATGAAAAGAAAGGATGAAGGAGAGAAAAAGAAGCAGTGATGCCTATGAAAAGATCAGCTATGTAAAAACTATGGAAGAATCATTTTGTGTGACAAACAAAGCCGTCTTTATAAAATAAAGAGCATCAATTACCATGAAATGATCTTGTGATCATCAAGTAACCGAAATATGCAAAACCAAAAACACAGTTGTTGACGTTTTAATGCAATTCCCTCAGTCTTAACAGATGAAGGAGGCAAATTTACACATTGTTTTAACAGGTATTTGCAAAACTAGTTTTGAGTAAAATAGAAGAAATAAATCATCTAAATCTCATTTTACGATTTGAAAAGAAGCACAAAACACTAATAACAACAAAAATGCAAGCATATGAATAATTATAAATTATTTCTCAAAATAATTGTTATCATTTGTATCTTAAATTTTCTCCCAAGACCCATTTGTTAACACTTCGCTCCCCTTTCAGTGCTACTGGGAAATGATAGAGTCTTCTTTAAGGAGTGTTGCTTAGCGGGGGACCTTTGGGGTGCCTTTGAGAGGGCAGTGGGATCCTGGCCCTTTTTCATTCCTCAGCAATGAAGTGAATGGTTTGGGTGTGCTGTGTGCTCATAGCTCTATGCTGCCTTGATAAAAGGCCACATAGTGGAGTCAACAGATACGAATTGAAATTTCCAAAACTATCATCCAAAATAAAATTTTTCTCAAAATATGGACATTTCCTCAAAATCACCTGTAAGGGAATTTTTCTTAGGTATTTGTTACAGAGATAAAGCTCTTTAACATAACAATCTTGAAGTCAAATTATACACTCTTGATGTTCCAGGGTGGGCAGAATGAAACAAAAAATAAGCAAGATTTAAGAACTAGGAATATAAAGCTCTAAAATTAATGTAGCTTCTATAAAAAAATAAAGACAACTTGATGACTAATATAAGCAATAAAAATGTACATGAAGAAATGTTAAAGTAGTCAAAAATAGAATATATATACAGACATGTAAAATAGAAACAATGGTAATATGCAGTTAATGGTTACATGCAGTTAATATTTGAATATATGCACTGAATTACTAATTTAGGATAAAATATAGTTATAATAGAACCTGGAAGAAATAGAAATCTTTGTAGTTGACAAACTGTAAAGAAATTGAAAAAGCTATTGACTAATGATTTTTTAAAAATATTAATTGACTAAATATTTCAGTGAGTGAAGTACTTCCAAGTTCTACCAAAAAGATAGCTTTCCTTATTAGGAGAAAGTGAAAATTCTCTGGATTCGTTTGGGCATATAATCTTCTCTTCCTCAACTGGACAAATGCAAGCAAAAAACAACAAACAAAAAAATCTATGAATAAAACTTATCTCTAAAACTGACCCAAAATATAAATCATCAAAATTAAATGATTGCCAACAATTCTCAGTGAAATGAAAAATAATTTTAAATAAAATATTTATTTCATAGGTCTGTTGATGGGTATTTTAGTGACTTCCATATTTTAGCTATCATTAGTTGTGCTGCTATGAACATGGGTATACATAAACTTGAGAACATCATGCTTAGTGAAGTGAGTCAGAAGCAGAAGGTGAAACATGGAATGGTCTCTCTGATATAAGAGACCCAGATCACAACTCTTATGGAACTTAAAACGAAAAACAAAGGGAAACGGGGGTTAGGTGGGGACAGGAGGGAGGGAGGGGAGGGGGAGGGACAAAAGGACAGTGGGAAAGTCTTTGTCATCTTGACAAGATACATATGTGAACAAAATCCTGAACTTCATTGTAAACCTGAAATCTTGCACTAATACATATCAATAAAATGGGGAAAAAGGATAGTTATTTCAATCTGAGTCTAGATAATTATAGCTTTTCATGTTATCATTAAAATATCTTCTGTTATATGAGAATACAACAAAAACGGAAAGAAGAAAGTAGGATAAAGTAAAATGATAGAAATTTTGGTATAAATTTATTATTAATGAAGAATGATATATCCATTTGGGAAGCCCAAATAAAGGTAATCTGAAAAATATTCAAAATAACACTACCGAAAAATCTTTACATTTCTTTTATACCCCATTATTCATGTAGACATTAAAAAATGTGTTTTAACATTGTATAACATATAAAATATCTGGTAATAAATGCCAAGCCATGTGTTACAGCCCTGTAATCTCAACCTTATGAGGCTGAGGCAGGTCTACCATAAGTTCAATCGTAGCCTGTGCAAGATGGCAAAAACAAAAATGGAAAAAAATTGGGCTCAGGATATAGCTTGGTGTAAAAGCCTGGGATTAGACTCCAGTACTAGTAAATAAATTGATAAATGCAAACAACTAATCTATGTAGTGTCTACATGACTACCAACATTACTGAAGGGCATGTTTCAAAACAGCATATATATACATGTATGTATAAAATTATGTATATAATTATAGATACATATTCATGCTGATTGAAAAAATATATAAATATTAAATATGTGCACATATTCTATTCAGTGATTTTTAATTCTAATTCTGCACAAAGCACAAAATCTCAGTAGATAGTGGAGGATGTGAAATCAAAGAAAGTAATTACAAAGTTTGTCACAGCAAATAAAACAGCTAAAAATGCCCCAGATACTTTTGCAATGCAAATGTATCAGACATTGAAGTCGCATGAAGGTGGAACCACTGATGCAACATAGTGTAGGTATGAGACTATAGCTGCTGCTCAAGTCGTGGTCCCCTCTTATCTAGAACTCTCCTCTTCCTTTTGGTCTCCCTGCGATGTGTCCTCTCATCTAACAGCTAGAAACATCATGAGAAGATGACTATATATTCTGCAATTCTTTTATTTAAAGGCATTCAATCATTTCTTTTGCGCTTTGATCGAAACTCCTTTATTTGTCCCAAGGTCTTAGCAATCCTTTTCTATCAGTCCTCTTTACTTTCCTGTCCTTTGTCAAATGCCGAGCTGGTGCTGCCTTCCTGGAGGCCTTAGTCTGTCAGGTCCCTGCTGAACTACTACTCCCCGCCTGATTTGTGTGTACTTATCATAAAGATGTCTACCTAACATCACCCCCTTAACCTGACCTAAAACAGCTGCCTTTGCGTCCTTCCTTCATGCTCCTTTTATGTATTTACTTCTGATCACATTCTATTTTTTTGTTTATTTAGTTGTGTTTCTGTTATGAAAGTGACATTTTGTAAATTCTAGAGATTTAGAAGGAATCCACAAGTTCTTGCTGGAAGGCTAGTATCATTCTTGACCACTGCTGCTGAAAAGCTGCTGGCTGCGAAGGAAGTGAGCAGAAGCTCCGTTCCCCAGTATCCAGGCAGCTTTCCAGAGATGCTAAGTAGCTTCTTTATTTCAAGGGATTCATCACTCCAGCTCCCAAGGCGTCTCCATCACAAAAGAGGTGCTGGGGATTCAGTAACTTCCTCCACCAGTCTTTGACCATTTTGTTTTAGGGAGTTCTTCTTCCTGCCGGTGTTTAATTTTACATGAATCCTATGTTCTTAAAAAAGAGCAAAGGCTGAGCAATTCCACTGCCTGTTTCAATCCTAGAAACAGCTTACTATTGTTTACTTACAACAGAGCCAGACACCGACCTTCCAAATTCCCCCTCTTTGCCTCATAAAGGAAAAATGCCTGTTAGCCAAACTTCTGTAGTGCTCACCTTTCCCCTGACCTCATATCCCTGCCTGGGTCAGCAAGTAGCTTAGCCCTGATCACCTCTCCTGATAACAGGTGGGCCACACAGCAACGTGTCTTAGGTCTAGTTTCTCGTTGCCCCCGTGTCTTTTGTCCTAATTCTCCACACTGCATTATTTAGTGTTATAAATATGAGGAGTACAATTTTAATTTTATAAAAATATTACATATACATATAATTATTATTTTATTTTAAGCATTATATATATTTTAATTGCAATAAATTTTGTTACATTTAAAAGCCTTTAGTTTGTTTTTTGGTAAATTCTTGGTGAACATGTAAGAGTTAATCTATTTGTCTAGGGCTGAATCACCCAGAAATGCAACCATCTGTCAGCCTTAAGCATGGGCCCTTTTTGCCTTGCCTTATCGGGTGAAAGGTCATTTCTTTTTCTTGACTCCACCCTGAGCTATCTGCAACTTTCTAAAAGTTGTGATGGTGCAGCTGAGAAGCAATAATATTAGCAGCTAGGATTCCATTATCATTCAGTCTTTAAAAGATGTGAAGAAGTCCCAAGATTAATTGTAGCAGAGATGGAAGAAATTGAGCCAACCAAGGCACTATTGGTCATATTTGACTTCAAATTTAAAATCTATGTGGTTGATCCTGGAGCTGTCCTCCAAAATAGGTGGGCTTCTGATATTTTTATTGTTCAGAAAAGATACTTCAGCAATTTCACCTTGTCCTCATAGTAGTCCTCGGGTGGATCAAAGCTTTTCCAGCTACTATAAATATAGTATTAAATTTGATATATCATAAGTGTATTGCAATACTAAATTAAGAAAAAAGCTACATTTTAAACAAACATCTCAGTACAAAAAATTTTTTAAATAAGCTCTAAGATAAAGCATTTCTCAATCTAAAAGAAAATAGAGATATTGTTAGGACTTAGTAAGAATAGTATATTTAAGAAAAACCAAGCTCTCACCACTCTCTTGAATTTTATTTAAGTAAGCATTATTAAGTTCCTGCAATACTCAGCCACTATAGGTACAACAGAGTGACTCGCTTCCTTTCTCCTGGGACTCACAGTCTTCACAAGAGGGAGGTTGGCATACTGATAGCAAGATAACACATTATGAAATGCCAAGCATTCTGTAACAGCATTGTCCAATGGAAATGCGATAAAAGCCACAGAAGTAATTTAAAATTTCTTGGTGTCCAATTACACAGAATGTAAAGAGAAAGTAAAATGGTGAAAGAGAAGAATATACATATAATTTAGCCAAGCATATTAAAATGAGCAAATATTATTATTGATGCATAGTGACTATAAAATTATTAATGAAATAGTTTAATTTTCACTACTTTCTTTTTTCTTTGTGGTGCTAAGGATAAAATTTGGATCCCTGCACTGAGCTGCATTCCTAGTCGTGTTTATCTTTCATTTGAGGCAGTATTTTCATAAGTTGCCCATGCTGGCCTTGAACTTGCAAACCTCATGCATCCGCGTATCAAGTAGCTGAAATTCCAGGCAAGCACCAAGACATTTTTAAAGTTGATGCCTTATCTTGAATCTTCCGAGTGCCCTTTACACTTCCAACGTGTTCCATTTTGGACTAATCTTATTCCAGGTCCTCAACAGTGACATGACTAGACAGAGCAGGCTGATAGCATGGTTGGAATGAGAACATAAAATGTGCTTGGAATTGGTTATTGCAAACTTGATGACTCTGAAAAATTCCCTGAAAAAGCACAGCGTTTGAGCAATGCGTGCAGAAGGGGTGGGGGGGGGGGGCACAAAAGGGAATGAATGGTCTGTGTCCATTGTGGTTGAGGTGGGTAGTTCAGGGGCCAAGGGAGAAATGTAGACACGGTGGAGAAAAGCTGGCCTAGACTGCTGAGCAACCTGATTAATGAATATTGAATCATGTTGATGCCCTACACACATCGTTATTTTTCTGAGAGAGACCCCCTGCTAGCAGCAGTAGCACAGAAAGTTGCAGCATCCTGAGGCATGGAGACTAATTAGTGGTAGTCTTTGCAAACTTAATCCTAAAGTTCTGAGCACAAGCATTAAGAGTGAGAAGGACCCAGCAGGTGGAGGGCGCCACAGATGTGGATTGGACAAAATGCAGCCTGTGGCTGGAGGAGTAGATGGGACAAAACCTAGTCAGCTCAAAGGTCAGGGGCCGAGCCACAGCCGTTGGGATGTCTCCAACATGGCAGGCAGAGGGGCAGGAGTCAGGGAAAGGCCAGGAATTTTGCTTTTAGGTACACTGTGTTTGAGGTGAAGTAGACATGTGAAGAAAGCTAATGGTTCATTACTAAGGTCACAAGGGAAGTTCTATAGAGAAAGATACTTTTCAGCATTTACATGAGCTGAAGGAACTTAAACCAATACGTCAGTAAGGTTTGGGAAAGGAGTTGAATTCATGGTGAGAAAACTAATGTCTATGTTAATTTTCATAACAATCAGAGAAGATACATATAAGATGGCATCTCATAAATTTATACATCTAAATCCTTTCAGTCTAGCCCTACTATGAATATCAGATTAAATTTTTGATGTATATATGCCAAGTCCCCAAACAACTAGATCCTTTTGGAAAGCAACTAGCAAATAAAGTGTAGAAATTCCTTTTTTCCTTCCCTTCCTTCCTTCCTTCCTTCTTCCTTCCTTCCTTCCTTCCTTCCTTCCTTCCTTCCTTGTTCTTCTTCCACTCTTTTCTCTCCTCCCCTTCATTCCTCATATCTTCTTTTCATTCTCAAAGTTTTGGCCCCTTTCCTAGTTTCTTCCCATCTTTCCTTCTTGAGTAAAGAACAACCTTGTTTCTAAAGAAAGACAGTCCCTAGCAGACTCCCTCCCCTTCGAGTTCTCATCAGCGGCCTGTGACCTAGTTACCCAGTGATTTCCCACAGAGGCAAGTTTGGTGAAAGTCCCGCAGGCCCTTTCAGAAGGAAGCTCCTGTTCAGTCTGTGGCGTCTGACGAGCCGCTAGCAGGTGCCCAGGGTCTCGGCGTCTGCCTCAGCATGGGTAATTTATGAGTCCCCAGCAAGGCAGTGAAAGGAGGGGAGATCCCAGATAGGGGACCCTGCTAATTGGCCCTTTCAGTTCCTGGCAGGACTACTACTGGGAAGCTCCCTGGGCTCAGGCTTCTCATGTCCTTTTCAAAAGGCAGAGAGACAGCATAGGTGAACAAATTAAAAAGAAAACAAGTGGGAAAAGTGTGCAGCTCTAGGGACAGGCTGTCATTGGCTTCAGCCCCATGGCCATCTCCCGACAGCACACAGCCATGCGATAGGTATCGGCTTTTGTTGTGCTCAGGCCAAAGAGAGAGAAAGCGTTTTCTGCAGCAGACGAAGAGTCAGGCTATTGATTTAGATCCCTCTGCATCTGAGTCCTGAGGAGCACAGCTGTAGAGGGCAGCCCAGAGGGGGTGGTCGCCGGGATGTTCAGTTCAACCCTGGTTTGCACTGTTGGGGGCTGTACCAGGAGCTGAGATAAGGATGCTCAGGTCACCATAGGATGCCAGGATGCAAATGGATTGATGGTGCTCTGTGTGCTAGCATCTCCGAAGAAGATTGTGGGGTGCCATCTGTATTAGAGGCCCCAGACTTGGGACATAAGCAACTCCATCTTGGCTCAAGTCTACCGTACTCTGTGCTGCTGACAAGAGAGCAGCCAACACCCTGTTGCTCGGAAACGCCCACTTTCTCCGAGAACTGTCTGCTGAAACTAACATGACCTTTGCCTTTCTTTTTCTGGGGCATTCTGTTAAATATTTTAGCACAGAATAGCAGATAAGAAACCAGATGTCTTGCGGTTTGGTGACCATAGCAATCGTGCTTACACAGATTACCTCCCCCATACTATTCTCCTTACATACGTTGTCCTAACCTGCAATAAACGAGACCTGATCAGAAAGCCTGTCCTGTCTCCATTCTTCGCGCCTCTTGTCCCCCTCTCCCTTACTTCCTAGCGCCCTCGTTGATGGTCCTGTGGGCCGGGACAGAAGATAACCAGAGGGAACTTCACCCTGACTGCAGGGCTGCTTCCTGTTTTATTGCCCACCCTTTATCAGCTACCCACCCATATTGGCTTTTTGACCTAATTTCAGCTGAAGAAAAAATGAGACTAATCGAAAAAGATGGGGTGTGAGTCAATGTACTCAGGGAAGGATTTGTTCATTTTATTTCTGCAAATGGTTATTGACTCAAGAACCCAATGAAGGAGCGGTTGGTTTTGGTGGGCAGGAAAGGCATATCGCCATTGTCTCCCTGCCAGATTTTAGATAGAGAGAAGAGCAAGGTCATATTCACACATGTGTTTGCATGGGAGAAAATGTTCAGATGTGCTCCAAGCAATTCTAAAAATGCAGGACAACAAGTTTAAGCTCAGCCTGGGTAATTTAATGATGCAGCTAGACCCTGGCTCAAAATCCAAGCTTAAAACAAACAAACAAAAACCACATGAAAATTGGGGATGTAGCCAGCCATTATAAAGGCCTTTGTTTGGATCCACTGTGATAAAAAATTGTAAAAAACAAGAACAAAAACAAAACATTCTGATGTCAGATGCATTAGATACTATGTAATTTCCCTTTGAAACTTTCCCTCCTCCAGTATTATCTGACAATTAATGTTTTGGGATCTTAACCACGGGTAATTGATAATCTGAAGAATAGTTGCAATTTTGGCAGTACGACAAACTGTAAAACAGTTTGGAGATTTTTTAAGTCTACTGGGTTACAAACTCCATCTGTTCCCTCTCTGGGCAAGACCAGTCTCTTAAGGCTTCTAAACCTACGTGCCTTCCACGTGTGGTAATTATTGTAGGGTCTACTGCCAGGATTTATGGGAGAAGGAAATCTGAGGACTTCGTAGCAGCGTACATGATCAATATTGGCTGCTTTGTACAACACAGGGGAAAGGGCGGCTTTCTGCCTACTCTGAGTGTGTAATTTAGCTCCGACCTCTGGCTATAAAAAAGTGCTTCCATAGGAGAAAAAAAAACAAACTTTTTTCACCAGACTCTTGAGATCACGGTCACTTTAAATTCAGCCATTGCAGTATCAGAAGCAGCAAAAACTCCAATCACATCCATTCACATCATTGGAGAAATCACCAAGACTTCCTTAACATACTCTGGCTATGAGCTTATGTCCTGTCCATATATTGATTGTTCTCTCCTAAAACACTGGCAGGTTGTCGTCAGGACACTGGGATGTGCCCGCTGATGTGCACTGCCATAGTCAGGTTCATTCTTTAAACCTTTTTAAGCACTGGGCACATTTCCCCTGTCTTTGTGTGTCCTGAGCTGCGATCTTAGTAACAGCAAAGAAAAAAGTGAAAAGAAATCATGCCCGACGTGGCTCAGGATCAGGATTCACTGCTCTTGCGATCTCCTTCAGAATTTCTCAGAGTCCAAAGTATGCTTAATAACCCCTGTGAGGAAAAGTGGAATAGATCGATACATTTTATCATTGTTTTAATTATCCTTAAAGCTGTTGGATAATCAATGTTTTCTGCTTTTTGAAGCAAAAAAGAAGAAATTGAATCTTCATTAAGACTTTACTTAATTTCCAGATTTTTTCCTTTCTTCTTTTCCCCCTTTTTTTCCTTTTCTTTCTTCTGAAGAAACTAAAAATGACTTTCTTTCATTCTTTTTGTTTTCATGAGACAGAGTCTTGCTCTGGAGTCATCTGGTCCTGAACTCACTTTGTACCCCGGATTGGTTCTAAACTCAATAGGTAGCCCAAGCTGGCTTTGAACTCACAGCAATACTGTTACCTCAGCCTCCTGAATGAGTGCTGGGATTACAGGCGTGCCTTACCATGCCCAGTTTATGTGGTGCAAGAGAATCAAACCCAGGGCTTTGCGCTTGCTAGGCAAGCGCTTTAACAACTAAACTATGTCTCAAGCCCCCAAAGTGATTTTCTTAAACTTCTCTGATGAGCAGGTAACAGACATTGAGCACAGAGCCTGATTCTTCAATTCTTCTTCAGTGGGCAAAAAATAAAAATAAAAATAATACAAGAAACAAGAGGTTGGGTGAAAGTGTTGAGGCAGTGAGATTAAGTTCTAATATTCACCAAATTCACCGTTCAATCTATTCGTAGGGGACTCAAAGACATCCGGAAACCGCAGCTAGGAGAAGATGCAGTAGCGTGACTTGAAACTTTAGAATGTGGTCTGTGTATTAGGGAATCAAGTCTTTTGCATCTTGATTTTATTATAAACTAAATAGATTTTTTTTAAATGTAAACTTGTCCTCACACAGACCAAAGAAAAAGTTCAGTAAATATAAGGCAAACTTTTCTGGCCTATCACCCAAGTTAAGATCTTTGCTAACCTGTGTGAGACATCTCTTCTTGGGCTGCCTTCCAATTCAGCCTTTCTCCTGATATATATATATATGGATTTCCTAATTTTTAATTTTCTTTTGAGATATTGGGTTTAGAACTAAAGTCCTCAGACTCATGTGTATCCCCAGCCCTTTTTAGTTATTTTTAAATTTATTTTTACCTTTTACCCTTTATCTTAGGGTCTCACTAAGTCACTGAGTTGCCCAAGCTGTGATCTTCCTGCCTCAGCCTCTTAGAATGTTGAGATTATACACATGCACCACCACCTCTGACTTTCTGATTTCCATTGATATTATTTGCATGCATTGCTTTATGATTTTTGCCACCTAAATGTGCTTCTCGAGATTGTTTTTGCTTAGTTTTACCTGTGTTTTTTACTCAGCATGTCTTTTTTTAGGCTAAAAGTATCCCGCTTTATTCTTTTCTTCATATT
This sequence comes from Ctenodactylus gundi, assembly GCA_004027205.1. Taxonomy (NCBI): domain Eukaryota; kingdom Metazoa; phylum Chordata; class Mammalia; order Rodentia; family Ctenodactylidae; genus Ctenodactylus; species Ctenodactylus gundi. Next base: position 73,518 of record PVKB01001159.1, read on the forward strand.
TTATCTGTAGAAAGACCTAAATTGTTTGTTGTACACTGCATTTTCCATAGTCTCTTTGCTGCTGAATTCACATCTAGATGCAGTTCAACATGTCTGTCCTTAGAATCCCCTGTGATTTGGCAGCTGGCTCCGGAGAATGGACCAAGCTCAGTTAGACTTCAGAGAATTGAGCCAAGCTCCTCTATCTGCAACTGACAACTGCAGAACACCACCTAAGCTGTGATATGGGTCTGCTTTGTGCTTTTCATTTGCATTACCTTGATTTAGAGATAGTGATATTTTCTTTACTCTCTTAATTCAAGCTTTTTTAGGAAAAAAAGGCTGCTAAGTAATTTACTACTTTATTCTCTCGGCAGATATTTATTGAACACCTACTAGATGCAAATTATACTACCAGAGAAACACAAGCTCTGCCCTCATAAGGTTTTATTTTCACTAAGGGAGAAACAAACCATAAGGAAACAATGAATTAGCAAATGTTCAGTGGTGGTAAATGGATGAAGAACAAAAGGAATTCAAGCAAATTGAGAGGAAAGACGGCAGAGAACTGTTATCTTAGCATCCTGTTCCTGGGGAATGTCTTTCTAGCTAAGTGACCTGTGAATGGGGAGCTGTTTCCACTGAGAGGCTGAGTCCCTTGGATCTCTGTGGGGTAGGTGTTCCAACAGAGCACAGCCCTGACAGGAGGCTGTTCTTCAAGTTCCCATGAATCATAAAGGGGCTCCTGAAAACTAGTAGTGTGGGTGGAGCCCAGGAAGAGCTCTCTTCCATAGGATAGCAAGTGAAAATGACATGGAACCTTTACTTATCAACTGTTCACCGAACAGGGATTTACTCAGAGTGTCTGTGTGCCAGAAGCCTAATTCCAGGCAGTTCTGAAGGCAAGGTTGGAGTGTGACGTATTGTGAATTGGGCTCAAGAGGAGTGTGTTAGACAAAGAGGGAATTGGAAGACAGATGTTGACTCACTACTGAATATCTTAGCTTACATTCAAGTAACTATACTTGAAGGCAGGATGTCATTAGTGTTTCAGAATTCATCGTATTTTTCTGATCGTAACAATAAAATAAGCTTCTAGGAGGTGATGGTAAGGATGGACCTTGAGAAGAGCAGGATGTTTATCTGTTTCATCCTGGAAATTGAGTTCAAGGCCTTTACACTGAGCTGTATCCTAGACTATCATTAAATTTTGGAGACAGTCTCACTAAATTGCTAAACTGCCCTGGCTAGATTGAATTTGCAATCTTCCAGCCTCAGCCTCCGAGAAGACTGGGATTACAGACCTGGATGGTGCTAAGACTTTGATCATTGAAAGAAGGAATGCTCTAAATGGCAACCGTGCCAACAGCCAAAGTTCAGAGGCAGTAAGAAAGCATTTCTAAGTCTGGCTAGTGGCTGGACTTGACTGGATTTACCAGACAAGAAGAGTAGATGGAAAACAAGGGTTCAGGTGAGATTGTGTGAGTTTGAGTGCTACAATAAGCAGTTCTACACTTTTAGAAAGTAATAAATGAAAGAAGCATTTGAACTAGAATAGTCAATTTACTACATCACGCCCTCAGCGAGGGGCTAAGAACCTGAACCATAGTATAGAGAATTTAAAGGAAAGACTGAAGAAATACTGAATTTAAACTGGGACTTTAGTTAATGAAGAATAGAAAAGTGGGTCTGGGCTGACACATCAAGTCTGAGAGCTAATAACTGCATATGGGAACATAAATTGGGTTGTAGATTATGGATTCATGCAGATTATAGGGTAGATTATGGACATAGGCAATTCCTTACCTCTCATTTCATTTTTCCTGCCTTTCATTTTTCTTGCCTTTTTTGTTCTTTTCATTTTTCTTTCCTTCCATAATCTCAGTGCTTTTCTCTGCCCACTCCCCCAGCATAATTTAGCAATTCTTTGATTTTAGATAAGTCTTTGTAGGATGTGGAATTCCTAGTGACGACTCTAAACATTATTTTAAAAATTAACTGTCCCGAGTGCCTTTCTTCTCAAGGCTAATGTTTTCCAAGGTCACAATGAAGTAATTCAGGATTTCTTTTTCTTTTGCGCCACATGATAACAATGGCATACTAATTCTGTATGGAGACAAAATGCTTAGGAGATAAGAAAACAGACCCTGAATTGGTGTTAGTTAGAATGCAGGTCTGCTCTAGTCATTGTTAATTGTGATACTGGAAACATATTTTGGGTCTCAGTTCCCTCATTCTGTAAACTGAAATTTGTATATTAATTCCAATACAGTTAATATATGGAAACACTTAGAACTGGGAAGGACAGAGTAAGTGTTTGATAAGTGCTATCCATTTATTTTTATGCAAGTATTAATTTTAAGTCTCAAGTTTTGTCAACAACTTACTGTGCTTTCTATAGGTAGTACAGTAAGATACTGAGGACCAGTACATTTCCAACTGTTTCCCCAGTGTCCTAAAACTGCTAATTCACTATGCTCAAAGATAAACAAAATTAACTTCCATACTGGTTTCTGGTTATACCGCTTAATCCACTTGTGGCACTGGAAGATAGCACATTGGGTGGTTGTCTCGGTTATTTTATTAATGACCTGTGCAACTCTAGAGAACACACTTTGTCCACTTTTACCCTGCCTGGTTTCAAGCTTCCCATCAGTAAGATGAGGACCTTGAATTGAAGTCTCACAAGGGTGACTGTATGTGTTTTTTGTGTGTATATGTATGCATGTGTATGTGTGTGTGTGTTTCTTTTAGACTACACTTAGAATATACAGGAGAAAAGTTTAGCCAATCATGGTGTTTGTTAAATGTTTTCCACAAAGTCACAGACACACAACACCTGCATAGATATACCATGTACCATGTTCTTTTTGTTTTTCCTATTGCTCACTGTAAGAAGTTGAAGTTGTTTTCTGCTTTTTCTGTCAACTTTTGGTGCACAAAATTTCTTATCTTTTTGACTTTTCACTTTAAATAAAAGCTGGTAGACTTGAGAACAGATTAAACAAGTCATATTTCTTCTTGTCTAGATTTCTAGTCTAGAGAAAAAAAAAAAACCCTGGAGAGCAGGAAACATTCAGAGCACATTTTCATCCCTCAAATGAGCTAGCTCATACACAACTCTTTTATAAATAGGATAAATATTTTTGAAATCTAAAACTAATAATAGATGAAACCAACCTGAGAATTTGTCCCAAGCATTACCTACCTAACCATAGGAGGAAATGAATGTCATCCTGCTGTTTCTGATATCAAAAGACTCATGTTGTCTCAGACAGTCACATCCTTCCAAGATTTATTCCCACCTTGGACATTCCTCCAGACCTGAAATCATCCCCTAAGTGTAGGGTGAGCTAGAACAGAGTGTAGTCTCTTCCTTAGGTGAAGTTTCTCTAAGAGGCTAGCATTCAACTGATATCATATCAGAAGGGCCTGGCATTCAGATAGACTACAAATATCTATATCAGCTTTGGGAAAAACTCCAACTGTCACCTGTGACTGTCTTATGGTGTTGGCCTTCTCCTAATGTTTCTTGTTACTGTTGGTAATACAGTAAGATACCTCAGACCAGTATCTCACTCCAGTGTGACCCAGAGATCCTCAGAACATTCTCACGCATCCTGGGCCGAGGAACTTCACATCATTCTTGTCAGTCATAACTTCACACAGAAAAACAGGACAAAGTCACACTTCTCTCCATGTGCTAGGCTTTCATATGTGTGAAGTAGGCTGACTCATTTTCTCCAATGTCTTGACCTTGAGGAGTCCTAGAAGGCAGGGGTAAGGAGAAGCTCTACCAAACAGAAGCAGATTAGAAATCAGGGAGGGGACTAATCCTAGGGTAGGTGGACACAAAGATGAATGATTTGCATCTAATAAAGCAGACAACTCATTCCATAAAATATTTGTTTGCAATTTGATATAGTAGGTTCATTATAAATGTGTTAGGTTGGTAGTCTAGCCTCATATTTTGCTACTTAGAACTGAAGGTGACTTTTTCAGTTTTATTGTGGGGGAATAGACGTAGAGTGTAACTAGCGGAGTGTATACTAACAGATGTCATTGATTGTGCCACGATCATTTCACCAGAATTTTGGGTGATGTTGCTAATTTGCCTCTCATTAATATAATGTGTTCTCTCCAGTGCCAACAGCTTCATAGGACAGTATTTTCTACATACTTAAGACGTGTTTTGTTTTTTCAATTGGTAGTTTGGTGGAAGGATGCAAAATTTGGAGCTAAATATTGACACCACACACACACACACACACACACACACACACACACACACAGAGAGAGAGAGAGAGAGAGAGAGAGAGGGAGGAAAAAAGAGAATTCTTCAAATTATTCAGAGTCCAACCTATGTACACGAAGGCTATTTTTGCATGCACCCTTTTCTCTGAAGTGAAAGTATTTTTACATTTTTCTAATCAGATGCCCATGAGCAGGCATATCCCAGGAAGCTTGGGCAAACAAGCCTGGGGGGAGTTTGCAAGATACACGCTGAGCCTCACTTCCGTTCCTTGCCTACTGGGGCCAGAGCAAAGAAGAAAGTACTTCCTAGTGCTCTGGATTCATGGGGTCGGTCCCCAGGTTTTCCTTCATTGCATTACGCTCTGAACTTCGCTAAAGATGGATTTGTAACAATGAGGTCTCCTTTACACTTGTAGGTAACTCTGCAAAATGTGAACAGGCATAGTATTGTCCTCTTTTTTTTCTACGTGTCTTCTCACTGGAAGAATAGGAAAAAAGAGTAAAGTGAATATGGAGTGCTTCCAGAAAGAAATGCTGCAATGCCTGAGTGAGATTGTCAGGCTGGGTGGGGGCAGCATCAGGAGTGTGGGCACGATGGTGATCGAAGACAAGGGGCTCCGATAAAGGGTCTTTGGCTCCTTTATCAGGAAGAACCCCCTTCGCATTTTTGCTCAGGTGAAGTCCCCTGGTCCACGCAGCCCCACGGAGTAGGGGAAGTGTGCAGGAAGAGGCTCTGCTGCCTGGTGTCCTGCCGCCGTCAGCCCGGAGGCACAGAGGATCCATAGCTCCTGCAGGTGACTGAAAAGATGAGCTGAGTTTTAGGCATTTTACTTTAAAATGTACATTTCCTTCTATTTACATCTGCGTATATCTTCCTACTGATGTGGCAGCTTAAATGCTTTATTTACTTTTTAAAGCTCCGCAATTGGCTTTAAAGTTGTGGTTACAGCTCCTGTCCCTCTCCAGATGCCAGCCAATTGCACACAACACATAAACAATTAAAATGGCGAGATGAGGTGGGGGAAAAGGGCAGTAAAAATGGTCAGAGTCAATTAAACCAACGAAATAAGAAAAAATTAAACCATGGAATGGTGTACACAATAACCCATATTTTATTATTTTCCCCTTACAACATTGTAAAAAATACATAAGCCCTTGATGTATGTATGTTTCCTTGAGAAAGGTGCTCTATGGCTCAGAGGCGGATTGGCAGCATGTGATGTGGGCAGCTGTAAGGTAACAACGTGTTTTCCCATAAAAAGCGGAGGAAATAGGCACATAAATTCCATATAAACTGTCAGTGTGTCTGCTATGCTAACGCTGGGGAAGCCTGAGCCCTGGAGCTGCGCTAGCCTGTGCACCTTCGTTTTTCAAACATGCACTTCCACTTGAATTCACAAAAACTAAGCTGCAGTCAGGCGGCTTCTTCTTCTTCTTCTTCTTCTCCTCCTCCTCCTCTTCCTCCTCCTCCGTCTCCTCCTCCTTCTTTCTGTCTTCTTTTTCCTTCCCCCTCTTCTTCTGCTTCCACTTCTGCTTCTTCTCCTTTCCTCTTCCTCCCTTCCCTTCTCTAAACTTTCCTTCCATCCTCTTCTTTTTCATCTTTTCTTTATCTTCTTTCTCCCATTTTGCGGCTTCCTACTTCCTTCTCCCAACTCTGTGAGATATTTCTTGCTTTACAATGCAGCAACACCACAAGCCAGGCATAAAGAAGGGAAGAGACTATCAGGAAGTGATGCTTACACGTGGTTTCCACCCTTGGTTGACCTACCTGGTTCTGTTTTGGGGTGTGTGGGTGTCCACATGTGTATGATTGCATATGCCTGTGTGCCTATATGTCTGTGTGTGTGCATAAGTGTGTGTGCACGCACGTGTGCATGCGTCTGTATTGCTGAACCTCAATGCGCTGAGTCTGGAGAACATCATGACAACGCCTGTGGCCAACACTTCAGGAGCAGAAAAGAAACTGTGAGCTCGCTCTTCCTCTTCTACTTCCTCCTCATTTTCATCCTCTCTTCTCCTCTACCTCCTTCTCTGATGCTTATTGGTCCTTTGGGGATCATTTCTAGGTTATGAAATAAACAAGCTAATTTGAGATATCACTCGGCAGATAAAACACTTTTTTCAGACAATGTACAAATGCATTGAAAGTTAATAACACAAATCTGAATGCTGTGACATATGTTACAGTGAAACAGAGCCAAAGTCCAGCTGTCCACGCCCTTGGATAATGTGGGTTTGTTGAGATTTTGTAGTAATGGTTTCAAAGATTTTCCTCCTTTTCAGATTGCCTTAGAAATATTTCTGATAGCTATTTGTGAAATTCTAACATAGTTTGCTTCATCGAGCTCAAAATTGTCCTTATTTCACAACAAGTGATTCTATTTGAACATGTGTTCATAATCTTGACTCTCTATGTGAACAAGTTTCCTGGGTTCCCTACACTTAAAAAAAAATTCTTTGTAAGCCTACCAGGGCTCAGCATTCATGTCACACAGCATTGTAGACTCCCAAGTGAAATACTAGGTGTGTACTTTATTCTTTTAATTTATTTTATTTTTATTTGTTCATTCAAGACAGGGTCTCACTCTGTAGTCCAGGCTGGTTCTGAGCTCACTATGTAGCCCAGACTGGCTTTGAACTCCTCTGCCTCTGAGTGCTAGGATTACAGGTGTGGGGGCACTACACCCAGCTTATGTGGTGCTGGGGACTCGAACTCAGGGACTTAGCATTTGCTAGGCAAGCACTTTAATAGCTGAGCTGTTCTTTCAGCCCTTAGATATACAGAGTATTTAGACAAGCCAGAGTCAAAAGTGTTTACCCTCTCTCTCTCAGTGGGAGAGACACGTCACAGTAGTTAAAGGCATGTTCCACATAGCATCTCTCATGTAGAATATTACCAAGGTTTAAATGATAGAAATAAAAACAAAACAAAAGAGACAATGAAATAATAAGCAAAAAAATCTTCAGAAGAATAAATAGAATCAAACAAATGGAATGATATAGCTGTTATTTTGCATATAGAAACAATACGGTGGCTTTCAATTGTGTTTTCTATAATGACATACAAGTATCTGTGATTATATTCTGTGTAATGACTCAGCACAAAATATACTCCTGCTATATGGTTTGGCTATTAGTAAAAATCCAGTAATCTCGTTTCTTTCCTCTCTCTTTTGTACTAATCAAAATCAGTAACAAACTGCACTGAACTTCCAGAAATATGCACACCTTAGACTTCCAACAAAAATCATTTAGATATGAAAGAAATAACCATTTATTAATTCTTGCATTGTGAGATTATGATTAGTATTGACTTCATGACCATACCCACTAAGAAACTGAAATACGAAGATCCTATCAGCCTATTCACAAATTTTTGGAATAACTGCACCAGAGCTTTTGCTTTAATTTAAAGCCATGATGATTTTATTGATAGCTCACTTGAATACATGTTTGCAAGATCTTTTACGCATTGAAGTTGTTCATTTGTGATTATGGAATACGTTAACTTAAGAGAATGTCTGAAAACACAACTCAAGATTAGAAGGATAAAGCAAGACTTTGAAATTAAAGAAAAATAAAGCAGGGAGAAGGCAATCAATACATATATTCTAGTGATCTGCTACCTTCCTTGCATTGTTTAACTCTCCACTGCAATCTACTTGTGTCCCAGGAAAGCCAACTTCTTGCCCTTAGAATCAGTTTTGCTATGAGTTCTCTCATGTTCTCAGCAGCACGTCTTACACTCCTATTGGGCCAAAATGGTTTAAGTTTAATTATTAGATACATTGCTTTATGCAGTGATTTTCCTGTTGTTCTCACTGTAATCTACAGTATTATTAATGCCACATTTTTCCTATTGGCTTTTAAACTGTTCTTTTGTATTAAGTACTTTGCCACCAAATTTTTACCAATAAAAATTCCTCAAAGCCTAAAGGTTATTTTAAACACAGGGTGAGCAATGCTGGTTTCATTTCACCATTTATTTTGTTGAGTCATTATGGGTGTTTTATGCTGCTCAAAAGGCAGATTCCTTTTTAATATGAATGTTCTAAAAAAACCCCATTAAACTCAGGATTTAGTAAGGACTATGCAGACCTCACCTATCGCCTCCCCTTGTGCCAAATTTTGTTGAATGATAACTTTTGGCACCTCATATATTTGAAGGCTTGGCTTCCATTTCTTTTAGAGCTACAGTGTATACTAAAGGATGTAATAAAAGAACATTTTCCCTGTGGTAAGTGTTCACTGCAGCACGTTCTTCAATGGTCAGATAACCAAAGAGCTCAGAAGTAGACTAACCTTGTTTATAACTGTTAAAAGAAATGCATGTGAATGCATTCAAAATCAGATTCAAACTATCATAAAACTAAAGGTGTGTTCTTAAAAAGACTGGCCCTGATGAAAACACACTTTAGCAACAGCTATGTTATTTTATCTAGAATTTCACCGGATATATAGACTGTAGAAAACTTATGTGGGTCAACAAGGATGATGGGGTTTTTAATGGAATGATAGAAACACACACACACAAAACATAATTAAGTTAAAATACATTGTGTGGATTTTTTCATCATCTTAAGTATGTTTTGTAACATGACAAACTCATTCTCTAGGAGATGAGGAAGGGTGATATGTGTCCATGACACTTCACCTAAGTTGTCAAAATGTATGTGCTTCATTTTCCGCTAATGGTGTTTTTTCCGGCTATCCTGGGTGTGCTGGTTAGCTTTCTCACTGCTGGAAAAACGTATCTTTCATTCACAACTTGAAGTAGAAGAGGTCTATTAAAGCAGAAGAGTTCTGTGATGTACAGTCCATGGTCAGCTGGCTCCAGAGCAGAAACATCACTGTGAATGCTTATTGAAGGCAAGCTGTGCACCTCATAACGACCAGAGGCAGAGCAAAGGGACAGCTCTAGCAAGGAAGGGCCCCAGGACTAGATTTCATTTCCAAGGTCATACCTTTATGACCACCAAGACACACCGATTGTCGTTTACTAAGCCCCTAGACAGCTCTCAATCAAGTTGACTATTAAACTTAATGGTCCCACTGGGAAATATACCTCTCTGATATGACATTACAAGGCCTGATTGTCGATATCCAAAGCAATTTAGAATTGTTATAAACATTCATTCGAGACATATGTGGTGAGAAGAAAAAACAGTCAGCCAATAGATATGGCATTCATCATAATGCTTCACATTAGGTGAATAATTTTCAAGCACTCCCGATTGGCCATGCTTTCTAAATGTCTTTCAGGTTACATTAATACATAAGAAGGACATGGTTTTTATCCACAGGACACTTGTAGTTTTGAAAAGTGGGTTTTTCCAGTTGGTGGGTAATATAGTCAGACATAAGCATGTGCAGGTTATAGGAATTCTTCCAGTTGAGACATGATCACACTTCACAGATAGAGGTGTGATTTCTAGAATCTCTTAGGATTTAGTTGTCAAAGTATATTATGCTTTAGAAAACTGAAACAAAATTCAGGATTAGCCATCAAAACAGGATGAGTAAGGGAAGACAGATAAAAAAGCAACTAGTTTTCTTAATGATTCAGATATACAGACAGATGAGGAGGGCTGTTTATTTGCATGGCCTGATGAGATGTAGGCAGGCCCCATCTGTGTATCGAATCTACACAGGCAGTTTTCTGGCATGGACCAGGTAGAAAGGAAAGAGACATGAATTGGGAGGGTGATACAATAGGACTCCATACAGGCAAGCCTGAGGTAGCAGTTTAACCTTGCTGTGGCATTGGACAAGGTTGGCTGGACAGAAGGGATGTGAAAGAATAAGGCTACAGATATAATTTTTTTTCAAGAAGTCCAGCTACTGTATTTATTTAGGGAAAGAAGTTACTAAATTTCACCCTGTGACTGAGCTTGCTCATGAATTCCTCTTTCCTGACAACAGGGTTGAAAATGGAAGTAAGAGGCTTTTGTCTATCAAAAGGGCTGAAGTTGAAATTACACCTTTGACAAAAAAAGAATAGAAAGAAACACTTTGGCTGACCACTTAATCACTTTACCTCTTTGCCTCATAAGGATTTCAGAAGGGACATTTTGAGTGTGGCCGTTGTAAAGGTCTGTTTAGAGAGGAATGTAATTGAATGTCAAATCCTGGCTTTAGTCACAGACTGGATTTGAATTCCAGTTCTCATAGTAAGTATCAATGTGGTTTTATTGAAAGTGAATTGCAATAAACCTCAGTCTCCTTATCTAAAAAATCAAAAAAGAAACAAAAAAGAAAACAAATATCAGTTGTTATAGCATACGGAACTGATATTCTCAGAAGAACATAATTTCTGTAAAGTTTTTATAATAAAATAAATGATAATCATAATCAAACCTCCTTCCCTTCCATAAATAGAAATGAGTGTTTTTAGGTCAGTATTATGAACAAATTAGTCAAGTTATTGTTGAATTGAATTGATAAGCAAAGTCCTTGATTTTGTACACTTTTACCACCGTATTCCAACATACACATCTTATTGGCTGATAGGTAATAGGTACATATAATTCAACAACCTTGGAAGTGCCTATATTTTGTTGATATCTGAAGAAAATTATCCTGAGGCAGAGTAGGTAGCATCAGTTTATAAACCATCAAAGACTGGAACAGGATAAAATGTTTGATGGGATTTTCATGGCATTATCATATAGATTACAACATAAAGAGAGGATTGAATATATCTAAAAAGTGTTTCAAGATTTACATAGTAAATGAAAATGTAGAGGCCAACTTAGCTCTGAATCCTTTAACCAACATTCACTCAAAGCAAAGTCCTCAACTGAGTTTCATATGCACCAAAAAGAACTGATTTGTCTTGTTAATAGTATTAACAACGAGAGCATATCTAAAAATCTGGAAATAACTGAATGTTATTAACATCTAAAACAGTAGATAGAATGCAAGGACTCAGTACCTCCACGGTCTCTTAATTCTATAAAATCTCAGATTGCTTAGGCAAACTTTACATAAAGGTCATTGATTAGACTCTGGAATTAAAAAATGTAGCTTGGTCATTACAGTACTGAAGGATACCTTTTAGAAACATCCAGGAAACTGAATCAGTGTACCGGGGGGGCCAGGCTTAAAAGCAGTTGAAGGGAGGAGGGTCAGCCAGGATAATGGGCAAGGGTCATTCTCTGATTGGAGGAATTTGGGGGTCTGAAAGTTGTCTAATTTGCATTGTGGGGCTTTCAAAACCTGACCACGTGATTTCTGGTAAGGACCTTGGGGCGGGAGAAAATTAGGAGTTTGAGTAGAGTGAAACCTGCGCTGTGAGCCAGTCCTGCTCCTGGAATAAGAGGGAGTGGCTCCACCCCTGCCAGTCTGGAGACCATGGGGCTGAGCCACCTTCTGCCCTCTGTTATCCTGGGCATAGTCAGGCTCCCACAAAGCAGATCTATTGATTTTTCAGATTTGGGTAATATAACTGTAGTATATTGGTGACATAGGCTTTAAGCACCCAAGTTATGAATAAGTCTGTGCAACTTTTACATTTAAGTCTCTAATGTACTTAGCAAGTAGATAGAATTTTGACTTTAAGAATGAGAGATATTTGTTGCAGAGATTGAATTCTTTAATATTATCTGAGCCATTACTTGCTACATGATCATGCATTTCCTTATATTTCTACTAGTGGACTGCTACTGCTCATTTATTACTAAAAAAGCTTTCAAGTGACTAAGTATAATCTAGGCAACACCATGTTATACACTTTGAAAGAGAAGCATTTTTTAAACTTCACAATAACTCCCAAAGAACCAAGATGGGGTATTTAATACCATGTGTGCGATAAATATTTGTTGTGAATAATGGAATATATATATATATATATATATATATATATATATATATATATGTTGCAAATAGTTTATTTGGAATAGATAAGTGTCCAATGAATGCCTAGAAATAGAATAGACTTGTCTTCAAATCTTGCCAGGGACATCGGATGAAGTCCAGCGGATAAAACTGGATTGTGCCTTTAAATTTTTAATTAGTTCAGTATGTTGGCTTACAACTGAATTTTATTTCTTGTGTCATGAGGTTTTGTCCATTATATTCTTAATTCAGTATAAGCTACCTATACACATGCATAAAAGTGAAATTTATTTTGAAATATTTACATTTCTTCTAATTTCAGCAATGCTAATACCATGTTTCTTCTTTGGCCTCCAGGATAAGTTTAATCTTAACTTCTGTTACTGGAAGGCTTTCTTTAGCCCTAGTCAATGCACTCAAATTTAATATGCCTACTCTCTAATGCATATACTTAACCCAATCACCATAGAGTTTTTAGCATTCTCTAAACACTTGTGATCCCATGATGAGCCTAATCCTTGATTATATAGAGACAGAATGGTACACTGTAACATATTGACTTCACAACAAAGTAGATCAGTACTAAGCTCTGTCTCAGAGTCTCCCACCTAATTTAATAACTACTGACGTCCAGAGTGGCAAGGTAGACTAAAGGCAAGATATGACATGTGGAGAGGGGACAGGAGGGTGAAAAGGAAGAGGGGTTGGGTGGCAGTGACATCACTACACATGTCTACAAAATCCTCAAAGTTAATGTAGCCATTGTATTTTGCATTCATCTATCATTAAAAATGAAGAAAAAACTGATATATGCATAAAACCTAACGTAACAGACCAGAAATAAAACAAGAAATAAACCTTAACAATAATTAGCCCAATTTTGTGAAGAAAAACGTTTACATGTACAGGTAAATCTTCCCTCTCTCACACACTAATTTCTTTCTAGCTTAGATTAAATCCTACATCTTCTAAACTCCAGTGGCTTGCGTTGTACATGCGTATACTATTGACATGCATTGGTCAGATTTCTAAAGTTAAATAAGTGCATTAAATTCCTTATAGGTTTTTGTTATAAGAGTTTTAATTTGAATGTTGACAAAACAAAGATGATTAAAAAGACACCTGCTGGTTGTTCTGAGAATCTAACATACACACTTTTCTATAAAAATGAAGGATTTTCTCAAATCATATTTATTAGGAAAATAAAAAAAAAACTAGGAGCTGAAGAAAAGGTTCATTTTAAGAGCTTGATGGTTTTAAGTCCATTTAACTAGCATTTATTATTTGTCAAGACCCTCTTCCAGTTTCTCCTGCTCAGTATCACACTTCAGTTTCTTGGAAAATATAGGAAGACTGTGTAACAAGATCAATATAGCAAGTACTAAAAAAATTTTCCAAAAAGTTGAAGTAAGAAATAAAAAGCAGAACTTTCTAAGTTAAAGTGTATACATTTTGAACTAAAATATTTTCGGGGCTTAAATTCTCTGGGTGGTGGCCCTAATTCCCAACTAGATTGTGTGTAGAGCAACCAATCCTGAGCACAAAAATTTTAATGAAGAAAATCAGACTGCATCACTCCTGACCTCTACCTTATCCCTATCCATTTTAAAGATGGAACTGAATACTTCAACTAGATTCTGGCTCGGGTGAAACAGAACAATGTCCTAGCTGTAAGAGATTTCTCTGGGGTTAATCTTACCAGTTATTGAAAGGCACATGGGACAATTCCTATTCACCTTTTTTTTTCCTTTTTGTTTTGTTTTGCTTAGTTTAATTTAAGGAAGAGAATTCTCCATATTTTACCTTTGTCTTAGAAAAAGAAAAAAAAACTGTGATTGCTCAGTGCTATTTTATTATCTCTGACTTCAGGAAGATGGTCAGGTACAAAGAGAATCAAGCAAGTAAGCAAAGAAGCACACAACAAAACAAGATAAAGCAATCAAGACCTCGCCATTAGAGGAATTTATGGGAAAATAATGATAGATATTACTACGTAGGTCTACTGTTTCCCTGGTGTCACTTTCTTCTTTTCTCTATTTTTAAATTCATTTTGAATATGTTCATAAATAACTGAAAATTTGTCAATTTGTAAGATGTTTAAATTATTTATCTGTGATTCAGATTTTGCTACAGATAAACTTTAATTAACAGCTGAGACAGGATTACAAATGTCAACATGTCACACATTACAGATTGTATTGTTTTTAATTTCAATAGTTTCTTGCACTTGGTGAATAGGATAGATTTTGGAAAGACAAAGGGAGAAAACCTAGACAGAAACATATCTATGATCCGAGGCATTTTAGGATGAGAACAATACCAACCCTGTCCTTTAAAAGTGGAGAGTATTGTCACACTCTTCAGCCAGAGCGTTTGACTGTGAAGTCAAAGACAGGAATATTTAATTACCATGAACGAACAGAAGCACAGCAAAGAGTATTTGTGTCCGTTAGATGCCAGGGAAACTAAGCCTTTCTGGGTAGAAGAGGATTGATTTAATTTTTTTACCCTTCTCCAGATTTTTGCTATGACAGGATGACATACTCTTCATTCAGCCATTCAAGCAAAAGAATGACTGACACTCCAGTGAAGGTCAAATAGTTTTTCCTCCAGCCGATGCTGTTTCAGACAGACTTAACACTATTTATCCAAAATGGCTGGTTCAAAAGTTTGGCTGTGAAGAAGCTAGGGGATCCATCTCCTGAGAAAAGTCTCTCTCGTCCTCTTCTTTCCTAAGACTCATGCTGAGCAAGAACTTTCCAATATGACATTTCAGGTTTTTTGGGGAGATTCTGCCTCCTTTCTGTGAGTAGTTGAGACATTTTTAAATTTCTTTCTACTTGTTTAGAATTTCTCTTGTCTCATGCCATTGCTTGACTCTGATTTTAGTATTCCATCAAAGTCAGTTTGCCCTGGAGAATCAGTTTTTCTCTTTACCTGAATGAACAAATACTTTTTCTAGATGAAGCCTGGAAATATATGGCTGTTCTAACAAAGTCATACAGAGGAGTCACCAGGAAATGGGAACATTTGCATAAAACAAAATCTTTAAGGAATTGGCGAGTCCTTCAGCTTGGAGCTTCTTTAGAAGACAGAAGAGATTCAGGCCTCTGACCTCGGATTCTTGAGGTTTCACATTTTGCAACTGAACTTTGCGTCTCTGAGAACTACGCTGAAGAAGGGAAGACAGGGAGCACTTAGTCAAATACAATCCAGGTGCAAGGATGTGACAAAGGTCAACACACAGGCAACTCTAGGGAGTTTCTCCATTTTGGGTTTCATAAATCCCAGATATTATAAGCTGAAGTTAGTAGATTCTTAAAATCTTATTTCTGCTGTCGTGTAAAATCAGCACTTGCCTTAGCCAGACTGCCTTAGAGTAAATCCCCACTCGCTATTTCTCTCCTGGGGCCCTCTCCACTCTCTAATTCTTCTACTAGTCTCTTGGAAAATGTGTCTTCTCTTTGTAACGCTCTTCTTCCTGACTTTTCCACTTTGAAAACTGAAGGATTAGTAAATTCTTTTAAAATGTCTGTAAGAGTAAAGCACTATCATACGTAGTAGAATGTTTTATATTTCAGTGAGGATGTTGCATCTATACTAGTTTGAGTCTTTGTTCAGATATTTTTGAGAAAAGAATAAATGTTATAATTGATGAATGAGGAAAAAAGAAACCTGAATGATTTTATTATTTGCACATTATCTTACAAATCACCAATGAAATAATGAAGAGTGTGATGCTTCCTGCCTTCTTGGTTGGGATGTATCCTACTGCTTGAGAACAGTATTTCTGTTTCTAAGTCTAGTTCAGGTTTGCTAATCAAAAGGCATTTTTCCCATGTGTTGTTATTAGCTCTAGTTATACTCAATACTTAGCAGAGGAATATGGCTCTAATGGAAAGAGAAAAATCATCAGGATGATATCAGGAGTTCTAGATAAAAGCCACTAAGATCTGAATTCTGTATTAGGAAACAGTAATTCTACTACTTAAAAAGGTAACATAGCATTAAGTACCAAGGATGCCAAGTTAAAAATCTCAATTTTTAAGAAGTTGGAATGGATTAAATATATTGTAACACACACTTGAATTGAAGAAAGTAGCAAATTTGAAGGGGAATGATTACATAGTTAGTTTGAATCTTAGTAAATGAACTACACTTGACAGCAAGCCTGGAATGCACACAGCTCTTACGGTAGCCACAGAGCCTGGCTAATCAATCTCGTGTCTTCTCAGGTAGGTCTAAGAAGAAAATGCAAAGAGAGATACAGATTTTTGTTTTGCTTGTGCATTTTTCTAGCAGCGAGGCTATAAATGAGTTGCTTAATCACCCTCAGCTTGTTTTCATATTTTTAAATCAGAGGAAAAAAATTTGTATGTCAATTGAAGATTTAACACAATTTTAGACACATAGGATGTCATGTTTAATTCATGTTAATACAATACTACTATTTCATGTTCTCTGTGTAGATTCTCTTTTTTCCACAAATGGAGAACCAGGGAGGTAACTAAGAAATATCAAAATCTTCAGGGCAAGCAAGTAGCCCTTTATCTAGGCTGGCCTTTGGATGCAGTCCTATGTTCCTGAATCTTCTACCAACTGACTCCAATCGCAGCACTTTACTGTATTAGTTACTCATCCTATCACATCATGATGGAAAATACCCGGGAATGTAGAGGTTGGTAGAACTCCAAGTAATGTATTTTAATCCAGGGAAATCATTCTAGAATAACCTTCAGGGGAAAAATGAAAGAAATCACAAAAAATATGGTATTGATTGTTGGAAAGTCTTCAGTGCATTAGCTAAGTAGGAACTAAACAAAAGAATCACCTCATCTTTTAAAATATCTGAGATTCACTTATACATAAGAATTATCCAATGTGTACAGCCTGTAGCTATTGTGTTCTTTGACTCTGTTTCAGCTCATGTTTTCTTTTCTTTTGGAAATTGTCTCATCTCTCCTATCTCATTCAAATGTCATTGAATTACCATTGGCTACCACAGAATTCTAATCAGATTCCCCACGTTACACAGCCGCAGTTGACACTTCTCACATTTCCCAGTGCATAGTCTATCACATAAGTGGTATCCTGTATGGATGCAGCTCCTGTTCACCATTGTTTGATCCAGGAATTTACAAGTGATTCAAAAATTAAATGATATCAAGAAACCCTGTTGTCTTTGCATGCTGAGCCCAATAATGTGATGTAGCTTTTGCTATTACCTACGTTGGATGATCCAATATCTGCTTGAGTACTCAAAGAAGTCCTCATGTGTCTCTGATTGGCTCAGTTACCATACACGCAACAAGATCAGATAGCTCAACTTGAGTGAAACAGTGAAAAACCTTGAATATTTGTTTTTTCCTTTGTGCTGTCAATGTCCCATGGACTCTACTCCATTAGAGCTTTTTATGTGTATGTGTGTGTGTGCCGGGGGGGAGGGCGACAGGGTCAGACTGGTCTTGAATTTACTATGGAGCCCAGAATGTCCTTTAACTCATGGTAATCTTCCTGCTTCAACCTCCTGAGTGCCCCAGCCTCCCTGGCGTGTACCATCAAGACCAGTTTATGTCTTTATGTGATGCTGCTGAGTCATACACAACACCTTGAACTTGCTAGTCAAGCTCTCTAACCACTGTGCTATTCAGCCAACTCCTCCCTTAGAGAACTCTTGTTACATTACTTAGAATTATTTTTTTTATCTATCCCCAGTCTTGTCTGTCATCTTCAAGCAGCAAGGTTGATGCTTAATCCAAGGTCCACTCCAGTACAAAGTAAGAACAACATTTGCCAGATAATAGAGCTCAATAAATATCTTTGAAAAAAAATAATAAAATTATTGAGCTGGAAGAATGGTACAGTGGTTAAAGCCCTTGCCTGGCAAGCGCACAGGCCTGAGTTTGGTTCCCCAGAACCACATAAACTGGGCATAGTGATGTATACCTGTAGTCCCACCACTCGGGAGGCTGAGGTAGAGGATTGCAGTGAGTTCAAGGCCACCCTGGGCTACGTAGTAAGTTCAGGACTAACTTGGGCTATAGAGTGAGACCCTGCCTCAAATAATAATAATAATAATAATAATAATAATAATAATAAAGTACTTTGCAGAGTTACATTCTTCTGTTCCTGCAGGTATTTTTTTTCCTCTTTTTCATCGGTCAAACACTTCTCTTTTTGTTTCTACTTACTCACGCACTTATTTAGCAAATATGTGTATGGAAATCTACAGTGTGGCTTTTTTTCCAGAGGAAATATAAAAATGAATAACAAGCTCTCTTCTCTAAAGCAGTTTGCAACCCAAGTGGGGATAAAACAGGTACCCAAATTGCTGTAATATAAAGTGGAAGGTGATGGGTTTTATAATAGAGGCACTAGGAAATTGCTATAAGATCTAGAAGATGTAGTGATCATTTCAGGCTGCAAGGCTTGAAAAGACTTCAAAGAGGAAGTGCACGTGAGGTTGTTCTTAGAGAAACGAGTATGCTTTCAATAGACTGAGAAAATATTTCCCCAAATGGGAAAGGTCGGCGGGTTAATGAATTTCTGCTAAGTATCACTGTTGCTGACAGTTTCTGTCTGTCAAAAGGACTTTGAGAAACACAGTAAGTCTTTGGCTTGGGTTTGATGAAGGCAGAGGTCAGAGAGAGAGATCTTTCTGTTTGCTTCAGTTTCCACTATTCCAACGAGTCATTTGAACACTGCCTAAATCTCTGAGCAGATTGAATAAATCAGTCTGTTTTAGTTTCGCTCAAAATAGAAATCAATATTGAAAAAATAATTTTCTTATCTGTTATGAACAAAGATGATGCAAGTAACATTCTCTTTGAGTTGTTTCCTCAATATCGGCTGCAGTTCTTTTCAAGGAAAAAATCATCTCCAGTTTTTCCTAGGAATAATGTCACCAGCCCCTGTTTCTGAGCCTTTAATACAAACCAGGTATTGGTAATGTTTCTCCATTGGATTATTTTTGGGAAGACAAAAGTGCTTGGTTTATGGACAGCAAAATGTACAAAATTAAAAATTGTAGTTTCACGCATCTTAACAAATGTCTGTGCCTGTGTGTTCCATGCTTCTGCCAAGAAATAAATTTTAATAGTGATCAAAAAGTTTTCCTTCTCTGTCAGTCATCATCCTGCTTCAAAACAGCTACTTACTCAACTTCCTACCGCAAAGACCTACTTGACTATTCGACTACTTGTTGCAAGTAGAATTGTATTGTGCCCTTTAGTATCTTGATCTTTCATAGAATACAGCGTTTCCGAGATACGTTATGTGGTTACATGTATCAGTAACATCACCTTTTAATTGCTGTAGAGCTTTTGAATCTACAAATAAAATCTAAGGCATTGTAATCCATTTTCTTAATATGCTTAGGTTGTTTTCAGCTTTTTTTAAAGATTAGAGTTTCTATG
Organism: Ctenodactylus gundi; assembly: GCA_004027205.1. Classification (NCBI taxonomy): domain Eukaryota; kingdom Metazoa; phylum Chordata; class Mammalia; order Rodentia; family Ctenodactylidae; genus Ctenodactylus; species Ctenodactylus gundi. The sequence continues at coordinate 93,002 of PVKB01001159.1, forward strand.
GGCACTCTTACATTAGTTTTTTTTATAGTCTTACCATTTTTGAATAAATACTTAGTGCGATAGTTGCATTATACATCATTTATATGTATAGTCAGTGTTTTGTGGTAACTGACAGACCTATTTTTAAAGTGCCTGAACGGTTTTATACAATGTTGAGAGAACTTGTGGCTCAGTATTCCTACAAACCAACACTTGATGTTGCCAAGACTTTTAATATTAGCTGTTTGGTGGATGTGTTGTAGTAACTGGATTTTCATTTTATATTTCTTTTTCTTTCTTTAAAAATTTTTATTTTATTTTTTTCTATCAAAATTTTCTTTATTATATACGTATTTTTCTTTTTTCCTCATTTTATTGATATATATATATATATATGCAAAATTTAAGCTTTACAATGGAGTTGAGCATTTTGTGCACATACACATCCTGCCAAGGACACAAGGGCTTTCCCACTCTTTTTCTGTCCCTCCCCCCACCTTCCCCTCCCTCCCTTCTCTCTCACTCTACCCCCTTATTTCACTTTGTTTTTTGCTTTAAGTTCCATAATAGTTGTGATCTGGGACTCTCATATCATATTTCTTTGATCATAAATAATGTTGCACACTTCTTCATGATCATATTAGACATTTGCTATTTCTGCATTTGTGAAGTGTTTGTTAAGGTTTTTCACACATTTTAAAATTACACGTTTACAAAAGATCTTTTAATATTGACCTTGCTAAGTTTATGTGTTGTGAATAAATCCTTTGGGAAATACATGTATTGCAGATGACTTTGCTCAGTGTCTGGCTATGCGGCTTATTTTTTATTCTCTTAAGAACGTTTCTTAGTGAGCAGTAGTTTCCAATTTGATGAAGTTATCTGTTTTTAGTTATGGTTAACACTTGCTTATAATCGCCTTTTCTATGATTTTCTATCTTCTTCTGCAGAATTCTTTATTCAACTTCAAGTTAAGGTTTATGAGTTATGTAGTCTAAAGTGATTTCTTTGAATATTTGGAGGGAAGTTTGGGATTCCTCTCTCTGTCTCTTTCTTTCACTCATTCACTTTTTTTCTTCACTTACAGCTACACAGTTTTAGCAGAATATTTTTGGATTTTTTTTTTCTGCCTTGCATTGTGTAGGCACCTTGCAGTCACAGGACAAATAATTATGGGTCTAGTTCTTAATTCCCCATTCTCTTCCGTTAGTGAATTTGTGTTTCTTTTTGCAATGTGACTTTGCCTGGTTTATTATAGACTAATAGTTGAGTTAATTATCACAAATCCTCCAAATTTGTTTTTTTCTCTAGAGCATTTGGGCCACAGTAGGTCATTTGTGTTTTTATACTACATGTCTTAGATAAAGCTTGTTGTTCTCTACACAATCCTTGTTGTGAATTTGGTTTGGAATTAATTTGAATACATCGAACAGATTATCAGAAGAGGCTTCTTAACAGTATTGTGACTTCGAATTCATAGATATTCATTTAGATCTTTAAGTTTTGTAAGAAATTCTTTGTTGTTTTCAGTGTGTATGTATTTGCACAGATTTTGCTAAATTTATCCTTTTCTATTTCAAGGGTTTTAGAAGCATTATATTCACTATCCATTAGCTAAGTTAGTACTTATAGAATTAAAGTGGAGTTTTACACATTACATTTCTGTGTATCAATTTTTAAAAATTACTTGTTATGGTAGTGTTTTTGTAGATATCTTAAGATTTTCTGCATACATAGTTGTTTGTAAGTAAAACATTTTCCATCTTTCCTAAAATCTATTTGCCGTCTACTTTTATGTTTCTATTTTATTGAATGTTATAAAGTTTTGGGCACAATGTTAAATAGTTGAGACTGAATTTTTAATTTTGGTTATAAGTAGAATGCTTTCAGTTATTTGCTGTTAAATGTGGAATTAGTTGCAAGTTTTATACAGGTAGTATTATAAACTTCAGGAAGTTCTTTTCTATTCTTTTATAAAATGTTTTCTAAAGGCTATAAATAAATATAGAACTTCATGAATTTATTTTCTGTATCATTTGAGATGACCACGTCTCCTACTTTTGTTAACACTTCTGCTAATGTAGTTTTTAATGCTGGTACTATATTGAATGTTGTTAAGCCTAGTTTCAACTAGTCTCAGCCCTTCATAATCATAATCATAATGTATTTCTTTTTAAAAAGATTACCAGATTCAATTCTGTAGTAAATTGCTGGTAATTTTAATACAAACTTAAAAGAGATACAGGTCTGTAATTTTCTTTGGTAATAATGTTCTCACCCAGATTCAGAATCAGGGTTATGTTAACCACACACAATGATCTAACCAACTTTTCTTCTTTCATTTGTGACAGAGATGGAATTTTTTTCATTTTCTTATCTCCAAGTTAATTTATTTCTCTCTGGTTTCTATTAAGTTTTGAACAGAATATTGAATACATATATATTTTTCCTCATGCCATACTTCTGAATTCTAGAGTTCTATTTTTAATATGTATTTTCAGATGGCATATTTCTGAATTATAGAATTTTTAAAATTTGGAAAACAAATTTTATAATTTTATTGAGACATTCCATTTCTTCCTTTCTTTTATTTTCCATTCTAATCTCGAACATAACAGTAGCAGTGACAGGTCCTGCTAAAGTCTTAGTCTACGGCCTCCAGCACTTGTGATCTGGTTTTGGATTCCCATGCCCCTCTCATCATAGGTCATATTCTCTTGCTACTCCATATGTCTAATAAGGATTGATCGTGTGTTGGGGATTATGATTTCTATAATGTTGAGTACTTAGACTTTGTTGTTTTATTTTTGAAAACTGTTAAGGCAGAAAATAAGCTTACACACAGATGAGCTTGCTTCTCAGAAACAGTTTCTTTTTCTTTCCTTTTTTAAAAAAAAATTTTAGCAGACCAAGTCTTGAGTAGACTTTACTCAAGGATCAGATAAGTTTTGCTTCAAGGTTTGTGCTTCTGGAGTCTCTACTGAGTATTTTACTTATTTAATAATTTTCTTCCACTCTGACTGTCGCAGCTCAACATCACATCTAGCCCTGTGAGATCTCCAGGATTGCTTTGGTTGCAGTTACCCATGGTATTTTTTCCCCTGGTAATTGCTTTTGCCTCTTTCAATAGAGGCTTATCTTCTCCTGCACTTACCTTAATTAACATTGTATCTAGAACTGAAAGGAACTCTTTGCAGATTTCTGGTAATTTTCCCTTCATGATACCATGATTTACAAATTTTGTCCACTTTTACTGTTTCAGATTCTGTTTTTTTTTTTTCTCCGCCCCGCAGAGGCACTCTATCCCATTTGAATACTCCACTTGCTGTGGTCCAGAAAAGGACAAAGATTGTGTTTGCGTTGTATCTTCTTTTCTTTTATATTTCCATATAGTATTATCATATTTCTGGTCTCATTTTGTATTTGGGATGGTAAGTCTGGTGCAACTATGGGTAAACGCGAAGTCTTTCTTGGATTTTATAAGATTTTTTTTCAAAAATAGTAAAGAGACATAGGCCTAGATAATCATGGTAAATAAATTAGATAATCACAAATATAGTATATCTGAAGTAATTATCACATAAGGAAGGCAGTCTATCCTATTCTCTTTTCTGCTTATGGTTCTACCATGGAAAAGTGATACTGAAGTACAAAGACAACCAAACTCCAAAAAGAGGTTTATTTGGGCTCACAGTTTTCAGAGGATTCAGCCCATTGTTGGGTGACTCCAAAATCAGAAGGACACGGTAGAAGGGCCCAGGCAGGAGGCAGCTGCCCACATCATTGCACAAGGATGCAGGCAAAGAGAGGAGGAGCCAGGCCACGAATAAAGCCTGCCACGTAACACTTCGCATGGTCCTTTCCTTTCAAATAGGTCTCACATTTTGAATGTGAGACTTTTGAGGGACATTTTAGATCTAAACTATGACATGCTGCCCCAGATCCCCCAAAGCTCATGTCCATCTTATTATACAAATGTGTTAAATCCTTCTCTAAAAGTTGCTGAAATCTTAATAGTTCCAGCATTGCCAAAACGTCTAAGTCGAAAGTATCCTCTGAGATTCAAAGCAAATGTTTAGCTGTGAACCTGTGTAAAAATGAAAAAAAAAAAAAAATGCAGCAGCACAGAGTAAATGTTACCATTCCAAAATGGAGGAATAGGAAAATAGAAGGGAATTAGACTAAAGCACCAAAAACTAGCAGTGCAAATATTATATACTATAGCTCTTTATACAGCACCCAGGGCAGGTTGTTGTTGTAAGGTGCGATCTCCGAAGGGCTTGGGAAGCCCTCCCTCTTGTGACGTTGCTAGTCGCAAACTTTATGGTATCCCTCTTGGGATGGCTCTTCTCACTGCCTGTGACTTTCCTTAGTACATAGTCCATGTGCCTTGTATCTCTAAATTTCTGAGGTCTTCATGCAGCTCAGCTCTTCATTCATAGCTCTGCCCACTGCCCCCTTGTAAGCACATTGCTTGACTTCCCAGGCCTTCTGTTTACATCTGGGTGGGAGCCTTCGTAATTTCATGATCATGCATTTTGGCAAACCTGTAAAAGCAGCACCACGTGGGTAATCTCAAGTCAGCTGCAAGCTCAAACAGCAACCAAGCCATTGGATTGTGACATTTGTGACTTAGATGACTGAATTCCTAGAATATTTTTTCTAGGCAGCCCTTAATGAGCTGGGCTTCTTGAGATTCTGTTCTCAAAAAATTTCTTTCACTCTTGGGTCTTTCAACTTTTGATGGGAATATGAGATGCCTTCAAGCCATCTTTCTTATTTTTCTGTTGTGGAATACTTCGCTTCTTTTAAATGTTAATCTTTTAAGCACTTGAGCTCTCCTTTGCCCCAGTTCTGTAGGCGCTTTCTTTCTGGTGAAACTAAAACTTTTCTTACATACATTTTGGCTTTAATATGTACTCCTGGTTTTCACCACATATCTGAATAATATCAGCCAACAGTACCCATGCGACAGCTTCAATGCTGCTATGTGTAAATCTACCACTATTAATTTCAATCTCAGGCAAAGTCTCAGCACGTGAGCAAAATGAAGACATACTTTTTGCCAGAGTATAACACTTGTAGATTATGGTACAACTGTTAACAGAGACCACATCTCCATGTGAAACCTTCGAGCCTAGTCTTTGTGATCTGCACTTCAGTCCACATTGTGCTTTTTTGAGATCTGACCAGAATCTTCAGTCAAGCTTGGAATAGAACATTCTAGCATTTCTCTAGCAGATACTGCCAAAAACTTTTCAAAGTTTCCTACAAATTCGTTTTAAAGACTTTTAAACTCCATGTTCAGATATAGACCCTGCAATGACCCTGCTCCTGGTAATAAAATCTGTCTTAGTCATTTTCTATCGTCATTACAAAATATCTGATACCAACAAGTGTTCAAGTTTTATTTTGCCTCATGGATTCCACGGGATTCTTTCTACAGTCAGCTGGCTCCAAGACAGAAAGGGCATGGTGGCAGGACTTTGGTCGAGGATAGATGGTTACTCCATGATCATAGGATACAGATAGGAAGGGAAGGGAAGGGAAGGGGAGAGAAAGAAAAGAATGAGTGCTCAAAACACTCACTTTCGCATCTTGTCTCCAGTGACCCATCATTCTCAATCAAGTTCCACCTTCAAACAAGAGATTTTTTGGAGGAAACTTTAGATTTAAACCATAACAAATAGTTAATTTAATGAAGAGGCAATAATTAGAACTTTCTTTTAAGGAAATCCTTTAGGGAAAAGAAATTTCAATTGTCTGCTTTAAAAACACACATTTCTATCAGAGGAAAGCAATAGTCCAATGTCTATTAGTTTAACTTAATCTAATATATTCCAGTACTTACACTTTGGAAATATCTCTTGCTCAGGGTTATTTTTCTGCAGGCAAAAGAATAAAATACACTTTTTCCAATGTTATTTTTTTGAAAAAAATAGTTTTTGTTGCAGAAAGATTATTCCTTAAAGAGAACTATTATGTTTAAATCTTCAAATTCTACATTCAGTACAGATTTCAGAGTATCATGATTTTCAAATTTACTAGCAAAATAGAATAAAGGAGTAAAGAATAAAGGGTTTTAATGTCAAATAGATCTGTATTTTAATCTCAGCACATGAATTATAAGGTTTTTTAAAATTTGAGGTAATTTAAGTTTAACTTTTTTTGACTTGAGGTAATTTATTCTTTCTTTCTTAGACTTTTGGTCTATATGTGCAAACTTTTAGTCGTAGACACTTCATAAGATTATTTTGAGAAATAGATAAGATATGTACAAGACTGTAAAACAAAAGAACAGCTACTGCTTTTTAACCTGTTAGTAGAAATGTGTGCAGTGACATAACATGTAATGAAAATTTAAAAGAACAAAATATAGTAGGATTTATATATTCAAGAGCTGACTATGGTCTTAAGTTATTCTTAACGTGATGGTTAATTGGGCTGAACCATGGATGTCCATCCATTTGTTTTAACAGTATGCAGGATCCTTTTGTGAGGTCACTTCTAGATGAGATTATATTTAAATTCTTAGACTGAGTAAAGCAGATTGCTTTTTCTAATTAGAGTCAGCTTTATGAAATCAGTTTAAGAACTGATAGTACAAAAATTAGAATAACAGAGAATGTCTCTTACCTCACAACGTGAGCTGAAACATCATTCTTTACCTACCTCTGGACTTGAAATGAAGAGTCAGTTCTTAGGTCTCAAGCCTCCAGGCTTTCAGAATGAAACTTACATCATTGGCTCTTCTTGGTCTCCAGCTTGCCAAATGCATATTATGACTGCGCAGCCTGTTTAATCATGTGACCCAGTTCCTTATAATAGGGGTGTGTGTGTGTGTGTGTGTGTGTGTGTGTGTGTGTGTTTGTGCTGGCTCTTTACTCTGTATCTTGGGAATAGCTTACCAGACACACTGAATCTCCTCAACTTTGGATATTTGGCCAAATTCTCATAAGTTATAATATAGGGGACAGTGGCTTTCTGCATTTCCAGGTACTAAAGATGCATAATATCCAGATCTCTGTCATGATGTTCACTTTAAATTTTGTTTTACTTGCTGCTACTCAGAAACTAAAAAGAATGATGACATATTTATTTACATGTGCTGAATAGTCATGAGGTAAACAGACTAGGGAGGGGAGGAGGTGAAATTATACCAAGAAACAATTGTTTTTCTCTCCAAAAGGCTCACAGGATGAATTTATAATGTGAACAGTAGGGTGCCGGCTCATTTCTGATTTGAGATGTGTTTGTCTTGGATACTTACTCAGCTTTTTATGACATTAAACTGCCTTAGTCACTTTTCAAAATAAAGCAGAGGGTGTTTTAAAAGCGTTAAGGTGAAAGGCCTTGTACAATTATTCCCAAGACAGATATAAACTGCTCCGCTGGCAGGCAGCTAGTATTTGCAAGAGTGGCACATGTTCCCAGAGACACAGTGCAAGACCGCATCTGACCCCAAGAAACAGAAGCGGAAATGAAACTTGAAATGACATGATAACATATGACAACTCCTTTCTTTAAAAGAAACAATTTTAAGATACACCATTCTGATGAAAAAGATAAATGTCGGTTGTCTGACAGATTTTTCATGTCAAGCAATGGCTCGGGTTCTCTGTCCCAAACTTGGGAAGTTAGTATGTTCTGTCCTAACAAAGCATTCACCTAGTAGAGTTTGCTTCATGAATTTGATCTTATTTCAAAGAAACAAACTATTTATTTTTAAAGCATTGGTTTCACCATTTTGAAGATAAAATTATCATCAAGATATAATTTCCTCTCTTCTAATTAAGGGAAGTTCTACTGGAACACTTACGCAAGCATGTATTGATAGCCATCATGTGCCACATTAGATTCTAGGTAAAACAATGTATCTAAAAGTATGTGACATGTTCCCTATTCTGGGCATATACTTAGCCAAGGAGGAAAGGGCCCCCCAAAAAGAAAAAAAATTGATTTTAATAAAACAATACTAAGACAGAATGAGTAGTACAATCTGGAAAGATTTTACATATATTTCTAATAATATACTAAAAGTAGAGAATTAGGAGATATCTTTCATGAGTCTAAGTTTCCCAGAATTCTAGAATTCACATGGTGAAAAAATAGCATTCAATGTGTGAAAAAGAATAACATTACTTAAATTGAGTCACAGTGAAGACATGTTGATGGTCCTTCATGAGCCCAGCATGACCCTTCTAATTTTATATCAGCAAAATCACCTCTTCTAAGCTGCGCCAACAAGAATGATCTTTTCTACTAACAATTTACCTCTTAAAACTGCTGAATCTTTAAATCTGGTGGTTTTCTTTACAATGGGAAGGCAAAAAGACTATGACTCGATTGGTTTCTTCAGTTACCATTGTATTTTGTACAAGGGGAACATAATAGCTAGCTGTTGACTCACTTTCCCCCACGGCAAAAGTATGTCAAGCATGTCATGAAAACAATACATATAGCAAGGAGAATTCTTCTCCCATCTTCTCTTCACGGAGTGCCTTTGGGGTTGCTCCATCCTGTTCCCAAGGTTGCTGCCAGCCATTGCGGTCCTGTGTGCAACCAATAGAAACACTGGAACTTTGCTTGAGAAATGCTTTATTGTCTAATAGCTAAGGAAAGCATATCAAAGGATGTAAGGAATGCCGTTAGAGGGAGAATGTTTAAAAATTATGATTTTTGAACATACCATGTTCTTTAGACAGACTAAAAATTATAATAAAATGCGAAAATGCATAAAAGAGAGATACGGGGATGTACTGAATACGTTCCTGGTCAAAGTGATTGTTAGTGGTTCTCAGACCTTAGTCTGCTACTGATAAGATAGAGCCCACAAAAAATTATGCACCAAAATAAGCAGGCTTTTTTATTTAGATTCAGTTTACATAAGGTGCATAGATACTTAAAACAGGTATAACATGTATAAAAATAGTGCTGGGCTTATTATAGCTCAGTGGTTAAAGCACTTGCCTAGCATGCATAAGGCTCTGAGTTTGGTTCCTCAGCAGCACAGAAACCAAGCATGGTGGCACACACCAAAAATTCCAGCACTTGGGAGCCGGAGGCTTGTAATCCTAGGATTTGGAAAGCCACGGTGGAATGTGGCCATGGACTTGAGGCCAGCATGGGAGCTCAGCGTCAGCTTGAACTACGGAGCATGCCCCTACCTCAAAAAGTGTGTATAAATAAAAGGGAGGAATAAAATAAAAGACAATAGTGATACGAAGAGTGCACTTATTTCTGCAATATGGAATGGCTAAATAGGAAAGTTTTAAAATAAAATTTTTAAAGTACCCACTTTTCTTCAGATCCGATTCATTAAATTATTAGATTCCCAAAATATTAGAACAGATGTCAGTCAGAAACATTTGAATCCTTATTTGGGTGTACAAAGTGGAGCACATATTAGCACCGATTGAACTAATTAACATTTTTAATTCAGTACTATCTATATCTATATCTATATCTATCTATCTATCTATATGCTAATTATTACACAAAGGAGGCAAGTAGGCAAAAATTATCCTCACAAAAAACTTGTAATTCAGATTTGAAGTTGAAAATATTGGATATACATACAGTGAAACAGGGAAAATTGTAAAAAAGAAGTGACTAGTTTTATGAATGGCTTTGTCCCATTCATAAAGTGTTTTCATAAATGGCTTGAGCGTCCTCCAAAGTGTGGGAGAGTGGGGAGAACAGCAAAGGGGAGAGCTAAAGGGCAGGTAGGAGTGGAAGGGAAGGGCGCATGAGGAGCTGGGATTGAAAGACAGTGTGTGGTCTTGAGGAGAAGGCGCTGGCTGTTTAGTGATCCTGACCGAAAAGGACAGTGTCTGAATGCGCTATAGGAAGAAACAGATCTGGAAAAGACTTCGGTGTCTGTGTTGAGAAATACGAATCTTATCCTGTGAATGACGAGGAGAACTTAACAGATTTTGATCAGGGGTTGTTTGGACTTGGCACTTGGAAAAAGTAAGCAGTATGATTTCCAGTGAAGCCATAGCAAGATGTCAGGATGATGACAAACAAACACACCCGAAGCTCTAAAGGTCAAAACTATAGGCCTCAGAACAAAGCATACAGACCTAGCTCTGGAATTAATCTGCAGCTTCAAAATATATTTACCATTTTATATGCAGCATATTTTCTGTATTTTGGGGTTTTTTTGGTCATAACTTTATTGATTAGGTTATAAAACCTATATTTCTGTAGAGCACACAATTATGAGCAGGTATCTTTTCCTTGATCTCATAGAAAAAAAAAACACTTAAGCTCGACAGGGGTGTGGCTTAGTGGCAGAGTGCTGCCCTAGTATTCATGAAATAGTAGATTAAGTTCTCAGCCCTTCTGAAAGCAGGCAAGCACCCAACCAACCAACCAAACAGACAAATAAAGGAACGCAAATCAATTCCTTGAGACAAAGACTTGCTGTATCTGCAGCCTCCTCCACTGCTGTATAAATGGTGTGAGCCCGGAACACTTGCCAAGCTGAAATTCACAGATACAAGTTGAAATTTAGTAGATAGCAGAATTTGGGAAGTTTCTTCATCTGTTAGGCAAGGACATGCTTTGTGGGAGCGAAATTATAATCTTTCTGGAATGTAAAACTATCGAGCTTTCAGGGAGAAGCAGTGGGAACCTTAGCAAAAATTCAAATCCTGTGTCTGATTATCTTTCATTACATTATGCTGTAATTTGTAAACAAACTGATAGAGAGCTGCCACTGGGAGAAGGGCTGCCAGAAAGTCTGAGCCTTTTGGACAGTCAGAGACTCTTACAGAAGTTTTCAGTCCGTGAAATTACCATCCCATAAGCTACCTCCCTCTGGTCGAAAGACAGAAGCCTTCCTCATTTTCTGCTCCTTTTCCTCGTTTTAAACTCTTTTCATCTTTCTTTGTTTTCTTTTACCTTTTACTATCAGTGTCATCCTCCTTTTCTCTTTCTGTGGTTCCTATTTTCTCTAGTCTCTCCGATGCAAAAAAATAATTATTTTGTTGTTTTAAGAAAGAAAGGTTGAGGATATAGTGCATATTTTCTGTTGTGGTTTTTGAAATCCTTTAGAAGAAAAGGAAAAAAAGACCTTTCCCTCCAGAAGCCCAAAGGTGGCGCTGTTGCAAAAGCAGAGAGCCAAACAAGCCAGCCGCGCCCAGTGGGACAAGGGACACACGCGCGCGCGCGCACACACACACACACACACACACACACACACACACACAGATGCAAACACACACAAGCCAGTCTGCAGGGAGGAACCGCAAATCCTAAAGGCTTTGCTTCCAAAACAAACATTTCCCTTATTTTTCTCACGAAGAGAAATAAAAATCCTGATTACAGCAGATGCATTACTGCCAAATTGTGCAAAATAGAGCAAGTATTAAGTGTCTGCTTAACCCCCTTTAATTGTTAATTCCATGCACTTTAGTAGATTCCAGTATTATCAAAATAACTGCAGGGAGAAAAGATTCAAATTCATTTGGATTCATTAATACCTCCATTTATCAGCATAATGTCCTGTAGATAATGACTGGAGGGTCATTCTATTTCCTCCATCTCTACACTGCTGTAGAGTGTGCTAAATGTTCTGGGAACGGTTACTTTTCAGGGGGAAAGACGTCAGCAGATGCTAATTTTGACACCAGAAGTTCCTCCCCTCTGTGGTAGTCCCTCTCAACATTTTCCTCAGACATACTATTTCCCTCTTAGGACTCTAACCTGGGATTTTGCTTTTTAACATCTTCAGAGGAGCGGCAAATTTTGAAGCCCATTTTATGAAAGGAAACATGCAAGGAAGGAGTTATCTTGATCACTTGCCTGTTTCCTTGTTGCCGGTCCTACAATCAAAGCCTTCAGTTTGACAGCTCCCAATTTACTGAAACAATTTAGCTAATTTGAAAATGTCCTCATTTACTCCTAAAATATGATTTCCACCTTGTCCCCGTGATGTTTACTTTCTACTATGAGTCACTGGAATAAATACGGATAAAACAACCTGAGATGTTTTATACCACAGAGACAAAAAGGTATTGATCCTTTTTGCCTCTGGAAAAACAGGTTTCTAATAATTTCCAGATATATTGTAGATTGCTAGCTGTTTTTAATTAAAACATGACACAAGACAGAAACCAATTATTTACTCTTTTAAATCATGAGGCAACCTTTGTTCTAATGGACTCTAATGTTCTATTTGCAAAGTGGTAAGTTTGTTCTCATGACCATTGTGTGTGTGTGTGTGTGTGTGTGTGTGTGTGTGTGTGCATGTCCATGCACATTAATAGACTAATGTACTTGAACAAAGGCATGCTCATGAATTTATTCTTGGCTTTTCTATTGTTGGCATTAAAATGTGAGTTTCTACTGGGCAGGTCAGAATATACGAAAGACTGAAATTCTAAGAGAGCCTGCCTATCATGCATGCCCACAAGAGGACTGAGGGGGGCACTTCCAAAGTGGTCTTGTTCATGCATTTTTGGTGCACTTTGAAATAAGGCTTAGGAAGCAGAGGCTAAGGCAAAGTGGAGTATAAAGAAAAAAAAATGCCTTGAAAAGGAATGGATTTCAGATGCAGAGATATAGCAACCTCATCCTGTTACAAAAAATACTCGAGCTCGCTCCGTCCCTTCTGAATTTCTTATTCTTTTCTGGCTGTTTCAAAAGGCGCGTCTCACCGTAGGTCCCCGGGGCTTTTCCTCTGATCCAGACTTGGCCTGCGTTCTGTTCTTTCCTTTCAGACACTGCTGGTCCCGAAGACATCTCCCCGGCAGCTTCTGCCATCTGGACCTGTCTGCCTTCAATTCTGCTGTGCGGCTGAAGCTCCTCGAAACTGTCATCTCAAAACATGTTTATTACTTCCTCCAGCCTGAGCTTTGTGGTGCCACATTCCTTCTGCTTTTTGATTATTTAGGGCAGAGACTACTATTTTACCATTTGCATTTAATATGAAAGGGCACTGTTAGTGCAGAGTCTACAGAAGAGGACGTAGGCATCGCGTGGGCTCATCCCGGAAGCTCAAGGGAAGAGCCCCAGGCTGCAGATGGTAGATGGTACCTCATGCTCGTGCCGCTGCAGCTGCTGGCAGTGCCACCCTTCCCTTTGCTGCCGCTGTCAGTGTTGTGCGATACAACTGATGTGAAATGAGTCCGATGCGACTCTTAATAGGCTCGTAACGTACCCAGAAAAATCAGGTGGCAATTGCTCTTTCTTTCTTTCTTTCTTTCCTTGTCAAGTCCCTATTGCCTCCATTCAGTGTACTAGTTGGCTCAGGGAAAGGTGTGTGTGGGGGGGGCAGGGGAGTGGTAGTTGTTCTAGACACCAGAGGAGATGGGCATTCTATAAAGCTCCTTCTCGACAAAATGGCAGGCTCACAAAAGTCTCCTCACCGAGATCGATCTAGATTACCATGAACAGAGAAATCCATTTGCACATTTGTTTCTGCAAAGCTATCCTTGGGGTCTGCACCTTGTGACCTAGTTACAGTTAATCCCATGGCACTGCATGGTCCTCTCTGTACTTGTAGTGGTACAGTTGCATTTTAGAGACCCATCATAACAAAACGAATCTCAACTCAGAGCCAGAGTGCAACCTGTAATGGCTGAAGCTGTACCTCACAGACGTAAGACAATGATCAAAGCAGATTTTTTACTTTTTTTTTTCTTTAAACCTCACTTGGCTAAGTCTCCTCATTTATCCTATTGCTTCTTTGGTTATGGTCGCCCTTTAATGGACAGCATTAAATGAATGAGAGGAAAGGGACTGCCAAATGTGTCCCACTGCCCTTTTTGACAGATGCTCTGATACGAGCTGTTATCGTAATGGACAAGGAGGGAGAGCACTCCAGAAAGATTTTTGAGTTCAGATTTGGTTCAAGAGGTATCATTAGTCACATGTGAGAAATATTAACATTTTCCATTAATTCCAAAGAATTTCCCAAGTTTATGTGGATTTCTAAGCTTTATATCATTGTGAAAATGCAATAAGGCCTGGGAAAAAAATTTTTTTATAAAAGAAAGAAAACTAAAGTCTTTTAAGTGCTTACTAAATTCCAATGATGTGACTTAATAATAGGAATTACTTGGCCCATTTTATAAGTGAAGAAACTGAGGCTCAGAGGGCTGTGACAGAGGCTGTAACAATAGCAAATACTAGCCTGTAGGACTCCCAATGATGGAAAAGTAACATTGATTTCAATGTGGCATTCTCACAAAAACTTATCTCTTGGGGCAGCAGTCTGTCAGAACAATAGCTTTGCAGGTGTATACGTTCTGATGTTTGGCAACAGATAACGATCAAGAAAATAAAATCTCAAGGGACCGGGTGATGACCGGTAGAGAGAGTGGGGTATAAAAGAGCAAAACTACGTTCGGTGAATTCCATTTGGTCCTCCAGGTGGCAAGAACAGAGAAGAACATTACACCCCTTACATCTTCTGATGCATGTCTCCAAAAAGAACTGGCTGAGGACCAGGAAGGCTGTAGGAAATTTCTTCTAGAGCACTCTCTAGGGGCTATTTCTGAAAGAGAATAAAACGGTCTTGCCCTATTCTTAGGTGATTCTTAGCAAAGATGGAATTTGTAGTAGATCGGGGAATAAAAGTGTAAGTTGCTAACACCCTCCTGGATATGAAAGAGAGAGTCAGGTTTCAAATGTCATTAAATTTTCACTAAAGATGGAGAGGAAATAAAGTGCCTAATGTTGACTTATTATTATTTTTTAATCTCTGTTCTCATTCTTTATGCTCTCACACAAGAGACAGGTCAATGCCCTCGAAAGTAAAGGGAATAGGAAAAAAAAGCATAACGAAACACTCACTCAAATAAATAAAACATATGGGGAATCTAAATGGTGCTTTCCGAGCAATGGGAAACCCAAACTACTGTTGTTGTTCTGAGATTTATGTGTCCGGCTATCCCAGGTGTCCTGTTGCTGCGTTCACACTGGTAAGGGGAGAAAGGCAGATCCTACTCATCAGCACCCGTGCTTGAATCATTCCAGAAACACCACTGCTAAAGAGGCAGAGCTCTAAAGCACACACACCATACCCATGCAGCCGCACTCAATATTGTAATGCTCTATTTTTACCAGTACTCAGACTATTTAGATGTGTTTTTTTTTTTTGTATTTTGTATATACAAGGCTGATATGTTAATAAACAAATACAAATAAATCCAATTTGTTAGGTGCTACCTTTTCCTATTCCATCATTATTTGGAGATCTGGATCAAGGGGAGGTTTAGAAGAAGCTTACGGTGAACTGGTTGGATCAGAATAAAATGCTTTTTCTTTATACTAATGCTGTACTTTGAAATGATTTGCTCTTCACCGTCCATGTGCCTGTTGCTACACCAATTTTAAGGAGAATCTTGACCAAGAAGGAACCCATGTTCCTTGAACCTACACATCATTTCTTAGGTTTTTTTTTTCAGTGCTATTTAGGTGGTGCATCCTTTAAAGTTGCTTAAAGGCTACTGTACTTACTCCTGATTTACACCACCAGGCTTTATATAATTGCCTTGAGTCCAACCAAGAATGGGCAGAAGAAATATAACTTGAACTTGCCTTCAGACAGCTTCAAAGAGTTGCTTCACCTTAAGGAAATGTTAGCTTCTTATATCTTAAATCTGTAAATCAAATGTTATGTCTAGGTTGGTAAATATTACAGTGATATAAAAATCCTAGGTCTCTTGGCTCTTTTTAAAAAACATCCCCCAGCTATTAAGATTAAACTCAGGGAGTGTAAATTTGTATGATCGGTAGCAAAGTTTACATATCTTCTCAAATGGTAGCTCTAACTCCTGGGGGGTGGGGAAGGGAGGAGGGCCAGGTTGACTGTCAGGATGCTTCGAGGTGCTCATGAATTTTTGTACCATTGTCTCTATGATATATTTCACTATTTGAACCTAGGATATATTAGATATTAATTTGACATGGCTTTGAAACTTCAGCTAGATGTTGAACTCAATGATTGAACCATGGTGCTATTTTGCTCTCCATTCACAGCACAGTAATTTCTGAATTCTTTATTCATTCATCCATTTAAACATCAGCAAGCACTTATTATCAGTGTTTATTAAATGTGGAGTGATTGTATCCATATCAATGAGATACTTACAAAAGAAAATGTATAGTGGAATAAAAATAATATATTTAAAGAATAAATTTGAATGCTTCATTCCACACAATAAAGAAGATCTTTTGAAAGATAGGTTTGTTGGCTATGGTGACAAACATCAGCAAAGTCTTTCCAAATTTGTGAAACTTAAGATGAGTTGTCAGACGCATTCTTAATGTTCATTGGTCAGTCCACTGTTTCTGTTGCATTTCAAAATCAACTGAACAACAATAACAGAAATCTGAAAACATTTCTTTTTCTCTTGGATGTACTAGAGAAAAAATATCTTCATCAAAAGTTCAGAGTCCAGTTTAGGTGACTTTAAACAAACAAACAAACAAAAAGGTGGAAAAAGAGTCATGCTGTGATATTCTGGATCATTTCACAAAGAATATTAGTGGTATGGATGAAAGGGTGGGAGGTGGGATAAAAGTGCACTGAGATGCCAACTGCTTTCGGATGAAGGACTGGGTCCTTGCTAAGAAGACACTTTCAGTACCAAGTGGTAATCCTGCAGGACTCTGAAAGTGCCATTCTGGCCACATCCGTGTGCAAGTTGCTTTCTGGGAATGCAGAGAGCTGTGCAGTGCACAGTCTACAGGGTCATCCTGCTTGATCGCCTGGACCTGACCTTAGAAGTGCAGGCTGGTTATCAGGATTAGGATCATTTTGGGGTTCCACATGTAAACATTTCTACTTAGGCTTGCGATAATATTAACAGCTAACACGTAGGGAGAATGTCTGTAGAAAAATCCATTCACCTATCATTGCTCCAGGAAATTGTGTTTCTTCTTTGAAAAATGTTACTGTTCATGAGCATATTCTTTGCTTTTCTATCCCCTGGGTGCCACATACTTGATGTGAAGCTTTTTTCTCTTCCTTTTTGGCAATTAGAGTGCAAAGGTGCCCATGAGGACTGAGGTTTGGCAGAATTGTACTAGTGAACACAGGGGTGCCTAGTGCTGGCAGGCAGCACCACAACTTATTTTGAAAACATTCATTTGGGCTAAAAATGATAAATCTGTATTTATCTTCTTAAAATGCTCCCAAGGGGAAGAAAAAGGAAAAGAGAGCCTTGATTTGGAAAGCTAAGAGACCAGAGAAAACAAGAAGGCCAAAATCTGCTTTTCCCAATAATTTATTTTCTTCGATACTTCCCAGAGGGCATTAGGTACATTTCCAGTCTGTGTTTTGAAAGATAAAATGAATATTTCATTTAACCAGCTGTATTCCAGAATATGGAACTATCCAGAGCCTCATAGTGCAGAGCCAGAAGAGTTTCCACTTCCTGTCACGTATTAGCCGGAAGGAAGTGTTTGCTGAATAAGAAATGGAGGCGCCACCCTGGGCGTTAGAGTCGCTGCCATTTTTGACAGCTCTCCACCACATTCCATCCGCTCTTTTTGGCTAAGCTACTCAGTATGTCTAAGAGGTTATGCTTCCTACTTCACACAGCCCTTCCCACTTAAATTTTACCTAAGTAAAATATAGTTAACTATTTAAAAGAAAAAAATGGAATGAAGGAATCTTAGATACTCATGAGATAATCTATAGCTGAATTTTCCCCCAAATGAATGATTCAGTATTGAGAATTAGTTCCATTTTAATGCAATCCTATTTTCTTGATGTGTTAATAAATATGGAAATAAATGTTTTCAGTATGACCTGAGAAATTCTAGGGTAACTTTTTCTTATTTTTTTCTTCAAAGTTTCTGGCTATGTTGTTTTATTATTCAATATTTACTCAATTTAATGTGTATAAAAATCCATTGAAGATCTTCCTGAAGAGGCAAATTCTGATTTGGGAGGCCTAGTTGAAAACTGAGTCTACAATTCTAACCAGCTCCTGGGAGGTAATTGTGCCATTTGTCCCCAGAAAACACTTATATTAAGGTTAATCATTCCAAAACTTCATTGATTGGCAATAATAGATACTCAATAAACATTTAGCAATGGGTAAAATGAGGAAAAAGAAGTGACACATTCTTAGTTTCATACTCCTTTTCATTTGTCTCCTCGTTTGGTTAATTATTGAATTTAGTTAACACAAATAAGATTAGTATTTGTACTATATAAGCAAGTACTAATAATATTGAAAATAATAAGTGGCTTGTGGGTATGTGTGTGTGGGTTTGTAGGAAGCAGTTAGAATGAATCTGTAACAGAATCGGGAAACAAAGCTTATGGATTTGTCTGTTGTGCGTTGCTGCGAATTTACTAAGTCCCAGGGTTCCCCTCCTGATCAAGATGTCTACCCTTCCCCTTAGTGCTCTATTCTGAAAGGTTCTTCCCTCCTCCCTCCAGCACTGTAGACACCTGGTCATGATAAACCAATCAGCATGTTCTAGTCTCCTGGTCATATTTATTAGGACTACTCAGAGTCAGTTCCAGGACTCTTGTTAGAATGCTGGAAAAAAGACTTTTGTTGAAAATCAGGATGATGGTTGGTATATAGATATGAAGTGTGGGACTCTAACAACACATAGGTGTTCCTCGAGGAATCCAGTCACAGAGGCTGTTGTTACCACAGGAGCATGTACGGATGTGGGCTGCAGCCAGGTCTGAGTCAGCCCAGCCTGGAAACCTAATCCACATCAGGGTTTCTGCAAATACTAAGCCAGTTGGTTTATCTTCTCTGACATCCAGCTCAGGGTTCTTAATTATTTTATTTTGATATTTTTCCAAATTATCTTGGACTTAAGTGTGCTCGGGAAGATAGTATCTCCCTCATATCTAAGTGTTATCTCATACATGAACATATGAACAATTCAGTCTTCCAAATAGATCTAAAATAACATGCAGAGGTTCTCCTTGGGCTTTGCGCCTACCATCCCAGTGGATTCAGTTTTTTATTAACTGTTTATTAATTGCTCAGGTGTGGAGGCGCCTATGCCAAATTCCAGCTTAGCCTCACTTTCTGTGACCTCCTTGGAAGGGATAGCTCCCCCTCACTGCTGCTGTACACTATCACTTTGGTAAAAGCCTCGAAACACAGTTTTTTGGCCAAGGAGAAAACTCCCTGTGGCTGGGAAATCCACATGCCCATATTAAAGAAATGGCGTGTGCGTGTGTTTGGGGGGCGGGGGGGGGGGGAGTACCATAGAGCCGACCAGTTTTCTCACTGCATTTGTGTAATCATTATTAAAAGAATGGTTATTCATATCCAGGTAACATAACAGACATTTCTATGCAGAAGGAATGAAAACACTGAGAAAATGAAATTCATTAGCTTTTTGGTGTGGCTGGCCACTGCAAGGGAAAACCAGCCCATCTCACAGGCTGCAAGGAACACAGACCCACATGTAGATGGAACTTGTTTGAGGAAGCAGAGTAAGAATTCCTGGAAGTGTTGCTCTGCCATTGTATCACAAACTTTACGTGCTGCTGCCATTTTTCTATCTGCCCTTTTGCCGTCTTTCTCCATTTAGGTTGTTCTCAGACAAAATATAGGAAAAATAAAATGCCAGAAAACATTTTAACTGAGTTTGAAGACACAGTGATATCTATTGTGCCAAATGCCACTACTTGTTGCACAAATTTCCCCCAGGTTTTAATTAAAATGTCCTTAAACATTTCATGAATCATTTTCCATATATATATATATATATATATATATATATATATATATATATATATATTACTTTGTGACTTATAGCAGCCAGACTTCAACGTGGTCCCAATGACCCCACCTCCTAGGACTTGGAAATGTGTGTAACTAAGTATTTAAGGTAGATGAAGGATTCCTATGGGGGGGCTGACTCTGGGCTTCTCTAGGGAGAAAAGCCAGAAGCCACAGGAATATGAATTTAAAGCCATGAAGGCGAAGCCAGAATCACTGGGGAATAGACAATGGAGAGAAAGGGCAACCTTGTTGTTAAGATCAGGCAGAAAGACTTTCCCAGATGCTTTCAACATTTAAAGCATGTGGCAGAACCCTTGAAAGCTGGGAGATAGATCTAAGATCAACTATGTCATTAAGTTTTAAATCTTAGCTCAAGAAAAAGAATAAAATAGGAGAAGATAGGAAGAATACATGTTATGGTTGAAGACAGCTGGTTTTGCTCAGTTTGTATATGCTTCCAATTTCCTTCCATAATGAATCATAAGTATATGGTAGAGCCCTTACATAGTGTCAATATTTTTTCAAACAACTATGTGGAGAAAGGAACATTTCATTATTTTATGTATTTCCAGGAGGACAGAGAAATGGCAATAGAGGGCATATAGCAGAAATCCTTGACTCCAATTGTCTGTAGGACTTTATGAAAACGTGGGAGAGATGAATATGTTACTCATAATAGAAAGGTATTCTGTAGTACTCTAGAAAGGATACTTCACTAGATCTGATTTTGGTGCTTATTTTGTAAATTGTAGAAGAATGACATTTGGTATAATCCTAAATCTACTTAAGGCTCAGCTTTTACATAAATAAAAATGAGACTCCAAAAAAAAATAATCTGAAAGTTCTTGACTAGTTCCTACATTCTGAGATTCTATCTCCGGTATGCCATAAACCTTTCAATCATAAAATACCCATATGGAATTAGAAAAGAAACACTCCCTGGGCCGTTGGGAAGGAGATACAGATACTTAGCACATTGAAATAAGGAATGAAAATGGCCCAGTGCAAAGAAGATTCAAAGGTGATCAAAAGAGACAGAAAATAAAATACTTTTCCTTAAGTCAATAGTACAAGTTTATGTCAAGAGTTCCTGTGTTACTAAGGACAGTCTAAAAATTTCAAGTGACTTGTACTTAAAAGAGTACATTGCTGTTTCATCCAAGTAAGTGAAATGGATCCAAAGATGAAAGTCCCATTTTTAATACTGTCACAAATCCAAATTAAGGAGAAGTGTCTGCAAAAGCCTTTGATTATAGATCATAAAATCTCCAGCTTATATCAGACACTGTAAAATTGCTCAGTGACAAATGAAATGCCTACACACTAAATATATCTTTTAAGCACCTTGCAGTCCAGGTACGCGTATCTCTGAGATTCAATAGTACTTCTGCAGGTCACAGGTACAAGGTCAGAAATGCTGGTTCTGCTGGTTTAGAATGTAACACATAATGGCCCATTATTTGAGGACGTAGAGCAGAAGCTTCGAGCACATACACAGACTGTATTTCATGTGAAAACTTCAAGAGCCAATAGACCAGCCATATTTAGAAATAATGATAGACCAGACCCAGCATGCACAGGTATGGCTCAGAAAACCACAGAGACCCACCAGGATTCAGCTTTATAACAATAGCTTGCATCTGTGTAGTGTTTTGTAGTGATTCAAAGAACTTTCACATACAGTATCTCATTTGATCTTCACAGAAACATTGTGAAGTAGGCAAGGCGTGAATTATGTTCTCCATTTTGTGGAACAGGAAACTAGACTTAGAGAGAGGTTAAGTGACTCGGCCAAGGTCACCCAGATGGCACACAATGGAACTGCAGGATTTAAATATATATCTGATGACTTCATGTTCAGTAATTGTTTCATTACAACAAGCAAACAAAAGCAAGCAATATATATTCAGCTACACTGTTGGCCATTTTGGGCTCTGAAAGTCTATGCTATGAAGTAAGGAAAATATATTTATAATAGATATTTGAGAAAATTGTTTTCAGCTTCCTTTGCCATTTCCAATGCCTAGAGGTGAAACAAGCATGATTTGACAATGACAGTAGCAAAATATCTCAGTAAGATGGTCAATGTGATATGTTATACCCAATATCAGGTTTGGGTAAGTGAGAAAAAAGGAAAAACAAAGTACTATTAGATATTAAGACGGTGAAAGAAAAAAAAAGCTAAACTGATAGCTAATGAAAATTGAAGTACTTCATGAAAATACCCTTTTCCACATTGCCTTCTAATCAAGTGAACACCTGTCTTCCTGTCTCCAGTCCTTTCTCAACCATTCTCCTGTTAGAAATATCTTTGTGTGGCTTCTTGCTGGCTTTTAGCTACTAAGGAGCCTAAGATCTGCTTTTCTTTCATAAAGCAAGTGAGTTAAATTTTCTGTGTTCTCCCTCCCCTTTCAAGTGCTCAGTCCTGTCTCTTACTTTCCCAGCATCCTCTTTTGCGTTCTGCTTAACAAAAGAACCAATTGCTCTAAGTGTTCTGGGGACAAAGAGTCTCTAGGCCCTGTGCTGTCACCCAAAAGAAAAATAAAAATCTAAACCGGCTGTGGATATTGACCTTGCTGCTGCTCACCACAATGGAGCCACTTTTAATGGGTCGCAGACGCCCTTTCTCTTCCTGGTGAGCTTGGTCAAAGTATTAGAGTCCTTCTTCATGCAGTGCTTTAGAGAGCTGGCAATAGCTAATCACAGGAGTTAAGGAAAACCGCATCCCTTTGCTCTTTTCCCCTACATGTGTTCCGTGTGGAGAAGGATGGGAACCTTCCCTTAACCCCTTTCCCACCCAAATCAAATGTCACATTGGATCTAAAAATCAATAATATTTGGAGTCTCTCTCTCTCTCTCTCTCTCTCTCTCTCTCTCTCTCCACTCACCCCCACTTTCTCCCCACACTGGAGAAAGAACACCAAAACCTGTGATTCAATATTCATCTTGTTTTTAATAATTTTCTTTGTCTTGAGATTCTAATACATTTGATTCAAATCAAAACGTTAATCAAGAGAGGGAAAAAAGAGTAATAATTAGGTGTGACAATCAATTACTTATGCCTAAATATCTAATAGTATCTCTGAGTTTTTTAATTATTTAGAGAAAAACTCTTTCAAGTTTGACTTTAGAAACCCAAAAGAGGCCATGTGCCCTCTGTGTATAGTGAGAGGTATGCGGACGTTCCTCTCTTTCCGGGATCAGCCTCTGTGTGCTATCCTTTTGTTTACTGAGAAAACTCAGCGGCCCCAGTCAGTGGGGAGGTTTGGTTAGTATGACTGATAAAGAGCTCCAAATTTCACCTTGCGGACAGGATGTAGTTCACAGACGCATTCTCCAAGAGTATTGGAAATAGAATTAGCCCTCCTTATAGAAACGAGAGACAGCAGTTCTCCTGCCAGGACTGCTTGCTTTACAGCTCCAAAGGGACATTGACGGTGAGACTCATTCCTTTTGCTCCTCTGAGGAGCTTTGTACTAAGGAGGGAGTGAATGTAGCCAGGGAGGCAGAGAAGAGAAACGACGGAAAGAAACATGTTGCATTAAAGAGGGAATAAATCTAATTGGAAGCAAGCCACACAAGAACCCTGTGTACTGTTTTAGGTGGAGACTTGTGAGAAGCAGCGAGGGGGAAAAAAGAGAGGTGTTGGATTTGTAAGGATCGGAGTTTCAATGGAAGCTGGGAATCAGCAAGAGAGGGCAGTGTTGATACATCTAAAACCGGTAGAGAAGGCTCACAGGCAGAGCAAGGAAACCTTTTTGTTGTTGTTGTTGTTCAAAATTTATGAATTCTTATTGTTGTTTGTCTCACCCCAAACTCTACTCCTCACATATACATTCCTCTTAGAAGTTTTGTCTGACCCCCTTCAAATAAAGAAAACCCTAAAGTAGCATCTAACTAGAGTCCCAGCAAAGATTTACCTATGCTGACAGAGAATGAAAAACAAACCCAACCTGAGAAAGGAAAGGAAAAAACATGATAAATTACTTGTAACTAAATGAAATCATTTCAATCAAAAGCATTTTTTAAATGAATGAACTTGCTTCTTTGCTTGATTCCAGCTTTAGCAAGAAGATCAAAGAGATTTATGACCTGTGTCTCTTCAAGCTTGATACCAGAAACGAACATGTTCTCATTAATAGTCATTTTCTCGTCAAAAGAAGGCTTTTATGCAGACAATGTGCATTGCCTTCACAGCTTTCTTGTTGGCAAAATTTTTATTAGAAGCGGATGGCACATCTTAAGGAATGATATGTCACGTGTGCATTTTTGTGGTATTTGGGGGTGTTACCTAATTGCTTTTATGTTTCAAATATTCGAAATATAACTTGACCTTATGTTTCAACTGTCAGAATGCTTCCCTGTTTTGTTGGTGGGAGATTCACTGACACAGCGAGAGACCCAGTGAATAAAGGTGAATCTCTTGCTACTTGGATGGTTCAAGTGTGAGGACAGAAGCAGATAACCGAAGCAGGAGTTCACGTTTTGCATGTTTTTGTGCGGCTAGCTTCATATTGTGACTTCTTGGGCAACTATTGTGGGGACTTAAAAATTATCTGCTGAAATTGAGCAATAAATTTCAAAAGCTGAATAATGGAAAAATAAAATACATACAAATCATCCTTCCTCTTTCAAGAAAGGGATGCTCTGTTCCTATCCATTGGGTGGTATGTGTTTGTTAAGTGCATCAGCCCAACCTGTGTTTGAGTATATATTTACAGATACAAAAAATTATCAAGTAGAAATGAATAAAAATTCATTTAAACAACCAGTTTGGATTTTTTTTTGTCACAAAATTCACTGAACAGACCCAGTATTTTGGATACTATATAACATAACCACAGAGGAGACATGACATCTATTTAGGATATCTTTTCAGTGTGACTTTTCTCTCTCTGTCTCTGTCTCTGTCTCTGTCTCTGTCTCCCCCCCCCCTCTCTCTCTCTCTCTCTCTCTCTAAATCAGGGCCTTGCTCTATAGCCCAAGCTGGTCCTGAACTTATTGGTGTATCTCAGCTGGCTTTGGACTCAGGATAATCTGCCTGCCTCAGTCTCTGAGTGCTAGGATTACAGGTGTGTACCACCATTCCCAGTTTTATGTGGAACTGGGGAAGAGAACTCAGGTCCTTACACTTGCAAGCCATTGCAAGCCAAGTGATTTAACTACTCGGCCATCCCTCAGTATGACTTTTAAATGAAGATGATACTCAGACACCTCATCACCACGGGCCTTCGGGCTCTGCAACTTGGCTTGTCCACCTTCCCTATCTCACCTCTCCCATGAGTGGCCTGTGCCCAATTCATCCTCTGAGACTCATAGTCCTGTTGCAAGCATTCGCTTAAGTTAGCTGTATTCTTCTCAAAGCAGTTGCTTTGCTGGATGTTATGACACTTTGTACTAATTTTGTTTATACTTCTCACCTGTAAATTTTGTTTATACTTCTCACCTGTGTTCAGCCATTTTATTTCCTATTTTCTTCCCCCAGTTCCCACGTATGAGAATTCTGTCTTTCTTCTAGGTGGTTTTGTTCCACCGGATAAAATTATTCACTATCACGCCCTCAAATGGCTTCTACATGTCGATGGCTCCCCTATTTCATTTCAAGCCTGAATTTCCTTTCAGTCTCCAATTTGTATAATGACTGCTTACCAGATGTCACCATGTAAATGGCTCTTCGGCATCTCGTGATTAAGATAATCCAATGGCATTCTTAATATTCCTTTATCTCAGTATTACTCCCCCGGTAAATTGTGTCCAGGAAGGCTACCACCTGACTGACCTTTGCTGAATTTTCTTCTTCTCTCTCTCGTTGCTCAATTCCATCTATCTGGAAAAGGCGAACAGAAAAAGATAAGCTCTTGTGTGTTTAAATGAATTCATCTCCCTTATCTGCTGCTCTAACCCTATTACTAATCATCACTCTCTCTCAAGGGCTCTATTGTCCATATTTGATTCCTCGGCTGCACTAATCCACTTGCTGGCATCAGTAAGAGTAATATTTTAAATGTTTCCTGACTATTTAACATTCCTCTTAACATGTTCTGATATTGCCCCTTTCACCTTAAGGAACATTCTCACTCATATGCCACAGCTGGCCATGTCGTAGCTTTCCTCCACAAACTCGTATCTTGGATTTCTTCATCCCTTGTTACTCTTAGACAACAGCTCAACCTTCCTTCTAACATATGTGAGAAATCACTTTTAAATTCAGCGTCTTTGCCCATGCCAGTCCCTTTTCTCTTCCCAGGAGTGGCTCTTTCTCAGTCTTCATGTGAAACTTGAAATGTCACCTTTTCACAGACACTTCTGACCAAAGATCTTACAATTTTTTTCATTGTTCTTCATCAGCGTACCCCAGTTTGACCTCCTCACTCACCTCAGAAGAAGAGAAAGCATGTCTGTTCTATTCACCAGTTACCTACTCAGGACCAAAGAAAATTTGCTACATTTTAGTCCTTTGATAAATATATGTTGACGGAGAAATTGTTTTAAAATGGTGCTTACATATCTAGTGAAATGGTTACTTTGATAGACTTGAAAAGGGTAAATTTTCATAATAGACAGGAAATGGCTTTCTTCTAGCTACACGCAAAGCTCTGTAAAATAAAATAGCTTTTGTGGGTTGTAGGTAGTTCTACAATAAACTGTCCCTTCTTGTCAGGCCAGAGAATATCTACTGTACATACAGAAAGCAATAATCACTTGAAGATACTAACTATCCCTAAAATCATGACATTTCTCTCTCTAATGAGCATGAATATTTCTTCTTGAAAACATTTAATATGTCAGTACAAATATTACACTCAGTTAATTCTGGAATGAAGTTATTGATTCAAAATCACTTATCTAATGTGACAGAAACAATCAATTAAAACAGCATTTACTTGGCTGAGCATATATTTTGGTGACCGTCAGTTACTCTCGAGAGGCTTAGAATATGCCTGAAATTTGCAGTGTTTACCCCCCAGGGTTAACTTCCGCACTCAGGAAGTTTCTAGACAGTCCATTGTTCTAATTGGATAAGTTGAAATTATAGAAGCTGCAAAAAATAAAATGAAAGGTGACAAAGGATATATTCTCGGTTTAGTTCAAATAGTGAGAATTTCAGAATACGTTAATTTTTTTATTTTAAAGAAAAACAGAACTGGAAGACTTGAGGGCATGAGAGTGGGTTTTGTGTTGGAATCAGCTTGATGCTACTCTCATTACCAGTAGTTTTGTCTTGTGTTGTTTATCTGTTGATTTTTTTCTGCTTCTTAACGAGGCTTTTCTATATTGCTGCACTGGAAAGATGAATTTACGTCAGGAAGAGCATACACCTAAAACTGAACTAATGAAGAAAGTGACATAGTGAAGATTCAAAGAACTGATGTAGTAGTTCCTGATCAAGTTAGTTAGAACAAAATATTATCCATTCTTTCAGCACTGTGCACATACTTTCAATCACTAACAAGTTTTAGTGAGCTTTTCCACATTTAAACTAACATTTTTCCCATATCAAAGCAACACAGGACCTTGAAATAAACAGATGCAAGAACGTCTTTTATTCTGAAGAAATTACCACCATGTAAGAATTTATGATTAGTAAGTAAGTTGAAAGACACAGTGTTATAATTATTTAGCCAGGTATGGAGGTGCAGTCTTGCATTCCTGCACTCCGAGGTGCTGAGGCAGGAGGATCACAGTCTTCTCCCAGTCGGAAGAAATAGCTCTGTGTGAAGGCTCTTATAATATACAGTACCAAGAAATAAATAATAATCATTAATAATGATAATAGTAATTAACTGATGAGTTCTACCAGAATCTGAGCACCTTATGTCCCTGGAAGATTGTAGGTAATAATGACACATATCATCAAAAATACCAGGGTGGGAAGCAGGACTGACATCAAGGAAATACTTATATGCATTGCTGATATGGAACATCTCAAATATATACATAAAAGTGGATTTAAGTGGTCGCCAATCACTTTGACCCCAAGGACTGGTGTAGTTGATCATTCTTGTTAGGTCAAAGAAGGGGCCTGGCAGAATCAAAAATATGACCCAAAGCAGGAGAATTTGGAGTGAAAGTCTATTGCCCCCATGACTTGAGGCTGGAAAAGTAAGTCCAGGCCTTTGGTGTAAGGAATAAAGAAAGGGGTAAGAAATAAAGGAAGTAAGAAAGGAGAACAGGGGATAAGAAGAGGGGCAAAAAGGATGAGAGGGAAAGGGGGTAAAAAGAAAAACAAGAAATAAGGAGAAAGAGGCAGAAAGGGCTGGGTATAGGGTAAGTAGAGCTTTCGTGTAGTGTGGGTAGGGATTGGGCTCTTTAGGTGGCATATGAGTTAAGGATTAGGCAGAAGAGGGCAAGTCAGAATTGCCTGATAGGTTGGGAGAGTAGGCAGGTGGCCTATGGGTAAGGGAGAGAGGTCCCCACTCGGTGTCAGGATTGTTGTGACCACATAGCCCACTGCTGTGGTCTGCAAGTTTGTCATGTTGGGGCCAGAGAAATCAGTTTATCATGTGGGAATAACTCTGTGAGCCAAGGTCACACACAGAGCCAATCAGTTCAGTTCGGGAGGAACCCCACAGTTCTCCCCAGGGCAGGGAGTGCCCTGGAGAGTGATGTGAGAGTCTGTCAGAAAGTAGGTCAGTAGGTTGTTGGAGGATAGCTTTGATATGCAAGTAGCAGCAGGAGAGGGGTGGGGTGGGGCTCAGCCTCTCCTCCCATCAGCAGTGGCATTAGAACAAAACAGGAGCATGCTGACAGAGGCAGAGCTCCCCACTCAGCTCCCGCCATTGCTCATCTGTCCCCTCTGCCTGGTCGTCCTGAGGCTAAAGGCCAGTACTGGTCCTCAGGAGGTTGGGGTTGTGTGTTCTGTAGTATGTGCACAAGGGGTAGCAATCCACTCTGCAGCCAGCTGTCTTTAATGAGAATCCTTAGAGGTTTCTAATTTATTTCCCCACACCTTTATGAAAATACTGTTCTCTCACCTGTTTCCTGACATTACCAGTCCTCCTCTTTGTTCTCATTCACGTTCCCCTCTTTGTTGTTTAAACACAAAATCTTTCCTTCAAAATTCCCATAAAATTGTTATGTGTACATTGCAACTGACATTCACTTTCACCCTGACTTTAGACATATCTCTTGGTATTATGTTGAGCTCTTATTTACATTTGAAGTATTATTTTCAATTCTATTTCACTAATTTATGTTAAGATATTAAAACAGAATTATAAACCTTTTTGTTGTTGTATTATTTTGGTGTTGGGTCTCAAGCCCACAGTCTTAAGCATGCTAGGCCAGGGCTCTAGATTTCAATTTTTGATAGCAAGGTCCATTGCTCATGTATATTTTGTAATTTTCACACAATTCAGTACTTTTTTTTGCAAGTATTTGTTTACAACAAGTTTATTTTTTGAGCCTTTATGATCTGTTAAATTTCTGGAACAGAAATCCTGGAGGAAAGGTTTGCTTCAAAACACTCAATGCTCTTATGTCAAGTAGAGGCACATGTGTTCCATTATTTATTTGTTTGCCTTATTTTGCTTTATTTTATTTATTTTGTTTGTTTTTCTTTAAAGATTTTGGCTGTAGATTTAGGGGGTTAGATTTAATTTTTGTATCCCTCTATCACAAATTCTAGCATTACAAATTGTGTACCTGAATGAAAATTGTAGTTATGACGGAGGAGGGGAAAACACTTGGAATTGAGAAAGTACTGGGTGTCCTTGGTATGCCCTGAGAATTGCTTGCAGACCTCACTTACACTTGGCTCTTTGCTTCTCCTTTACCTTTCTTGCTTATCCTTATTTACTGGGGCGACAACATATGGACTGGAATTGGCAGGAGTGGATTTCAGCTCTGCTCGGATTGTGCTGTAGGGGGCTCATGTAGAGCAGTGGATTTGAGGTTTGCAGCTTCCTAGTGAGATGCGTTTTATTGTTTCCCGACACAGGGGAGAAGCTTGGGGCTCAGGGTTTTACCTAGAATGTCAAAACTAAAACTGTGAGATTGGTGTTTGGGTTTGTTCTAACAGATACAAAATTTGCCTGACACAGAACACAAAAAAATAAACCCATCTAGTAGGGACACAGAGAGCTCCTTTAATCTGGGGCCAGGTGCCCCCAGGCCTTCCCACCCTAACTTCTGTGAAAACATGGTTTTGCTAATCCTGCGTACTATGTAACAGATGCATAAAACGAACAAAAGGTGACAGCGGGTGAGGTTATGTGACAGATAAGTGAGAATCCTGCGGGATAAGTCCGGCTATTGTAATTTTGAAGCCAGGTGCCTTTGCTGTATGTTCTGTGGCTGGCTGTTCATGCCCCCTACCCTTGCTAGACTCTTCTGGTTTGGATTTGTGTAAGCCGTTGAATTTGACAGGTGGCGATCATCTGGGTTACAGAAAGAAAGCACTTGAAAAGGGTTTGCTATAATGACAAGAAATTACCGAGCAGCAATATTCACTGTGGTGCAGCACAAAATTCTTTTCATGAAAAACGGAGGTTGTGCATCAAGTCCAAACAGCAATGATCTGTATGGAGCGGTGACCAGCCACCTTTAGTGATAACGTTGCTAGGATATGAAACTCTAAAAGCACTGCTAGTATGAAAGTCAGTTTTTATTTTTGAAAAAAGAAGGCAGAGAGGGGAGAAAGAAAGAGAGAGAGAGAGAGAGAGAGAGAGAGAGAGAGAGAGAGAGAGAGAGAGAAGAAAGAAAAGTCAGGAAAACAGTCAGTCCCTGGTGCTTTTCCTGGGTATTAGAGGCACAGGGATGACATCACCAGTAGCCAATCAGAGCTCTGCAGCTTTGTTCAGGTTCCGAAGCCATGTCATCATCACTGATGTAGCCCAGAAATGAAAATAGAACCATCTCTAAATATACAACAATGAGAGTCGAGCACTGCTTTAAAAGGATGAGAAAACCTAGAAAAATTCCTTCAATCACAGCCTTCCTTTCATAAAGAAACGAAATTTGTCTCCTGGGGCCACCAACCTTGATGTTTATTTCAGTCGAATTGCGAGTTTACAAACTGGAGGGCAAAGTCAGTTAGCACACAACGGAGACCACTCCCTGTTCACTCCAGTTTGGCCCTGAAAGTGGGACAGAGGCACGCCGATGATTCCATAAAGGCAACAGTGGGACCATAGCTACGGTGGCAAGGGGACAGCCCGCCTGATCTGAGGCCAGAGGACAAAGAAGGACTCCCCAGCAAGGTGGGCGAGGGACAGGCATTGTCAATAAGTTTCCCTTAGGTAAAAGCACAGTTTATCGTTATTGAAGTTTGATTGATCTGTTGATAAACACTAATGTTTTCCAGTTGACAATTTCTCCATGTTAATTTCTTTAACGCCGGCAGACCTGCCTGGCAGGACCCTATAAATAGTATCAGTGTCATCATCCTTTTTAAGTTATTAATGAGCTATCGTGTTTCAAGGGGCTGGGATGTAGGGACAGGTTGTGCTTGACTGCAATTTCTGACATTGATATGCTAGAATTTGGAACTTTGCTGAGATGAGAACATATTTTTTAAAAAAATTACAGCACTGGCCAAGTGCATCCATAATAAAAGAGACTTGTTCACAATTAGTGACTAATTAAACTTTAGAGAGAGAAATAATATGGCAAGCTCCTGTGTGAGGCATGTCCTTGACGCCTAAGTATTAGTGCTATCCTACCCCAGCTGCAACTTCTCTTTGCTTTTTTTGCTACCTCTCTTGACACAGCCCCTGTTATCACGGAGATAAATGAATGCCTAGCTCTGGCTATCAGCTTCAGCCCAGCCTGTTCTGTCTGCCAACTGGTGACAGGGGACCGGAGCAGACTTCTCCAATTAGCAGATGCCCCATCAGGCAGCTGCATGCACTGTGTGTCTGTGGACAGCACACTGCAGCAGCTGAGCCTCTGGCTGAGGTATCCCACACTGGCAAACCTGAGCCTAGAAGTCAGGCAGACACGTGGACAAAGTAGCACGATACATTTTGAAGACATCCTTTCCGTCCAACTCTCCTCACTCGTGCGAGCTGGTTCTAATGGGGAACAAAGGCACACCAACAATAACAAGGGTGAAGGTGACTCACGTCATGGTGGCAGGACTGCTGCGTGAGAGCACTGCTTCCTAACGAGCAACAACAGGAAAGGTGATCTGACCACGCCGTTTATGATAACAGCTCACGGGTTTCTCTAGTCTTGAGGCTGTGCACTGCACAAAGATGATCTTAAGACCCTTTGCTGGGCCAGGATGTAGTAAATATTTGTCTCCACACCTGCTTCCTATTTATTCCGTTTCCTTCACTTTAAATCACTAATCCATGCTTATAGTTATGTTCCTTCAGCAGTTCTAGACCCATAAATAAATCCTCACTCTTCTAACGGAAGGATCCTACATGTCTTTCCAGAACTCAATCATTGAACGAACATGCTTTTATCCAATGTGTCTCATTCAGAAGATCTTTTTTCAAGTAACTTGGTTTTGAGAAATGCAGGAATTGATGCTCTGGTATCTTAGCATAGAAATACAAGAAAGATCTAAAACACTTAGTTTCCACCAAGAATATTTGGCTCAGCTGAAACCAAAGGAAAAGGGGCTTCAATGTTACTGCTGGACCTCTCTCATCCCTGCTCTGTAGCAAGAGACTCAGCCAAAATAAGTTAGGACAAAAAGGCAGAACTGATACATCATTTTTTTTCTGTAACAATTTAATTAAGTTGTCTATCATTCAAAGAATAGGATGAAAATTTTGGGCTGGTGCCTCTTTGCAAATCAACAACCTGCAGTACATAATTATTAGCCGAAAACTGACACTAAAGAGTTCAATAATCTGAGTTATACTTAGAAGCAGCACAATGTATTTTTAAGAATAAAGGTCATTAATCTGTTCACATTTATAATGAGAAACAGTTCCATAGTAATGACATTTATTTCCTTATAAAGGGAGATAATTTGGGGTATATAAAGACTAAATGAGCTTAAATTAATGAAAATCAGTAGATGTGAGCATCATGTAACAGGTAGGCTGATCAAAGTGGAGACATGATTATGAAACAATAACAACTTTTAAAAGGAGTGGGGAGGTGGAAGAGGCACATCTTTGCGCAATTCCTGGAAACACTTGTATGTAAAGTTAGGGCAATTCAGCATTGGAAATTCTAGATTTGAGCACCAGCAATACTACCAGGGCAGTTGTGTAA
The DNA here is from genome assembly GCA_004027205.1 of Ctenodactylus gundi. Lineage (NCBI taxonomy): Eukaryota > Metazoa > Chordata > Mammalia > Rodentia > Ctenodactylidae > Ctenodactylus > Ctenodactylus gundi. The sequence continues at coordinate 125,884 of PVKB01001159.1, forward strand.
CATCACCAAGAAAGCTAATGCGAAGAGGACATGCGTTTCTGCGATCTTGCTCAAAGAAAAAATGAGCCAGGTGTGGTAGCACGTACCTGTTCTCCAAGAAATCTGGGAGGCTGAGGCAGGAAGATCGCAAGTTTGAGGCCAGTCTGGCAATTCAGTGACGTGACAAGGCCTTGCCACAAAATTTATAAAAAAGAAAAAAAAAAAAAGAAAAAGAGGCTGAGTTTGAAGTCACTGTGTTCAGTTCTCCACACTGAAAAAAGAGAAACAAGTAGGCTGGCTAAATAAATTATCAAAAAGTGAAAGAGAGGCAGGGGATCATATTATTTGGTCTAAAAAGAGATCTCTTAATAACATGATTTCACCTCCAACCCATAAAATTACAGAGAAGATGGAGAAAAGGAAGAAGATGCTGCATGCTCAGAGTAATGAAGACAAGCAGATATTAAATAAAGCACAGGGCTAGAAGTTCAGAGACCAGGTGACATGCAGAGGTCGTGATTTTTGGCCTTTTTTATGCTCTTGTTTAAAATGAGAGGTGTCAACAAGATGATTCCAATTAATGCTGATTCATATTTTAGTCATTTTTATTATCTAAGCTTCATGAACATTTTTGTACATATGTATATGCAATGGACATACAATTTTTGTATAACCATTTAATCTACACATACTTGTACACATATACACTGTTCATATGTAACTGAACGTGTACATGCGTAACCAATTCATGGCCACAGTGGCAGAATATCCTCCCTCTGAAGTCCAAGTTCACCAGCCAGCCACTGCTGTTTCCTCTCTCTTCAGAGCTGTAGTTTTAATATATCTTCTGAAAATCTCCAAAGGAAGTTGCTATTTTTACATTTCCGAACAAATTCCTCCACCCCCAAATCCTTTCAAGACTTGAGTAAAATGTCTTTTTCTCCAATGTAGAACAATTTAAAACAACTGAAACAAGCAAGAGAAAGTGTGTTCAAGGAAATCTTGTTTCATCATGCAGTTTCTGTGATACAAGGTAACATTTGAGTGACCCAGGACTTACTCAAGTGTTATTTCTTCAGGGGAGGGCAGGATTTCAGTAATAATCTCCCTTGGCTCTGACCTAAGAAAGGTCCATTGTGTGCTCAAGAGGACAGCAAATAGTGTGAAAGAAAGGCTCCGACATTTTTCTCTCTTTACTGATGCACCCATTCACAACTTTACATCAAAATAATCATACTTTCAGAAAATTCATTAATTTTAGACTAAAAGGAACAAGTCACAAAGAACAAAGTGTTACGAGAGAATTAAAGTTGCCCCCTCCGCCCCCCCCCCCCAACTCTCTGACTATAGGTTTCAGTCATTCTTTCAGACTATTATCTGTATCATTTTGTTTTTTTGAAAGAAGTGTCATACATGCCTCAGGTTACAAATACGTCCTTGGATGATGATGCCCTCACTGCCTTCTGTTATCATTCTCTGCTCTCTGTGTTCAACTGGCAACCCATTGGGCACATTTTAGGGAGAGCAGGCGGGGCCCTCCAGCGCCGCCAGCATAGGCTTTCTTGCGCTTTCCTTGTCTGCAGTTGGTACGTCATTTGCAGATTGCTCCGCACTGGGCAAAGATACTTCTCCATGGTCATCTCGATTTCTCTGCGCCTGACACATCCTTCAGGCATTGTGTTTCAGATGTTACCCATTCTGGCCTACCAACCACTTTGACATTGACATGAGAAAGTGTGAGTATTGAAACTCAGAAAGAACCCAAAGATGATTACATTAAGAAATTATGCAGCTGTCCTCTAATTGAAGTGGAAGGCGGCTAACAGAGAGCTCAGCATAGCTGCCCAAATAAAGTAGCAGTATGCATATACATGTATAAAATGTTTTTTTTAAGTATCAATACTCAGGGCTGGAGGAATGGCTCAGCAGTTAAAGCGCTTGCCTAGCAAGTGCTAAGTACCTGAGTTCAATCCCCCAGAACCACATAAACCAGGCATGGTGGTGCACGCTTGTAATCCTAGCCCTCGGGAGGCTGAGGCGGGAGGATTGCCATGAGTCCAAGACCAGCCTAGTTTCCATATTGAGGCCAGGACCAGCCTGGGCTATAGAGTGAGACCCTGTCTCAAAAAATTAAAATAAAATAAAGTATCAATACTTTATAATGAAAAACTAAATGAGAGAGAAAAAGAATGTTTCCACTTAATACTTTATTGTTCAGAAATGCAGTATGATAGTTGGTGAGTCTGTTACAATAAAACATCTTCACCTGTGTAATTTCTAAGCAACAGAAACTTATACGTCAAGACTCCGGAACCTAGAAATTTCAAAATTCAGATGCCCACATCTTCACTGCCTTTCTTCTGTAGGCTGTCTGGTTTGGACATGGCACCTTTTTGCTATAGTTCCATCTGTCAAAAGTCATAAACATGCTCTTTCTTTTCAAATTCACTAAGCCATTATGACTTGGTAATCTTCTAAAAGCTCTACCTCTCAGTTTCTTAATTCCATGACTTAGGGATAGACTTCAGTGTATAGATTTCGGACATGAGGAGTAAACACCCAGACCATGATACTTAGAAAGGCTTTTTGCAGCATTTGATATTTAATTTTGATATGAATTCATTTTAGTAGAATTGTCATCATAAATATTTATTAGGTGAATTTTCTTGGAAGCCATGAATGTATACGAAATATGCAACGTTTACAGTTCAAGTGATAATTCAATTGTATAATAAAGCAGATGTCTCCAGGAAATTTACCTAAATCTAGAAAAAATATTTTTTTTGTTTAGTTTATTTATAGAAATATTGGTTAATTCATATGGCTTGCTTTAGCTATTAAGCCTTCCACACAAACTTCAAAATTGTAGTAATGAATATCCTGCAAGGATTTCAGTATAATGAGATTTGTATTAAAACTTTATAAGGAGAAACTTGGAAAGGAGGTCACTGCCATTCGTTCTTATTATGTGTACAGAAGGACACAAAAAAGCAGCCTCCCAGCCCCTCTCAGGTAGCGTGACTACGGATACTGGGTGTGAAACTCACCAGCGCTCAACAGTTGTCGAATGCCAAGTATGAAAGGAACTAATCAGTCACTAGGCAGGGTTGTGTATTTTTGCTTGTTCAGCCTGTAGATGGCATATATTTAGAAAGACACTGTGAAGGTCTCAAGATAAAAAGATGCTTAAAACTCTCTACTCCAAAATATAAACTGCATGCTCCTTCAAGCTAATGCCTTTCTGGAATGCTCTATGCTTTATTGATTTCTCTCTTCTTTTAGCTCCCAAAATCCTTCAAGTCTGTGTTACCCCATTAAGAACACTTCCTTATACCATCTTTTACTATTAACTAATTGTTTTCTGCTTCTGGGCCTTATTCAATGTGATTGTTAGTGCCTCTTGGGTAAAACCTCTTTTTTTTTTTTCCATTTATCACCAAGAAAATTCTAAGAGTGTAATTGACACAAATAATCCACTGAATTACTAGTTAATCAACCAACTCACTTGAAGTAAATTATATTTTAATTTTATATTGTAGTTCTGATTTGGGCTAGATTTTAATAAAAGACTAATACAATAGAAAGTCAAAAATCAGAACTAGAAACAATACTTTAGATACTGGCCTGCTTTCAAGTAGTCTATACTCTAAGAAAAATAAGTTCTGTAAAAATTAACTTTATCTTCCTAGGAAAGTTTTTGAAAACATTAACCTAATTAGGCAAAAAAAAAAAAAAAACCCAAAGCTGATAAATTTTAAATTAAAAACTAAGAGTATTAACCCCAGTTGCCAGGCTCAGTGTTTGTATCCTTGCAAAACAAAACAAAACAAAACAAAAAAAACCCTTCGGGATTGACTCAACTCTTCAAACATAAATGCGATAAAGTCTTCATCATTGAGCAGACACATTCATATTTGGGTTCTGTATTAGAAGCATTCAGATAAATGTATACATGAGTTCTTAAGCAAACTAAAGGATAAGAGAGAATCTTGGCTGGTGAAGAACTCAAAGAAAAACATTTCATTAAAACCAGCCCTTACAGAATGCTGGAGGAGTGAAGGGGTCCAGTAAGGAACGTTGAAGCATCAGTAAGTTAACTTCTACAACTGGCTTTCCACCTATAAAAAGCAGAGGAAGGTAATAATGTTTCTGGGAACTCAGTGAAAGCTGGGGCAGTAGACTACAGAATTCCCAGAAGAAACTTGAGCCATGGACACAGCCAGCCACTGACAAAACATGGTTATGAAGACAAAAAGGCCTTAGGTTCCTACTTTTGCCTCTTAACTTCCTTTTTGAGCTTCCTTTTTACTCAAACAGACAGATATCAGCAGCCTGGCACAGGGGGGATAATACAGTCGCTAGTAGCAACTTCTCAGAGCACAGGAGAAGTCCAAGCAAGCTAGAAGATGGGCAGGAAGCAAAGAAAATGGAGAATAACCAGAACAAAATATTGCTTTTTCCTTCAGCATTTGTTCTGATCTTTGGAGTAAATGATAAGACTCTCATGTTCAGTACAGGAAGGAAAGTCCTGGAAGCTTCACCTCATGTTTTGCCTCTTTAGGACAAGTGCCACATGGCTTTTCCTTAGTGATAACCTCATAGTTGCCAATAGCACGCTTCACATAAGTAAGATAGCATAAAAAGTGACCATAGAAAAAATAAAAGGAGATTATCAATCTACAAAGGCAGGCCATAATACTATTCCTTGTCTCTTTTACTAATTGTGAGGTCAAAAGTGGTGATCACAGCTTCGTTTTTCCCTTATCTATTCTATGGTATTCTTACTCTGGACACTCCTTGGTCAAGATTCTTTACTTGGTGGCATATGCAAGCAACCCCATGGCTCGATTCTGGAAGGAGCCAAGCCATCTGGGCAAAAAGCACCTTGCAAAGACAGCTCTGAGTGCAGTGGTCTTGTGCTCGCTAAAGTTATCTATGAAGCGCTGTTAAGGCACCAGCAAGAATACTTGCGATGAATTTCCTGAGCTGAAGAACTAGTCTGCTCTTATCCTTACTGTGTAGTAGTAATCTACTTTCCTCTGGATTAGTTGAGTGGCTGAGAAACCCCAAAGGCCCCCAAGCTTCCAATTTGATGAAAAGATGACCCATATATTCCATTTTTTTTCTGTGTACATTTGTATAGCCTGTCTTAAACTACAGCAAGAAATGACCCCAAGGTCTTGGTTGTTTATAATGCTGATTTCTTTTTTTGCCCTCCATTTTATTGATATGTATACGTGCAAAATTTAAGGTTTACATTGGAGTTGAGCATTTTGTGCACATATGTATCTTGTCAAAGTGACAAGGGCTTTCCCACTCTCCTTCTGTCCCTCCCCTTTCCCTCCCCTCCCTCCCTCCTCCTCCACCTTACCCCATAATGCTTGATTTCTCTTTTTGTGTGAGTGCTATATGTCAATTATGGCTTGAATGTGCTCCTTATTCACATAGTTGTCATTCCAGGATCCAGGCCAATAAAGTGTTGGTCATGTATGCAAAGAAGAAGAATGCCATAGTTACTCTTTTGTTTCTGGGATAGAATGCCTGATGTGCATAATTTTAGGGAAGAAAAGTTTATTTTAACTCACGGTTTCAGGAAGTCTCAGTTTGTTTACAGGCTGCAGGAGGTGGTAGAAACACATGGTGGGGCTGGAGCTGAAGACTGAGCTCATCATAGCATATCAGAATCGAGCCAGATCAGGGTCAAAGGGTGGAACCAGCACACACCCCTCAAGATCAAGCCCCAAGCATCTGCCCCTTCCAGCCAGGCCACCTCCCAACAATACACAGAATACATAGGTACATACCTAGGGTTTTTGGGATCCAAGCCACATCGCTGAACCACTGACTAAGTTTTGGGCCACGGTTGAAAGCGATGTGCATCAATTCCGCTTATATTTCATTAAAAGCATAAGTCACATGACAAAGCATTTTTTTTCCTAATTGAGCCGAGACCAATGGTGCAGGTCTTTATTTGCTATTTATTCATTTATTCTCTACTTTTATGCCATATGCCACCACACCCAGATTACGTGGTGCTTGGCAAGTGCTCTAAACTTAGCTATGTCTCCAAATTGGCTAAATGTTTTATAAATAGAGTAGAAAAGGATAATCATCACTTGAGGCAGGACAGATACTGTTTGAAAACAGTAATATGATCCTCAGACCTTCTTGAGTTTAGACTTGCTGGAAGTGAAGGCTGATTCTTGAATCTGAGTCACTGGCAGTGGGGATAATGCTATGATGTATGGGTTGTTAATATAAGACTGTCTCACAGCTTGCAGTGCAGCAGCTGACCTCGCAGGGCACTATTTTCCAGATGGCTGCTCTGACCTTTCTGAATTGATGTCTGTGTAAGAGGTGAACCACTTGTGTCCTCTGTTCATTCAATGCCATCTCCCTGTTTAACCCTAGGGACAACTTTCTTCACTTCTTTTCCTTGTTCTGTGGCCCAGAATTCTTCTATGGTTTTCCTTGTGTTGGTTCCTTCCAGATAGATTTGAGCCTTGGGATATTCTAGCAAAATTAGAAGATAAAACCTGAGAGACAACTGGAACTCTTTGCTGCAGGTTTCTGAATTCTTTGAAATCTTGTAGTGGCTGTGTTTTCCTCAACAAGATGGAAAGCCCTCTGTGTGTACAACTGCCACACTGGAGACTGAGCTCAGGGCCTTCACACTGAACTACGTCCCCAGCCCAGTTTTCATTTTGATTTTGAGACGATGTTTTGTTAAGTCACTAGATTGCCTATGCTGGGCTCAAAATTGAAATCCTCTTGCCTCAGTATCCCGGAGTGCTGTGATCATAGGCCGTGGCACCAGCCCCTGTTACCTCTTCTGTACCTTCTCAATCGCAGTACACAGTCTCACGGTGGGTTTTCTTGTGAATTCAAATTAATGAAGTTTACATATCATTGCTGAAAAATTGATTAGACGAACTTGTTTCCCTGTGGAGGATGCAAAACTATATTTTGGTTTTGGTGATGTGCCATTTACGACATAACACGTCATTAGATGAATTTTTAATACCCTGAGTTGCCTATTGGTGTACTTAAGCTTTCCTTCCTTGAACACTGTTGTCTATTCTGTATGTAGTAGGATTTCTAGCTGTATAATCTTGCTTTTGTTGCCTTTAAAAAAATCACATACCTTCTCCTCCCGCTGAATAAATTTCACTTAGCTTTGTACTGACTATAGCATTGTTCAAACAATTTTATTTTGATGTGTAATTAAATAATTGCATATTATTCTGGGCCTCTTATACTTAATTGAATTCATTATATTTCTTCATTTCATATGTGTAATATTTACTTAGGGCTATGATGTGAGTGAAGGAAAAAGCATTTTGTTTCTACTCTTATATGTACTACATAATCTCATATAGTTGAACTTCTTACAAAATATTTGTAAAGTATGTCTGTTGTCTGAAGATCACAGAAATTAGTCATCATATCAAGGTTTTAATGGTTAACTTACGTTTTTCTCTTTTTTCTTTCTTTTCTTTTCTCTTTTTTTGAGACAAAATCTCATTCTGCAATCCAGCTGGTCCTTAACTCACACTGTAGCCCCCAGTGGCCTTAAACTCACCTATGCATCTTTTTATTACTTGGAAAGGTCACACATTTCATTTTTACTATTTACCTCCAGAGTCAAGTTTATCTCCAAGTAAAGCAAAGAGTCTTTAAGAGAAGAGAATAGGACAGTTCCTTCGGAGGAGAAGAAATTGGAGCAGTTGTGTTGAGGAGGAAAGCAAAGGACTATGGGAATACTAAGAGAAATTAAGGTCCTCCTTCTTACCGCACTATTGGTAGTGTGCGGAGGATGGTCCTACTCAGAAACATTTGATATATTGGTACGTGATACTTTATCTAAAGAAAGCAGTCCTCAAAACTTTTGAAAACATGTGTCAATTACCTGAAAGAGGAGGGTTTGATCTAGCAGCCTATTTAATGAGCATGTCTGTGGCTTGTCACTGCCTCTGAACATGTATTAGTTTTTTCTGTCTCAATGTCTCCTATTCTTCCTTCCCCAAATAATTCCCCCATCTCTCCATTTTAAAAAGTCCCCACTGTTTTAAGACTTTTCTCTGTTCTGTCCACTCCATTGGGCCTTTCTGCTTCTTTCCTCCGCACCCTGGTCCTGATTAATCTCCCCTCTGAGCTGTAAGACTTATTGGCTCCCAGGATAATGAATCATATACTATTACATCGATCATCCTGCTTCCTGGTATTATTATTTAACTTCTCATGCATACATATTATCGTTCTACCAAAAACAGGTTTTAAAAGTAATTTTACAAGGCCACCTCAATGTAGTTCTCTAGAGACTGCATAGAGCTTGTGTTGGTAACACACTGTGTGGTTGAGCAAGTGTGGTAGCTCTACCTGTAAATAGAATTGCTTCATGATTCTGAGTGTTTTACATAAAAATGACCTTGTAGTTTGATTTCTAAACATGGAAAATCAATTATATGCAAAATACACTCAAGTAAACTCATCTACATGTTAATCAAAAGAGAAAGGCTGAGACAGGAGGATAGCAGGTTCAAGCCCAGCCAGTGCAACTTAATGACTTCATGAGACCCTACCTCACGCCAAAAATAAAAATGAAAAAATAAAAAAAAATAAAATAAGAGAGGTAGGGATATTGCTGAATGTAAAGTCTTTGAATTCAAGCCCCAGAACTAAAATGAAGAAGGAAAAAAAAAAAAGAAAGAAAACAAGAAATGAAAAAGGAGAACGGATTTATCTAACAAAGAATTCTGGAATCATGGAGCAAGTTGATAATGGATAAAGTTCCCTAAACTTTGGACAAAGATGGAGGTAAGAAGTGGATGGCTCCTAAGTACCCGGGAAATTGTCTGCAGGCTCTCCCCAGGCTTCCTAGATTGCCAGGCCTTTGATAGCAACATTGATTTTGTTTGCCAGGCTTTCAATCCAAAACCATTTAGAGAATAAAACACAGTACAATATGGAAACAACTAAGATGTGTGATCCACAGACATCAATCAATTCACCACTTAAATTAAAAAGGCTATGTCCATATGCATTGGTACAAGCAGTGAAATGCAGAATAAGAGAGTAACTGCATGAAACAGTTTGGGAGAAGTCTCAGGAATATAACTTTGATGAGGAGGTAAATAAGGCAAGAATTACTACAGACAAAATACACAGATAAACAAAGGTCCTTGAAGCGTTTAATTATCATCTACCTACTTATCCCAAGTAGACACATGTATACATTGGTAAATTTTCTAGCATAAGTAAACACTGTGCTTTAATACTGGTAATGATTATATGCCCTATAATCAGAGCTGTTCCTTAAGCACCTGGTGAAAACTGGCTTTGCTTTAGCCCTTAATGGTGTCTGCAAACCTCTGTCCTCACACCAGGGCCACACACCAGGCACCACATAAAAGGAGAACTCGGGTAGCCTCTTGCTGTTCATTGCCTTAGTTCTGAACCGTTGGTCTTGACCCATTTTTCCGTGCTGTGTTCCAGCTTGCTTTTGATGATCTCAGCCTCAGCCGTCGCTTCTCATTCTCTCCTTGCTAGCATCACCTGGCGTCACCCTTTTCTCTTCATGTATTTCCTTCTCTTTTCCAGTTCTCCCCCAGGAATACTAACTCCACTGCCTGGGTAATGCTGTTCCTGGTATTACCCAGCTCTGGACCCCCCAGCTCAGCCCTATCCCGTCCGTCATCTGTGACTTCTCCTGCTCATCCCTCCAGGCAGCCGCCCGCTCAGCTCAGCTCAGCTCAGCTCAACTTTATGACGGGCACCACGAACTCTGTTAGGTAGCACGCAGCTCTTCATGCATGCTGGTCCCACTTTTATCCATGGTATTGTCATATATGACAAAATGCTGAACACACGTGTTATCGTTTGTATCTGGACTGTCCCCAACAAGCCTATGTTTGAAGGAGATTCAATCATGGGTGTTAATTCATTAATATCTTGTGCTGTTAAGAGGTGTGGTCTGGTCAGAACAGGTGGGTTACTGGGACACATCCCGGAAGGGTACGTGCTTGCTTTGCCCTTTCTTTCACACTCAACTTTCTTTTTTATGCCATGAACAGTGTTTTTTTCCATCTATGTCTCTTCCATGCCCTTCCACTACTGCAGGCCACCCATAAATGGACTGAGACCCTCTGATACTGGGAGCTAAAACAAACCTCTCTTTCTTTAGGTTGTTCATGTCAGAAACAAGAATGTAACTAAAATGACATGTTACCAGCCTGAGATATGCTTCATAACATAGTCATAGGTTAGACCATCCTTACGAAGACATGAGAAAATGGACTTATGGCAATGAAAAATAGGTTAAAAGGCAAATGTTTGACTTTGCCATTTCATCTCTGCATGAGCTTGTGATGAATTGTTGAGAAACTGGCATTTACATGTGAAAATGAGTCATTGATGGCAGTCAGTGAAGAAGAAGAAAAACCATGGTGGGGTATCTCATATTTAACAGGTGTCCTGTAGATTCAGAAAATGGCCGGCCTCCTTTCTCCATCAGTTGATGGGGCCACAACTAAGTATCACAGGCCCTTTGCTTAGCTGAGATATCCTCTCACCAACCCACCTCATTGTAGAGTCAATACACTGGTTTGTTACTCTGAAGATAATTTTGTTCAGCAGTAAATGTGGATAAGAACTTCTCAATTATCCTACAGTTTGTGAGAGCTTTTTCTCACTTACGTAAGATTATAACACTTCTAATTGTGTGTGCACTTGTATATGAGCCAGTGAGAACTGAATCCAGTGCCTTCACATTGAGTTACCTTCCAGCCCTGTTTATTATTTTTATTTTGAGACATACTAACTTTCCCAGGCAGGATGTTAATTTTCAATGCTCTTTCCTTAGCCTCACTAACCCCAGAACATTGCTAATATTCTTTAGAGCTAACTTCTTCAACATCATTTTATGCTTTGCCAAGAAGACACCAGATCAACAAAATTCTCTACAGAATGAAGATTTGGACAGGAAAAAATAAAAGATCTTTGCAGATAGAAACTAGCAGTGTGTGTCAAGAGCAGCACAGAAGTTTTCCACCTGTAGAAGCTTAGGACATATTCAAACAGATTGTAGTATCCTGATGCACAAAGTCAGTATTATACAGATAGTGTACTTTTCCCCCTAGAATTCAATTTAATAGGAGTCCTAAGATACTATGTGTTCATACTCATGTGGAACTTAACAACAATAATGCTGAGATTTTCTGAGCTGAGAACCCTTTCCATCTTGTACATTAAAAAGATAACATCTTGGTCACTTGTCCATTTTAACTCTTCCCTAGTTTGAGTATCAAGTTAAATCTAGAAAGTGTATCAAGGAATAAGTAACTTAAAGATGAATAAAGATATGCCTGCAAATATAACTGTCTTTTCTACAATAAATTTAAATATATTCTAACATAATATTTGAACTCTTATCATCATTATTTTATTAGTATAGCTCATGATACATAATAATTACACTTAACTTGGGTAGTTAGTACATACATGCATCACATCTGAATCATTCCTAATCATTTAATCTTAATCATTTTTGTGTCCCTATCCTTCCAAGCCCTCCTCCCCAGACCTCTTTCTTATTGTTGTGCTCCTATCTATTGCTAAAAATTACAAAGATTTCAGATAGAGGCTTTGCCATCAGAAATTGGTCTATTGATATTTTCTAAACCCAGTCATATGATCATCTGTGTTGGCAGCAGAATCAAATAATCACTAATCTCAATGCTTCAATCACCGAAAGTTTGATCATAAATCAACTATATGTTACATATAGTGTAGAATTTGATAAAATTGAATTTAGGGTACTGATACCCTTGGAAGTAATTTTAACATTTCTGAGTAATAGATATGGTGGGTATTTATTTATACAGTTTATTTTTTCAATGTAGAAAGTTAATTCTGAGGAAAAAATAACCATGTATATAAATTGTAGAATTCCCTGGAAGTCCCACCACTGAGCTATAGTAAGAATTAAGACATACTTAAGAAATGATTTGAAACCAATAATAATATTTTGAGATACATGTATTATTCAAATTAATTACTTTGATTTGCTCATGTGCAAATTACCCTAATTTAAACCAACCCATTTAAAACAGATTGTAAGTTTAATAACAATATTTGCCATGAAAATTTTATTTTTTTATGGTACTGGGGATGAAACCTAAGTCTTTCTCACTGGGCTATAGCCACAGTCCTTTATTTGTTTGTTTATTTTTCGAGGTTCCACTAACTCTCTGAGTTACCTGAATGAACTTGGACTTGGCAGACTTTTGCCTCAGTTGCTCAGAGTACTGGTGTTAGAAGTCTGTGCCACTAGGTCTGGTTGTATTTCTGTCTTCTATGTTCATATATTATATGGGTCAATATATTATGATGTGGAAAATGTCTTTCAGAGATTTAAGGGGGCAATTATTAGAAATAAATCAAACCACAGTATCAAGGTGTCTAAATAAGGCTTATGGTTCCTCTTTCTTAAGCATCAAGTGGAAAGAGGTATATAAGGTCAAGGAGATGAAGAAGAGTCAGACATTTAGCTGGTCTACAACCGTCACAGATGAAAAAAAAAAAAACTTCTCATGTTCAACAACTTTTTGTGTGTGTGTGAAAAATAGGATTTTTACCCATGAATGAGGAAAGAGTGATCATGGATTGTGGTTCTCCATCACACCACAGGACATGGAGAATTTAGAGCACCCAGACTTAAGGATCCAAGGAGTCATGTACAACTTCTTTGATCCTATAAGGGAACCATGATCAGATTGGCCACGGAACTCACAATGACACATTTTACTGGAATCTTTTGTGTCCATGCTAGTGGCAAAGCACAAAGGTCAATCAGGACTTATAAAAGACCTAAAATTCCCAGACACAAAAGCAGGCTAGGTCTTGAAAACTAAAGTTAAAATGGGGAAAAGCATGAATAAGGACGAGTAAAATAGACCCAAGTTGAACAGGGCACATTTTACAAACTTTACTTTGCCTTTGCTCCCATGTTTTACAGTCTGAAGCTGTGTTCACAGTCACTGATCCTCAAAGGAATAGTTCTGGTGTTTAAAAAGCCCTGGAGAAGAGCTTTCTGAGAACTGGGATTTGCCACTCTAAGACTAGAGAGAGAGAGAGAGAGAGAGAGATAGTCATATTAGCATAATACATCTGTTTCTTCCTCTACCCCAGACCCTCCCGAAGTCTGTGTTAACCCAGAGGGAAGCCAAGCAAAACAGGAACATCAAACTTGTGGGAAAAAAGACACATTCTGGGTTGCGTTACCCCAACGAATAGGAGCAGGAGGAGCGCTGTAGAGTCCAGGAACAGGAAAATCAGGAATGAGGTTTTCTTTTCCTAAGACAAGAAGGGAAGACAATTACTGTGGACTGGGTTGGCAGGCTTGCTTTGAGGTACTAATTCATGCTGCGCCTCACTCTCACTCACCCTGAAGGGTTTTGGGGAAACAACATTGTTGCCAGAGGGGATATCAGAGCCCTGTTTCTTTAACCTCCCAAGGGCTGCTCCCCACGGAACTACTTAATTCTGCATTTGCTTTAGGCTTTCCGCACCACCAGGGCACAGCCTGGGGCACAGCTCTGCTGATAAGCTTTGGGCAGTAGCCTGAAGTGAGAGAAAGACTTCCCTTAAGAGAGGTGGGGGCTTGCAAAAAAAGAAAGAAAGAGAGAAAGAAGGAAGGAAGGAAGGAAGAAAGAAAGAAAGAAAGAAAGAAAAGAAAAGTCTTTCTGGACCACTGTAGAAATCTGTTTTACAGGGTGGATGGACATTCCCTGGTATAATAGTTTAAATGCACCAAGAAATGGGAAAACATTTGGAAGAAAGTATAGACATAGTTCTTTCCAGTTTATTTTCCCGCCTGTCGAAACGATTAGGCATTTGTGCAATGATTGGCTTTGGCAATGTTCTCGAAGGTTCAGTACTGAGGCTCTTAAACTTGTAGGAAGTCATAGACTCCCTTGAGAGCACAGGGGAAGCTGAGCTGTGAATTTCTGAAAGTGCATGTGTGTGTGGTAGGGGGGCAGATATAAAGGTGAAAGTCAAATACATAAAATACTTTGTCCAATTTCAATGTATTGATAACGCTTTGAAATCTTATTCTTGTATATGACATAGTTTCTTAGATGTGAGATTGTCTCCCACTTTAGAAACATACTTGCTCACTGTTTTGGGGCAAGTGGCTAAAATAGAATTAACCAACAGGTAGAGATTGCGGGGAATTTAATACTGATGGCGAAGGTATGATGCCAGCCAGGAAGTAGTCTTCCAAAGGGTAGAAGTTTATTCTTCCCTGCATACTGGTTAAGCATCTAGCATCTTTGTGCCTGCTCTCTGGGACATGCCAGAAAGAAGAAACTACTCTTCTACCGTATGGTTTTTACCTTCAAAGAATTTATGTTGACTACCAGTGGGTAAGGTAAGGGAAACAATGCATGTGAGCAAATTAGATAATGTGAAAAGACGACAAACCCTAAATACTGAAGATGTTATAACAGATAAGCTTAGAGAGAGAATATTTCAACTAGGTGGGAAAGACTGACATTTAGAAGTGCCCTGTTGGTTAACAAAATTTTAGGAGAAAAGACAGAAGTATGAAAACTTACAAAAACAACATACAGGAAGATGAGAAAATGGGCATAAACCAGCCTGGCAAATCATCGTAACCACATTGGTTGTGTAAGCACTGTCGGGTAGCAGCAAGTTAGCCTGGCAAAAGAGACATACCCTGGAGAAATTCTTTTCATTTTATAGAAAAGATTCTACTAAACTCTAAAAGCTAGCCTGAAAATCTTGAACTTTATTTTAAAATATGTGGAAGAATAATCTCAGGTTAAAAAAGAAAAGATCAAGCCGCAGTTCAGCCTACTATAGTGCTCTGTACCGGTGGATGAACATATACCTAAGAAGACATAGTCAAGAGAAACGAACAGAAACGAAAAACAGAAAAATGAAATTATCATTTAAGTCAGGAGCCATAGAGGCTTTAACAGTTCAAACAAGAATATTTACCATATTTCTTGTGCTTAAAATAATTAATTAGTAATGATGTTAATAAACATGATTGTCCCTCTCAAAACCTCCACAGAGAGCTTTGGAATAGAAGATACATCTGTAGCTTCCCAATCAGGTTGAAAATTGAAATTAGTAATAGAGGAGGAAAGGAGAAATTAAATGTTATAAGCCCACTAGAAATGAGACAGTGTGGACAATGAGAGTTGAAGAGCAAAAAGAAATTTAATAATTTTAATGTAATAAGCTCTCTCACCTGGCAGCCACTGCAGGAGGTGGCATCCCCACCCAAAGGAAAAAAAGATGGCAGGGTTTTCTAAAGACACTGATGTTTCAAGGGACATTCAGAAGGATGACCAGGAGAAGCCGGGTAGGTGGAAAACAAACACCAGGGCTGAGATACCGATGCTGCCCGCGAACACAGCTCTCCCAGCCTCCACCCAGCTGCATGCCAGTGAGGGCTATCCGTAAGTAATTTAGTATCAACTTGGATGAACACTTGAGTCACCGGTTCCATCCACACACTTGCTACATAAAAGAAATATTTTAGCTCCTAAAACATGTCTATCACTACATACTTGCAACAAAACATTGTTTATTTCATATCTTTGCTATTCAAAATAGCAAGTCTTATAAATCAAGAATTATGGTCTATATTATATAAATGCAGACCCTGAAGTATAGCTGTGCTCCTTATTTGATATATCGATGATAAAATTTAATTTATAAACTAGGCACAGTTTACAATAAATAATAATAGTTAATGATAAAGCACAACCATTATGTAACAAGGTATTCCAAAAGTTTGTTATTTTTTCCCATGACATAAACACTCAACTTTGAATTAAGTGCTTGCATAATTTTTCTCATAGTATCAGTTTTACTTCAAATATTATGACAAAATAATCCTGAGATTTTTCTATATAATAATTTTATATAACATTTATTGTATTTCATATAACATCAATTATATTTTAAATATTTTTTATGCATGGTAACTTTTGAGACACTGCAGTATAATAAAATAGTGAGATTTGCTGTTTGTAGGCCTTGGGGCCCTTATTAGATCACACAGGGTTCACTTGAATTCCTGATACCGTAGAAGTCAACCTGATAACTGAGATGACCACAAGGAGACAGCGGAGAGCTGCAGGAATAGCTCCCTAGTAAAAGCACTTGCCTAGCAAGCGGCGGGTCTTGAGTTCAATTTCCCATATCACATAAATTGTGCGTGGTGGCACATGCCTGCAATTCCATAACTCCGAAAGCTGAGACAGGAGGATTGCTATGCGTTGATGGCCAGACTGGACTACATAGCGAGTTCCAGACCAGCCCTGAATACAGAGCAAGACTCTGTCTCAAAAAAAAAAGGAAGAAAAAGAAAGAAAGAAAGAAAGAAAGAAAGAAAGAAAGAAAGAAAGAGAGAGAGAGAGAGAGAGAGAGAGAGAGAGAGAGAGAGATACTGGTAGGTAACATATACAGTTTGGATAGACTGAACAAGGAGTGGAATAATTCATGTCCCAGGTGAAACAGAGTACCAAGTGTAAGATTTTATTACATTGCTGAGAACATGATGAAATTAACAACTTAATTAATTTTTTGTTTCTAGAATTTTCCTTTTTTCCCTTTCCTATTTTTAGAACATTGTTGATTGTGGGTAGCCAAAACCATGCATCATAAAATGGGTAAAGATACTGGAGTATGTACAATGGAATATTATTCGGCCATAAAGACCAACGAAATCGTGTCACGGGAAAATGGATATATCTTAAAACTATAATGCTAAGTGAAATAAATCAGACACAGAGAGCTAAATATTCCCTAGTTTCTCTTATGTGAGAAATTTAAAATACGAGGAAATAAAATAAGAGAGATGCTAGAAAATGAGAGGGTCGATTTTTAGAGATAAGGGGTATTAAGGGCAGACCGAGGTAAAGCAGAGGAGACGGAAGTGCCAGAATCTGTCAAAATAAACCCCATGCACATACTGATGCCTCAGAACGAACATCAGCATCTTGTATTGCAAATATACACTAGTACAAAATAAATTTATAAAAGGGCTACTCTACAATAAGGTAAGTAGGTGGATTTTCCAAGGGTAACTGTAAAGTGGAACTTGAGTTTCTTGTTTTAGAGCTTTGCGCTTTTACCTTTCTGCTTGCTCTACTAGTATTGAAAGGGGCAATAATTATTGTTTCTTTTTATGTTTTCTGGGCAGGTCAGAGAGCGCGGTTTTTGTGTAGCTAGCTACGTAAAATAAAGTGCTGTCTGAGGAAAATCGGACCGTGGCACAGAGCTTTACCGAGACATTTTGCATAACAAAGTCATTCTTATATCCCAGAGGGACTAGTCTACAGTAATAGGTAATAGGATTTTGTTGATCTGGTCACAACAAACAACCTACAATTAATCTCACCGAACAACAATACCTCTTTCTCTCTTGGCTGTTCATAAAATATGCACTCTCTAAAAAAAAATACTTGTTGTTTTATTGCTTAATTACTTTGTCCAATTCCTTTTATATTTTCAAATAACATAGAACGGAAGAATTTTTTAAAATACTTGAACTGAAGGTGAGAGTTATCTCTATCTCTTCACAAACCCACTTCTTTTCAACTTATTCTTTCAAGCGTTGCTGGTTATCCCTCATAATTTTTCCAATTCTCCGTACATTGCTATTCCTTGGCTGATCTATCAGAAAAATAGAGTGCATTGCAATCTAGTTATGCGAACAATCTCAGAAGTGGGGAGAAGTGTGAAATTAACCATATCAGAAGATACTTTTTTATTTCTGAAGTTCCTTTATTCACAAATCTATGCATTTGAACTTTTGAACTCACTAGGAGTTTTCTAATTTGGCTTTGTTCAAGAGCTGTGTACATGGACAACCTCTCTTTGATTATTTTTTTCTCTACTTCATCCTAAGGTGAATATTATGGCTCAGAGAAAAAAAAGTCATTACAAGAATAGCTATTTCAAGTCTTTTCAGTGTTTGTTTTAGTGAAATCTGATTGGTATTTCTTTATATGGTATATTTTATATCTGAAATTGGAAAACTGGTGGGACTGGGACTTATTTTTTAAGGTCATTATTATTAGTTTTCCTTTTTATTAATTTTCTTCAAATGGTTTTGTACCTTTAGTTTTGTTTTATACAGCTTTACTTTCTTACTTAAATTACAAGTGTTTGACTAATCCAGGAGGTGATAAAACATGACCTTTTATTTGTACTAGTCACTTTACCATTGTTGACTGATATAATCTGACATGTACAACTTAAAAGCTTCTTCGGCTCACGATCTCAGTGGGTTCAGCCTGTGCCAGGCAAGCTCCAATGTTGGAAATATGGTGAAAGGGGCTTGGAGAGAAAAACTGCTCATCTCATGAAGGTCACAAAGCAGATCAAGTGGAGAAGCCAGAGATAAGATTTTACTGTTCCAAGTCTTGCCTTCAACGACCCACTGCTTCTTACCAGGACTCATCTCAGAAAAGGGCACTCACTTATAAACTCACCAATAGATATTGATAGAACACAGCAACTCCATAACCCACTGATCTTTCAGAAGTTCCACTCTACACATGAGATTTCTGGCATGCATTCTAGCTCTAAACCCCGGCATACTGTCCCCAGCCTTCAGAAGCCTCACATCCATCTCATTACGTAATAATGTATTTAATTCAACTCTAGATTTGTCAAGTTCTTACCAGTCACAGTGTTGTTGAAAAGTTCAATTTTAAAGCCTCTTCTGAGAATCAAATTAAACTTTTAGCTTTGAGCTTTGAACAGATAGAGAAGGAATTTGAGTACTTCCAATACACAATGACACAGAAGGAGCATTCGTATTCTGAAAGAGAGGAACTGGATTCAGAAAAGAATTAGACCATAGCAAGACAGGAACCTTCAGGGCAAACGTGAAATCCCGTAGCTCCATACTCGGCATGTGGGCATGCAGTCATGGTCCTGCTGGTTGCAGCTGTGGCATCTTTCCTAGGCTGGCTCTGCTCTTCCCTGAGCTTTCTTCAGCAGATGTTCTGCATTTCTGGCATCCCCCATTTTTTTCATGTCCCTACTGCACCGTCAACTTCATTCACATAGCCTCATGCATTGCCCTCTCAGGCATATTTTCTGGTCTCCAATCCTTTCTTTAATTCTGACTAAGAAGGATTGGTGACTCAATACCTCTTATTATACAGTTACATTCCTCAAAAACATCACTATGTGGATAATGCCATGGTCTGCTTGCCTGGGTTTCTTGGATCGTGACTGTGGAGGCATCTGAATGCTTAGATATCTGAGCATGTGGAACAGGAAACCAGTTCTCCAGGTGACCCTTCTTGAAAGCAGAGCGCTCTTCTAAAATGAAGTTTACACTTACGCAACTTTCATAGGTGCAGTCTTGCTGGTTCCTGGGATGCCTTCAGGCCCTGTCACCCACAAGTGCTCACCCACACTGCCTTAGAGTACTGCCATCTGTGCTTCTGTATGTAACCAGTCATCCATATTCCTCTAAGTAATGCCAATAAACTATTGGTTCACCAAACTGGACTTTACTACAATCATTATTTTGGCCCATGTGCTGTGCCATATCTGGGGTAAATACATATTGGTGTTCATGTCTCCCTAGGAAAAATTACTTCTGTGACACTTGGCAACATCTCTCTGAAAGTAAGTCTTCATCTTATTTTTAATGTGAGTCTTTTCCAGAATCAGACTTTTATTTACCACAACTGTATAGATATTTCCCTCTGACCAACTTTCACATTATTTGCTTCTGTTACTTGTTTCTAATTCTTAGTATCCATATGACTAAAGGCAGCCACAGTACTCCTGCGGCAGTCTGAATGTTGGGCTACTTTAAATTTTCTGTACCAGTTAATGAGTCCGCAACTTCTCTGTTTTCTACAAAAGATCAAGACACAAGCAAATGTAGGCAATTATTTTTTGTCAGAATAAAACACACATAAACTCTAGCCTAGTTTCCAATAGTCTTTACACCTCTTTGAAACTTCATGAACCTGACCTTAAGTGTGTAGGTTTATTACCAGTAGTCTGCTCTTCTGAACTTCAGTAAGACTTACTCACAAAGCTTGCGTTACAACACGTAGGGCTTGTCTACTGAGAGTCAGCATCTTCAACCTTTCCAAAGTTGTCTTGCAGGCCAGTTCCAGGGCTTCTAAACCACAGGATTTACAACACAATCACAACATTGAGCTTACTGCTGGTACTAGTTTTCTGTGTTAGTGACCGGTTGCTGAGATGCAATACCTGATACCTCCCATTTAAAAAAGGAATGGCTCTAAGTTTTAGTAGATTCATACCAAGACAGAAAAGACAGAAGGTACACAGTGGAAAAACTTAGGAAAGACAACTTGCTTATCTCCCAGAAGGCAGAGGCAGAAAGAGAGAGAGAGAGAGAGAGAGAGAGAGAGAGAGAGAGAGAGAGAGAGAGAGAGAGAGAGAGGCCAAGAGCAAGAATATTGTGTGCCAGTCTGGGTCCTCAGTGAATGGCCTTTCCTGACCAGACCCTACCTTGGAATTGCACATTCAGCAATGAAGCCATCAATGGACTAATCACGGATGAGAACAGCTCTTCCAAAAGCCCCACCTCAGAACGTAAGACTCTTGGGTGACATTTTAGATCTGAACTATAACTCAAATAGTATCCATAATATTAATAATTTTTCATCTTTTTGTCTTTTTATCTAATTTCTATCTTTTTAATGTAACTGAAAAGTCTTGATAGCATGAAAAGTAAATACAATTTAAGACATACCTGGACTTTTGCTTAGTTAATTCTTTAAACATGCTGACTGATGACTTGCTAAGTTTTCTTCACTATCATCATGTTGAAAGAAAGAGAAACCACTCAGCAATGCCAAACTGGGGGTCAGCAGTGATGCTCAGCTCCAGCAGAGGCTTGAAGTGAAGGTGATGTCGTCATTCCTAAGTTTTCAGGTGTTGGGAGTAAAATACAAAAAGTAAAAATTAAGGGTCCAAAGGTAAAAAAAAAAAGGTACTAAAATAAAGAAACTTCTATGTGAAGACAAGCTGCATACATATATTTAATTTGTGAATCGTAACAGCACAAACTTTTAAATTTGGCTTATATGAGATAATTATATTTTACTTTCACATGTTTATTAGTATTGTTTTGTTGAATTTAACCTCAGAATGTTATTATTTTTATTTTTGTGGCATTATCTGCCTTTCTTATCATATTTCTCAATTATATTATTTTCTTTTCCCTAAAGCCCTCAACCTTCTCAGAAATCATTATTTCCAATTATAAAAATATTAAGTGTCATTGTTTTGAGTCTTTTAGGAAGAACTTGTTTGCTATTTGACATCCACTCTGTCCATCCATCAGAACTGCGCAGCTGTCATTTATTGTATATAAACTGAGCACCTCCTCCCATGGGACAAGGTGTTCATTTGACTTCTTCCTACTATATTTTCCCTCATGTTAAAATTTATTTTGGCTATAAGATTATTAATAACATTGATTATTAGTATTAAACAATAATAATAGCAATAGCAGCTAATTTTCATAAGATTTTTATACCCCAGGCATTACACTTATTTAGGCAATCTAAGAATTTCTAAAATGTAGGTGGCTATCTGTGCAATACAGAAAAAAATCAAGCCAAGAAAATGTAGTTGTTTTGAAAACTAAGAAAGAGGAGGACCAAATTTAAAGACAATCATATTGGGGATAGTGGATGAGGTGTCCATAGGTTTCTCCAAACTCAACTATTCTATGTTTTTGTGCCTTTTCAGTAAAAGCTTTGACTCAGTGCAAGAGTGTACAGTCTTGCATTTAATGAAGATGGGAGCTTTTCCACAGCAGACACTCAGGACAGCAGCCAGGGGACATCATCATAATACAGTCACCAAGGGAGTATTACACTGCTAGGTTTTTTCTTCAAGTGCTTTTTATAATCATATTGTGTGCGGTTTTTACTTATTTTTGTTTTTAATTGCTATTGCTTTCAGAAGCACAGTTCTCAAGTAATTAATCTGACATGATTTGTGCATCAATTTACCATTGTTGGGTCAAAATACCCGAATTAACACACCTCGCAGAGAGATTTAATGTAGCTTAGAGCTTCCGAGGTTTTGGTCCACTTTCATGGTCTCTGAGGCAAGAACAGCATGGCAGTAGAGATCTGGAAAGCTGCTTGTTTCATGGTAGATTGGAAGCAGAACACAAGACACACGGTGCAAGGCCCAGTCCCCAGGGTTGTTTTCCCATGGTCCACCAAGACGCAGCCAGTGCTGTGTGTCTTAGTAATAGTCCCAGCATCTGTCAAGCCAGTCAAGTTGACAATAGAAAGTAACTGCCACCATTGGCCATTAGTCTCCACTGAAGATGGGGAAGGAAGGAGAAAGGGACAAAAGGCAGATAGACAGGAACCCAGAGAGAATATCACACAGACAAGGAGAGACTTAGAGTCAGACAACAAAAATTCACAAGAAACTAAATATACAAATGAGAAGAGAATAGTTAAAAGGTTGATACAATTACATAACACAGAAGTGTGCAAATTTTTTTTTAAATAACTCTTCAATCATATGCACATAAGGGGAATAAAGGAAAGCACGAGACTGATGGGGAGGGGAGGAAGGTAGTCTCCCTTCGCCCCAGGCCAGCTGGGCATGAATCTGAGATCACACAGACGGGGTGGGCTGTGAAGCAGAAGAGAGGAGAGGACTGAGGGGCAAGGCAAGGGCCTGCAGCAGTTTCAGTCAGCAGACTCCAGCACAGATTCACTCAGGGCAAGGTCCCAGTACTGCTCAGCCCCATGTTTTTTGAAATGCTCACGAGCCATGTTCTCTGTAGGACACTGTTTAAACTTCATCTCACCAAAACTCCGGTCTTTGGCTGTACCCTCCCAGCCTAGTACACATTTGTTAGTTTTCTTCACAGCTTCTTCATCAGATTCCTCCTCATCATCTCCCTTCGTGTTAGATGTCGGTTCATCCCACTTTATCCGATGCAGCATGAGACGCTTAAATTTCTTCTGGGCCTTGGGGCCCCCTTCCACTACTACCACGTTGACATCCTTGTGCAGTACCACCACCCCTGTCAGGTACAGCTGCCCAGCATTGGCCTCAATCTTGAACTTCTTGGCTGGGTTGCTCAAATTTCGAACTCTATATACAGATATGTGTACCCCCTGTGAAATATCTTCTTTAAGCTTTTTAATTTTCTTGACCTTTCTCTGTTCTGCCGTAAGCTTTCGGGCAGCGTTGGCCTCTTCATGCGCTTTCTGTCTTTTTGCCATCTGAGCTCTCACATGGGCTTCTACCTTCGTGGGGTCCTGCACAGCTTCTGTTCCTAATACTCGCATCAAATTAGAAATTCTCGCTTTGCGTTCTGGAGGAGGCTTCAGGCCCAGCCCAACTTTCTCTTGTAGTTGCTTCTTGTTTGTCTCCGAAGTCTCTTCTGTTCCTTCTTGGTAAGATATACGCCCAGAGTAACTGGTGTGTCACTGTCAACTGGAGGATTGAGCTGGGCTGGATGTTCGACAAGATTTGTAATTCCAAAATAATCTTCTCTCTTGGGATTTTTCTCTGTAAGGTCAAAGCCACTGGGGATGATGTAGGAGTCCCACCACTCCACATCCGGGATGTCCCCGTCCTGGAGCTCCTTCCTGGGGTCAATAAGGGCCAGCCTAGTGGAAGCGTGGATGCCTGTTTTCTGAGCAGCCTGTGAAATATCTGCCTGCAGCTTCTCCAGTTGAGCTTTTGTCCATAATCATTGAGCAATCTTCTCAAATTTACCCTTGTCATGAAATTTAAAAGTTCGTCTCTGGCATTGGGAAGGGGCAATTGAGACTCGAGGGTCAAAAAAAGTATTTGACTCCATGTCTTCAG
Source organism: Ctenodactylus gundi (assembly GCA_004027205.1). Classification (NCBI taxonomy): domain Eukaryota; kingdom Metazoa; phylum Chordata; class Mammalia; order Rodentia; family Ctenodactylidae; genus Ctenodactylus; species Ctenodactylus gundi. Next base: position 149,764 of record PVKB01001159.1, read on the forward strand.
ATGGCTTTTCTTTTAGCGGTTGCTTGAACAGCTCTCTCTTCACAGCACGAATATTGGCCTTCAGTGTAGGCATGCGGTGGGTCAGTTCGATCTCCTTGCCTGTAGCATCTACAGTGCGACCTTGCTCATCCAGGATCGGTGGTGTAGGTTTAGTTTGATATTTTAACTCTACTTTTGGGGGAGCAATGCCCATAGCATGGAGATTAGCCAGGCCTACCATGTTGGCATTGCCAATGAGGCCGAGCTTCAGTGCCAGCTGGGCCTGGATTCGAGCCTGTAGTTCAGCGGCTTTCCTTGCTTTCTCAATGGCATCATTCATGAAAGTTGCAGCCTGGGAGGGCTGGATGGTGTTGCCAATTGGAAGTCGCTCTGGTTGGGATGAAGAAGTCGTCTTTGACTGGGTTGTTGGGGGGCTAATGAAGCTCAGTTGTTTTTAACTCTCCTCAGTTTGTCGTGTTGCCGCCTCCATCATCTGTTTGATCTGCAGCTTCATCAGCATGCCCGGGCTCTCCGACGGAGGCCCAGGAATCACCTCTGGCTCCTTGTCTACCTCCTCAAAACGGGGTATTCCTGGCTTCTTTACTCCCGATGATTCCTTGGAGATCTCAGAGTCATCACCGAACACCTCCTTCAGTTCTCGTTTCCTGCTCCTGTCACTGCTAGACTTGGAGTGCCTCGAGCTCCGGCCTTCTTCCAAAGCTTCAAACAGTTTGTGCACAAATTGCAGAGTAGAATCAAGAAAAGGTTTCAGGTGGTCGGGTGCCTTCTTGTTGTCCATGCCCTTCCCCACACAATTCAACGCTGCTGTGACTACTGTGGGCTCTAAGAAACCCAGAACCCTCCTTACTGTCTTCTCTATCCATGGCTTCAGCTCATCCAGCTCCCTTTTAGACAGTGCCATATTTTAGAAAAAGGAGAACAACAACTCAAGTGGGACTCAACAGTACACCTCTCAAACTTCAGCCCCTGAGACGGAGCCCGAACATTACCCCGGAACCGGAAACCTCTTGACCTGTGCAAAACTTTTATGGTATTTATCTGGTGGCTACAAAGGTGATCAATGACTTGAGTAGGACCACCAGCTAGTCTCCCTTTATTTTCTTCCAAAATTTTGCATAATTTTACTTTGTCTTTTTTCCTGAATTAACTGAGCTTAATATTTGATTAAATGGCAAGAAAATCCCATGGTTTCTGCCTTCTCTGTACTTCTAATGTACATGCCTTGACTTAACACTTTCATATGTGAACCATTTTTCTCTCATAGCAAAGAAAGCTCAACATTACTCAATTAAATAATCTGTTTTGTAATCTGATTAATACAGAATTAAATATAAAGACTCTGGAGTCATGCCACAATGTGTCTCTTGACCCCGAAGAAAAGCCCTATTTTGTTTAAAAAAAAAATTTCCCATTCTATTAAGCATGCTTATTTCGTGGGCACGTGATATATAACACTTGCATTGAACTTGAGTATTTTGCAAACGTGAGCCCTATTTTCGTCTTGCGAAGCCTGCTCTTTGGACATTTATGTGCTCTCAAGCAGTGAACAAGTGAACCGTACCTTTTTTTTTTTAACCATGGTAATTAGCCAGAATGCAACACGTTTGGGTACTTAGGTACGTGTAAACTTTGTTCTTGCTTTTTCATTCAAGAGTCAGTCCCTCTGCTAGAGTAAACGGCACTAACTCCCGAGCCTTCAAACTAACCATCAGCTAACCACTCACAACAGATACTGACTGTTCATGCATAAGTACTCATTTTATGTGCAAAACATTTGATAGCAATGAAGTCACAGCTCGCTGACTGTTATTCCAGAAAGCATCTGTCTAAATCAGTAACTGGGCTTTCTTAAACAAAATCCATCAGGCATTCCTTACTTGATTTTGCAAATTTCTTAGGGAAAGAACACAAGATTGAAAATGCTTGTGTATCATCATTAACAACAGTATTAGAATTTCTAGGGTACAATAAGACCGATGGTCAGGGTCCTTCTCCCAAAATTGGTCATTTTAGTGAGGTATGAAGAATTTTAAGCTTCTCAAAATATGCTTTTTGTGGATAGCTATAGCAGATCCTTTTTTAAAATACTTCTGGGATAACATGTTCTGTATATCATTTTGCAAAAAATTTAAGATACTGCAGCTTATTCACGGTGCTGTGAAATATTATAATAAAGTGATCTACTGTATTTATTATGTTTAAGAATTTTCTGGATAAATATCAATACAGATTCTTTTTTTTTTCTTTTCTTTTTTTCTTTGTAACACATAATACAAAGAAGGAAAAATTGTGCCCCATGCCACTCTGGACCATTAAGACATCCTAGAAAGAGTTGGGATTGGGCGTTGAATGATTTGTTCTTTCTCTAAAACTAACGGCTTTGGACATAATTTTTTTCCTGAGACTCTATTTACTTTTTTTTCTAATTTAGAAGGAAATACCTATCAAGATATGAGATAGAGAATGTACATAAAAATCAGTATCTGAATATCTATAAAAGCTCATTAAAATTGAAGAGCAATGTATATATATATATATATATATATATATATATATATATATATATATATATATATATGGTACTTATTTGGTACTTTTATATCCTTGAATGCTGGCTTCAGCACAATTTTAAATATATAACCAGGGATTTTTTCTGTGGTTTATAATCCCCATATTCATAGCAAAACATTTACTAAAATAACAATGCTCAGCCTGTTAGATCCTAAAAACACCTTTCAAGCTGGGCTCTGATTTTTTTTTTAAATTAGTCTGTTCCTGATGTAAATAAATCCAGAAGTATAAACACAATGTTTATTTTAGCATTAAATTTCTAGCCAGGTAGTGACAATTGAGTACAATGTAGCTATTTATAATGTTGCTATTAGTGGAAAGATTTACTCATGTAACTGTCTGATGCAAATGTCTCTTGCCTTTTACTGAATACAGCTCTGACATTTGGAAGAAGAAAATATGTTTTTGGCAAATCAAGATGCATGACACTAACAGGCAACTATACTGTGTCAATTGATACATGGAGCTATAAGAAGAAATCCATAAGCACGTTCACTCGTTTTCCTAAGATTTTTTCTTGAACATGTGTAATGGTTGGTGTTATTTGATAGACTGAGGTTACAAGACCTGCATCCCAAATTACCATGCCTGTGATTAGGTAACTTGCAACAGGTCAGCCCAAGTGCCTGATTACAGTCCAAATACCTTGAATTCCCACTACTCAATTGACTCATAGAGTTAATAATAAACATGCCTGGCTCACTGACCTTTCCTTTTATCACAACAAACAAAAATCTAGCTTTGGCTATAAAGCAAAAACATATGCTGAACAAAGCGTTACCACAACTGAACCAACATTTGTGTTTTCAGCTTTCTCACTACCTGTGAATGATCTTGCTTCTTAATCTGGAGTATTTATTCCAAAACTTGAATTACGTTATCTTCCTTTGCATGTGTAAAATATATGTGATTCCTCTATTTTATACTTTAATAAATGTTTGAGATTCTGGGGATTTCATGTCATAAATCTCATCAATATTTTCAGGTGAGGCAAACATTATCTAGGCCAATAATGTTCTGTTCCTCCCTCTTTTTATTATTAGTGTGTATTGGCTACAGAAATCAATGAACTTCATTTTGGAAGATTTTTACGTACACTAACATACTTTAATCATCCCTCAATATCCCCACTCTCACTCTATTCCTCCTTCGAGTTTCATATTTTTTTTTTTGTAGAGGTGCTCATCATGTATAACATATGTTGATCCTATTTTTGCCCCCTATTGGTGGCCCGTACACGTTCTCTCCTACACCCTTTTTATCTAATAACAGCATCCCTTTTCCTTTTTTGGTCATCTTTTTTAGATTTCACATATTAGAGAAAACTTGCCATACTTGTGTGCTTGAGCGTGACTTATTTTGTTTAACATGCTGACTTTTAGATCCATCAGGTTTTTTTCTGCAAATAATAGAAAAAATTATATTCATATTTATGATTAAGTACTGCTGTGTTGTGTGTATACATCATGTTTTCATTATCCATTCATCTGTTGATGAGTGCCTAGACTAGTTTACTTTTTTCACTATTGATTACCATGTCACAACAAACATGTGTTCAAGTGTCCCTATGGAATTCTCACTTTTTTTTGAGGCAAGGTCTCACTCTGAGGCCCAGGCTGGTCCTGAAATCACACTATAAAGCCCAGGCTGGCGTTGGACTCACAGAAATCGTCATATCTCAGCTTCCAGAATGCTGGGATTACAGGGTTTCACCACCGTGCCCGGTTATGTGGTGCTGGGGAATCAAACTCAGACACTTAGCGCTTGACTTAGTACATTCTAAGCAAGCACTTTAACTGCTGAGCCATTCCTTCAGTTTCTGGAATTCTCACTTTAATTCTTTCAGGTATATACCTAGCAGCGGTAGAGGTAAATAAAATGGAAATTTCATTTTTAGGGCTTCGAGGAATTTGCACATTGGATTGCATTTTGACTGTATTAATTTACATTTCCTCCAGCAGCGTAGAGGGGCTTCCTTTCCCAGCCACTCCACTCTGCATCCTCATCAGAATTTATTATTGTTTTCTATATTATTAATGAGAGCCCTTCTGACACTAGTAAAATAGTGTTTCAATACAATTTGGATTTGCCTTTCCCCCAAGGCTAAAGACGTTGAACATTCTTGATATACTTACTTAGGCCAGCAGTGTCCTTCAGATACAGTTTTGTTGTTAACATCTTTGAAGCAAGCCTACTTAAGACCCACTTGTGTTCTGTGCCCTTCTTCTTTGGGGGATCTTATTTTTTTTTTTTTTTTAATAGAGAGAGTCTTGCTTGGTAGTTCAGGCTGGTCCAGAAGCCATGATGTTACCGAGGCTGGCCTCAAACACATGGCAATCTTCCTGTCTCAGCTTTCTGAGTACTGGATTTATAGACATGAACAATCGTGTCCAGCTTATGTGACTCCGGAGAATCAAACTCAGAGTGTCTTGTGCTTTCGAGGCAAGTGTCCTAACAGCTGAGCTAAGCAAGCTCTCAGCCCCTAGCCAGAGGATGCTCTATGCTGAAGAATGACATTTCATACTCTTCTTGCTCCCTGCAGAGGAGAACACATGGCCCTACCGATAGTGTGTCGAACTTCCAGACACAATTTTGGATTTAAGATTCTCCTCCAGCATCCCCTGAAGGTAGAATCTGTGCAGCGGGTTACACTTGTCACTAGTACCTCCAGAGATCCCTGCTCCCACTCACATTAAGCAGGGACAAGCATTTGGGAAACTGGTTTCCCTTTCTGGCTTAGGGCTTCACAGTGTTCCTCTCCTCTAATCTCAGGATTGAGGTTTAGGATCCAGGGCATAAGTGCTTTCTAATTGATGCACAGGTGTACACAAACAGAGATAGAGGAAACCTGAGGAGACCAGTTGTTTCCCAGATGTGTAGAATCACAGCTGTATTTTTGAGCACTAGACCTGCTTACCCACAGCTAGTGGCACAAGGTTTGGTCTGGGAAGGATTTGGCAGGACACAGAGGCATAGTCTCCCACCCCTTATGCCTTCTAGAAAACTTGCACTGGTGACAAGGCCAAGCCTGGAGAGAAAAGTGTGCTCTGCTGAACCTGCTTAGAAACATCAGAACCACCTCTGCATTCGGTGCCAACTGATTCCTAGTTCAACAACTCAGGCCACGTTTATGTACCCAAACTACCCTTGACCTGAGCTCCAAAACCCAGAAGAGACTCATTCCAGACTCGGCTTTCCTCTTTCTTGAGGGGTCTGGCTTGCTTTTAGAAAGCAAAACTTGTTTCTTTTGAAGCCAGCAATTTTGGTGGGTTTAGCTGTGTGCTGTTTCCAGGGTTACCCTAAGGAACTGAGACAAAGTTGGATGACTTTTTCAGATAATCATTCCTGGCTTCTCACCTGCGTGTATCTCCCAGCACTCCAAACCACATATTTTCACATCACAGTCTGCAACACAGCACACATGCAAACCATACACTTACCACAGGCAGACACACGCACACAAAAAAGCCACATCCTCCTGCCTCATACACAACTATACACACAAAACAAGAGGATTTTTGTTTCAGTAGCAGATCTAGGGCAGCATGATATTATTATGAGAGCTTTTTCTATACCTTAGAATAAACAACGGGAAGTTTACTATGAATGACCAATATGTAAAATGTGGCCCCAAATCCCACATCCTTGAATTTGTTCATCACTTTAAATCTTTTAGAAATCAAAGGCACTATTGTCTGTTGTACAAAGCTTGATGACTACCCAAGATCACATTCAATTTTGTAGATCAGAAAAGAAAATTCTGATACTAACAACACTGACATATTTCAGAGTTGAAAACAATGAAGACTAGCAACCTCAGAACAAGTCTCCTTCCTCTGTTTTAGAGCTATGTCTAGTTCTCCTCGTTTACTTTTGGTTAAGAGTGGAACACTGACAAATTTGGAGCCTGTTTCTCCTACTCAGCCCTCATTTTATTATGCTGTCCTTCTTACCTTGGGGACCTTTTCATCCTGACCCTCAAAATCTCTTTTTATAAGTACAGGGAATAGATTACATAATTTGTCATCTGGAGGGAATGATGAAACTAGTGGAGTTCAGCTCCCAAGACTTTCAACATGCGCTCTCTTGAAAGTGGTTTAAAATGCCGAAAGGCTCTAAGACTTTGCCACCATCGTCCTTAATCTAGACCACTTTCTTCTTATTCTTCACTTGCATGTTTGTTACTTGGGTACTGGGGCTTAGCTCGAGTTTATTAACTTAAATAGACTTTTTTCAACTTCTCATTCAGAATTAGTTGTTCTAGACATCCTCCCATAGCATCCTAGTAATTTTCTTCTAGTAACTAAGACACTTCAGCATTCTGTATTTTCTTTCTTGCTTTCCCCCCCTTTCTTTCTTTCTTTCTTTCTTTCTTTCTTTCTTTCTTTCTTTCTTTCTTTCTTTCTCTTTCCTTTCCTTCTTTTTTTTTGAGGCAGGGTCATGCTCTGTAGCCCAAGCTGGTCCTGAACTCTCTGTGGAACCCAGGCTGGCCTCAAACTCACAACAGTTCTCCTGCCTCAGCCTCTCAAGTCCTGGAATGGCAGGTGTGTGCCACCACATCCAGCACATGTGGTTCTGGGGAATCAAGCTGAAGGCTTAACTGCAGTGCTATTCCTCCAACCTTGCATTTGTTTGCTGAATGTCTAGTCTCACTGGTACACATACTCCGAGAGAGTAGGGACTATACTTGATTTTTATTGGTTTTTTTCTATAAATTTTTAGCATAATCTCAGGTCAACTGAAGAATTTGCAAGATTTAAAAAATAAATTAATTGATTTAATGTGAAAGTAGCTAAGAACTAGATTTTATGCTTCTCTTTTTCCTACTGGAGATAATCTATTATGCTAATGAAGAGATGGAAGCTGACTCAAGAAGTGAGACTTTCAGTTAGCCGTAGTTGATATTTTTCAAAAGCATAATTGATTTGTTGTTTTTATTTTATAATAAGCTATTGAATATGTATTCAGATATTCTATCTAATATGGGGGCATTTTGCTTAAATAAAATTCTCATGGTATAACAGGGCAAAAAACTTCATTGATTTTTCACAAAAGATTCAGACTTTGCATGTTGACTTCCATTTATAGGAAAGCATGCGGCAGGTGAGGGTGGGTCCCAGTATATGGACACCAAGTCAGTCTACTCTTTTACTTCCAGGAGCCAACACTCAAGAGAGAGAGACACCAATCTCCTAGCCATCCTTTCTATGCCACCGACTCCGATGTTTTTCAAATGGAAGAAAAAAGCCAGGCCTTTCAAAGTCTGTGATTTGTGTTCATACCTGGTGCCACTTCGAAGGCAACAGGCATATTAAGTGCCTTGTGCTTGGTCACCGACTCTTAGATCATCTGCTTCTCCACACTATTCTCAGATGTAGCCAACCTGGATTCCTCAAACTATATACTGAAAAAAAAAAAAATGCTAGGCATCTTAAAAGAACATAAGTGCAGTACGTGAATCTATCACTTCCTATTTCTCATGCCTAATTATCCAGCAATCTATAGCAGTGTTGTGCGTATCTGCCTTGGAGGCTATCTGCTCTTTCAGACTTTCCAATTCAAAAGCTGACTGCATTAACGCACTCCTGTTCTCTGCAGCGTCTCTTCTCTGGTTGTTTTCTTCCTAAACTCCGTTCCCCTTTTTATGTCTTATGCCTTTTTACCAGTTGGTTGTCATTTCCCCCAAAATATCTGTGTGTGTCTGGATCCCGCAATAACTAAGCAATTTAAGTTTAATAGAATTTCAAACTTGCCTTTGGAGATAGGAGCAGTTTTCCCAGGCAAAGAGGAAGAATTATGGCCTTAATGAAGCAGGGAGATAGTGCCAGGGAGGAATAAGGTGCCTCCATTTACAAGATTTCTAATATATATGTCCAAAATCTGTCCTCAAAATGGTCTTCATAAAATGTGGTATAATCACATTTTTGATAAGACTAAAGCAAACCTGAACAAATTTGCCGAAAATTACTAGCACAGCGATTGGAATGTTTCTCAGGAAAAAAAATAATTTTACTCAGACGATACATTAATACAGATCTTCCACAAGGGAAAAGGGTTAAGCACATTTTTAAAACAATCATCTTAATAGAGCTTCATCAGTTGTTGAAAGAAACTTGGGTTTCCATGAAAGAACAAAGGTAAGATTGTGTGAAGGTGAGAAAGAACAAAGCATCCATGAAAATGTTTAAGTCCTTATGAAATGACAGTTAATAGAAATGTTTTGAGTCACAGACACAACACTCAGCTCATAGGAGATGCAAAGAGAACAGAGAAAGAAAGGATGGCAATGGAGAAAGGGAGAAAGGGAGGAGGGGAGGCTGGGAGAGAACTAGAACGTCAGAAGGAGGAGACAAGAAGAGGCTTCAGTTCCAGCAACGTGTTTCACTGTGTAAAGTGAAAAGCTGAGCTACTTCCAGGAGAAAAGCCTTTAGAGGAAGATTGTCAATAAGCGATTCTAGAACTCCAGCTCCCAGTATTCCTCCAGAGTTCTTCACCTTACCTTGAACAGTCCAGCAGCTAATTTACTAATTGCAAAATTGGGCCCAGCCTGGAAACAGAGCTAAAGGCAAATGTGGGAGTATTTGCAGGGGTCTCCGTCCTGCGGGGACCCTGGAACAGCCGAGGAGGGATCAGAGGACAGAGTGACAGTCGTTTCAGCGAACACATCCTCTATTGTGGGCCGTCCAGGGGGAAGAAATGAGTAGAGGACTTAGAGGAAATGAGTAGCAGACGGAAAACTCCAGCTGTTTTTCATTGTCTTCATTAACTAACCCGGCAGTTCCTGCGTTTAAGCAAAACAACACCTGGCTTAACTTACAATTAGTAACATTTCTTCCTGGGAAGGAAGGAACTCCGCCAAGGTCTGCGATGCTGAGGTTCTGGGGCCCTGAAGGCCCCAACATGTGTTTATGTAAAAGAAGGATCTGAAATAAGACCCAAACACATACTTATTTCTTTGCAATTGGAAGGCAGGTCCAGTGGGCGTGGCAAATCTGACCGAAAAGACTTTGGAGTTCACTGAGTTTAAATTAAAATTTTGTTAGAAACGTACTTCCACTGCCCTGGCATCAAATTGTCATGGGGCATCTGTAAGAGTAACTTTTATAATTTTTCTTCATGGGTTGTCAGTGTTGCCCAAAGAAGGTATCACTTACCTGTCTGAATGCCCTCGCCCAGGACGATTATCTCCCTCTCTCTTGTCTACTGGCCCTAAGAGAGACTTCTCTGATGTGCTCCTGCAAAGGAGGGAGGAGGATTACGGCTTCTCCTTTTACCAACTTTAGAGTAGGACAAAAGAGTCTCTTTAGAAGATACCACTTTACTACAGCAAATCCAGTCTACTCTCCAGCCTCATTTTTATTGTCTCAATTGTAATTTATTGCTGACACATTGGGTCAAAGTAATCACTTCCCCTGGAAGGAAAAAGATATTTTCAACTATAAAAACAATATTGTAAGACAATAAGGAAAATATGAATAAGACAATGGTTATAAAATACCTAATTCACTGACAAATACATCATGTGTCCTTTATGTTTAGCCAATGGACTTTTTGTTGTTTCTACTATTATTGTTTTGTAGTAGGCATTCAAAAAATATGTGTTAATTTGTTGCTGTCAAGTATGAGTCCCAAGATTAAATCAGGTAGAAAAGCAAGATTTTAAAAAGTGTCCTTCTAATCTTAATTACTTTTTTATTATATAACTTACTCCTCACTAACCCCACAAACCTGAAGCAATATAAGAAAAGCAAAGTGTTAATTTAGGTAGTTTTTGGTGACGTTGATTAATGCAGAAAGATATTACTCACTAATTACAGACAGAACCCCCTCATTTGAACTCAATAACAGTTTTAATTAAAATTCTTAGTCTCCCAGACCATGGTTCCCTTAACCTGATTTAATTATTTTGTGGGTCTTGCCTATGACCTTGTGTTAATTTGCATGGAGCTAAACATGTTTCTCTAGTTCTCTGTCTATGTGCTATGATGGGGGGAATTTGACATTTTAGCTAAAATCAACATTAACCGAATATGCTAGCTGAACAGTTTGGCTTAGAGATGTTTCATACATGCAGTTAAAAAGCAAACAAATAGTAGAAATTAATAGTGAATACTTAATAATAGAAGAGATTTGAACTTGTTGATGTTTTTTATTGTGAATTGTATCACATAGTACAATATCTGAGGACAGTCTTTTATTTTTAAAGATTCTGCAACGTGTGTTATTTCAGTAGGGCATACAAATCAATGTTAGGGTTATGTCAAAATTTAAAAATGGGAATACTTCAGTTATAAATTTAAAATGAATTGCAAACATATAATCCACTCTTCTTCAGGAATTTATCCAGCAGCAATATAAGTATATGTACAAGAAGTTTTTATACAGATTACTTGTAATAGAGAAAACTGAAAACATCCTGAATGCCTATCAATAGAATGCATCTGTACAGCAAGGAAACATGTAAGTACATTCATGAAACCCTGTTCACGGGGCACTGTGCATCATTGCAGATGGGTTGCAGAGATGCGAAAAGAGTTCACGCCTGCAATGAGGATGTAATTTATTTATCCAAGGATGCAGAACTTACAAAACATGAGGTGATATCGCAGAGAAAGAGCAGATTTGGCCTGCTTTAGTGCAGTTTGCCACTAGCTTCGAGCTCCCTACAGAGAAAGACCCTATCCAAATAAGCTTTCCATTGAGGTAGAATCGTGCAGCTACTGATCCATCTGCTGAATTCTTGCTTTGCCATTGACTTTATATATTCCAGTTCTGTTACCATTCCAGAAGAATTTACATTGTAGTCTATACATTTTTTTTAAAAAAAGATGCTTATCACATTGGATCTAATGAATCTGCAGCTGAGCACAGACCCAGCAAGGCCACTAGAGTCCCAGCAAAACTATCCTTCCTGAAATTACTTTGAAAATAAGAATGAATAGGAAGAGGAGAAAGTTGGAGGAAACAAGAAAAAAGGAAAGAAGAAATGTAGCAAGAAAGTAGCCATAAGATAAAACTGCATTTAGATGCAAAGTTATTTTTATAGTCATTGTACAAAGAATAGAAAAAGAAGAAACAGAATAGAAGAAAAATATGCAAGCATTAGTTATATTAGACTTTGGATGGTGAGCTCACACTTAGTTCTATTGTCGTGTGTGTGTGTGTGTGTGTGTGTGTGTGTGTGTGTGTGTGTGTGTATGTGTGTGTGTGTGTGTGTATTACATGTATACCTTATTCATGACACTGTGAATAAGCTAAACTTGACGTATTTGGTCATCAGAAATACTAAAGCTACTCTCCTCTGTGTGAGAGACAATTATTGCTGTTTGCCTCAGTAACACAAGGGATACATAATTGTTTCAAACATAAGCTAGCAATGATGAGTGAAGACGTCTAACGCTCTCTCCGCATCCTTTTCAATCTCTTGTTTTTCTGAGAGTTCATGTGCATACATTTACATCTACCTACAACAAAGAAAAAACGAATAAACCTAAAAGAAACCTATGGTAAATTTGTAATAAAGTAAAAAATCAAAAAGATCATTTAAATCGTTCTTTTTCTATTTGTAGAAACCTATCTATACATTTTAGGATTTTTTTAAAATTTAAAAACAAAATCTAGGCAAAATAGAAACATACTATTTAATTCATTATAACTTATCAGAATACTTACTGCAAAGGAAGCATTCTCAAAAACAATGCATATCTTATATGCTTTCAAATATTTACACCTAAAGCAAGCATCATACACCTCAGGAAAAAGAAGGTACAAAAATTTTACAATATCATAAATAAAACAGATCAACATCTATGGCACAGTCCCACACCTCCCTGTCTATCCTTTACAGCTCTTCTGGAAAGTAGAATTCAAAAATACATGTACTAGGCAAAATAGGTTTAGATATAAATCATATAAATCTATATTTATTGCTTTATTATGATAAATTACATAGAAACAAAATAAACACTCTTGAAAAAATTCAGTTGCCTTAAGAGATGAACACTGAGTTCTTAGTCATCTAGAGAAGAAATTAAAGCGTCCCCAGACCTGGTTTGCCCCACTATGCCCCTTTCTGACTTATTTTATCTCAAGTTTCCCTAACAACATCATAGACTCTGTGACAAATACCTTGTTACAGGATGCATCATAGTCCTCCATAGCTTTTCAGATTCAAGGACCAGTAGTTAGCAAAGTTTCAAAATTATTTGGCTAAAACTTTCAAAAATAACTCACTCCCATATTTTAAATTGCATGCTACCCGAGTAACATAAAGTCATGAAGCGGTCTGCCCAGATGTGAGCTGTTCCCTAGCTTGGTGCATGCTGCGTGCACGTGTTGCCCACCTGTTAGTCATCAAGTGGCCACGGAGGTCATCGGATCATCTGTCGTGGTATTGTGGGGAGACTGCTGCGCTTGTGTTCTAATAATCTAAATTTAACATATTAATTGTCCCAGATGTGCAGGAATTTAGTGATGCTTGAAATTTGACTATGACAAAAAGAAGCTTCCTTTAAGTGCCAAAGTAAAAGTTCTTAAGCATGAGGAAAGAAAAAAAGATCATGTGCTGAGCTTGCTAAGCCTTATCCTAACAATGAATCTTTTTTACTTGTAAAATTGTGAAGAACATGAAATTTGTGTGAGTTTTGCTGTACACTGAAAACTGAACATGTTATATAGCCATCATGCAGTTATGATGAAAAAAAACATTAAATTGAAGCACGTACATCATAACCTGTGACCCACTTTATTTTGTCCTTACTTGTTTTGAGGAAAGTACTCTCTTCTGCTGTGCAAAATATTTAATATAGGTAAGACACATTAGTAGCTACTGCATCTTCCTTTTAAATTTTTATTTCAATAATCCATGCCCCTGAGAGGCTGATGCAAGTTCTAGGCCAGCCTGGGTTACATAGAGAGTTGAAGACCAGCCTGGATTGCAGACTGAGACCCTGTCTCAAAAATAAAAAGAACGATAGGAAAAAATAAGACCAAAACCTCCAAACAAATAAACAAGTAAGAAATGGTGGGCTGCAGGCAAGATGCGCCTAAATCGCTGCATGATGCTCTCTACCCATGGTTTCTGGAGTCCACTGGGGGTCTTGAGGTGCATACCCTGTGCATAAGGGGCACTGTAATATTTCACTAAGAATAGGGGTGGTTTCTCATTTCACTCTTGTCCTAAGACTTTCCACACCATCCTTTAACACTTTAATGGTCCAATTCAATATATTTCAGAACTGTCAATGGGTAAAATGACAAATACAAAATTCCCTAAAAGTCTTACTTAATGAAATGTTTCAATGTTTTTTCTTTCCTTATCAATTATCTTAGCTTCTCAACATTCCTGATCTCAATTATGTTAACAATTTATAGATTTCCTCTGCTTCATTTTATTGTTGGCCACCTGGTCTTAGAACTTTGAAATAATGTAAAGCAATAACCATTACTTCTCTCGAATGTTTCCAAGTGTCGATTTTCTACTCAAGTCTATCCTAATCCTTTTATATGTGAAACTCATTTTCCTGTTGTCCATAATGGAAGAAAAGATGAAGATGAAGCTGACCAGTTTTGGCATTTCCAGGTAAAAATTTCAAATTGCAACTCATCCAAAGGTTTGAAAAACTCATGGTTTTGTGATAGAAATATACAGGAAATCCTCTCAAACTTCTTACCTACTGGGGGGATGGGACTCAGAAATCTGTATCTTTAGTATCTAATAGTTACAACATATTCACAAATAAATTGGATCTTCCCTTATGAGTTACTACTGAAAACCTTTATAGAATAGGTACAGTATTAAAGAAGACTGGGCACAGTTCACTGAAGAAGGAGTCAACAGTGTATAATTTTCATTTTTGCCATCCTACAAGCAAACATGTCACCTAGCAAGGATGGGATATTTAATTCCTAGAAGTCTACAAGAGACTAAAATCTGTGTAGCAACACTATGTTGTCTGAGCACCATTCTCTTCTCCTTTATTTTACTTTTCTAAAGATAGGTTATTGTTTGGTTTTTATTGGCCTCCTTTTTAATTTAGCTGTGGCTCTGAGACACAGTGCTGCCCAACGGATCCTGAGTGAAATTCTGCTGGAGTGTTTCCTTTCTTTGATAATATTATAAAATAAACTGAGATAAGATAAAAATTTAAAGTGTTTACTTGGGTAAATAGTGGTTCATGAATGGGTTAGTTTCAAACCAAAACTGGTTCAGGGACTCCACTGGAGAAACCAAAGGGAGAGTTTTATAAGAAGAACATGGACGAAAAGCAAAGAAGGTATTTAGTGACAGTTATGCAGTCACTTCCTTCAGTCCATTCTTGTAGAAATTCATAAATTATATATATCTATAGATGAGTCTGAATGTCTTACTTTCATTCATATACATATTTATAAAAATATTTCAAGCCAAGTTTAACCTATGTTTGCAAATTAACAAAGGTTGAAGTCTTTTTTGGGGGAGTTAATTTGCTTTGTCTGATCAAAGATTCTTCAGGCTTTGTCTTGAACATGTAAGAATCTTTAAAATTCCTGAGGAACAAGAATAGACTCCTTTATCTTTTGTCTTCTCTCTTTCCTGTCTTAAGTGAGGGTGTCCTTCTGATCAGATTAGTCATTTTGCAATAGCTTTTGAGTCAAAGTGTACAACACAAAAATTTGAAAGCTAGGATTATAGACAGGAAATGCTCTCCAAGTTGCTCCTATGGGATGAGTCCAATGTCAGTGGTCAACTCCTCTATATTCCCGGAGCAAAAGAATTGCTCTTAAAAAGTGACATTTGGTTTTAGAAATGGGCACTTGTGGCCACCCTGTTGCTTGTTACAGAATGTGTTCTTTATTCATTGTGTCTTCAACTGGACCGGTTATGAGAATATCTGGATGATTGTTCAGTTTCTCTGATCGTTAGAATACCTATTACTGTAGGTTTGGTTTGACAGTCATCATTTACATGTTTAACCAGAATTTCAGGTGGTCCTCAAGGACAAGTTTCTCAGTCTCACATGAACAGAAGGCATTTTGTGAAGAAAATGTTGTCAATTATTTAGAATGTTCATTCTACCTCCCAGTTGTTGCTTGTCAATGCAAACTTAAGATAGACTAGTGAATTTTTCACAAGTGCTTTCCATTACTTTGGCTCCATTGATGTCTGGATTCCTAGGTCTTTGATATATTCTCTCACCATCCATCAACTTTCCCAATTTCCCTTCCAGAATTTTTCTCCTTGGTCTGCCAGAATTTTTTCTTTCTCTGGAATATTCACCTCTAATGTGTCACTTTCTCACATTACAACTCCCCTTCAATCCTTCTGTTCCTCTTTATTCTATGATTGACTCTCCCCGAGAAACCATTTGTGATCCCTTATTATGAAGAATTCCCTATAAAAATAAATTATATTGTGCTGTGTTTGGGAAATAAACTTGATGGGGTAAACAGCTGTACACAGCAGCTTTGTGCAAACAAGTTTAGAGCAAAATCCAACAGCTGCTCAGCATGAACCCTCTGAGAGCTGAGATCAGCTGTTATACTACCCAGCCATTGCTCTACAGAAAGCCGTGCTTGCTGGGAGAAAAATGAAAGAACAATGTAGCCAGTGACTGAGGCAGGGGTAGAAGAAATGGCAATGTCCAAAAAAAGATATAATAATAATCTTTCTTTGCTTTATGTTGGAATGTATTTTCAAGGGAGAACCAAAATTAGGAACTACTTTGCTTAAAAGAAGACACTGATACTGGCTTTGATGAGACATGATTATTCACATATACGCCGTACTTTAGAATCATATAACAGAAGTTAGGAGTCAAAATTTAACTCACCTTCTCCCTGGGGAAGCATATAAATTTTTTGATAAAGTATTTCCTGTTTTAACTAGTAGATTTTAGAAATTTCACTCCGTTTCTTTTTGTTTTTTTTTTTAGTACAAAGATGAAACATAATAAATATGAATTATTGCTTTATGTCCTAATGGTGTTTTTGTTCAATTTCTTTTTTGATATTGGAACACTTTTCTACCATGTACTTCAGAGACTTCTAAGCAAAGAGAACTCTGGTCTCCAATAAATCTAAGAGGATGGATACTTTTCTACTTATGATGGGGTTATATCTGCCTTAAAAACTTCATACACTAGAAATATTGTTAGACAAAAATGCATTTAATTCTTGTGATTTGTTGAACATGACAAAATAGGGCACTGTGGATGTTGGTGTGCTTAGCCTCACAATTGTGTGGCTGCTGAGAAGCTGTGGCTCGCTGCCCAATATTGCAAGACAATCATACCACATATTGCTAGCTATAGAAAGGCTAGAATTGAAATTGAAGTAGTTTCTACTGAATTGCATCATTGTTGTATTATCAAAAAGTCAAAAATTGTCAAGTCCAACCATTGTAAATCTGTATATCTTTAAACAGTCTGCCCATGCAGGGATAAAATCATTCTTTTTTTTTTTATCTTCTACCCATCGGACTATCTTTTAACAAGAACAAGCAAATCTTTGTCAGGTCTTTGAAGCACATTTATCTTCATACTACCATATAACCAAAATTTTTCTTACATCAAGTAAAATTCTAGGGGTTTCTTTAAAAAATTCTATGTCATGAATTCAGTTCCTTTTCACAATATCATTTGATCAATTTCAGATTATTTCCCTTAAAATTTGAAACTGAAAATTATGCAAACTATAAGAAGTGAAGAACATTGACATTATTATTTTTGATGTCTCATTCTACAAGTGCATTGATATAAGACTTTGCAGGTATCTTAATATTTCCATTTGCATGAAGTATTCTAATTATTTCTAAAAGTTCCTTTCTTTCTTTCTTTCTTCCTTTCTTCCTTCCTTTCTTTCTTCCTTTTTGGTATTCAGGGCCTTTGCAATGAGCTATATCCCCTGTCTGTTTTGTCTATTTGTTATTCTGGGCTAGGGGTCTTAATAAGTTTTTAAATTGCTTAGACTGGGCTTGAACTTGTGATCTTCCTGCTTCAGCTACTGATACTGCTGGAGTAAAAGACCAGCCCCACCAGGTTCAACTTAAAAGTAACTATTTTATATCATTGTCCTTATGTTTCCTAGACACATGCTCTAATCACTCAGATGTGCTGTCTTACTCTTTTTATAAAAAGTAAAATGTTCACATTCATAGTCTCTGTTTTCTTATCTCGTACTCATTTCTGACATATTTTTAAATCACCTTTTTTTCCTGTAATAACTTCACTGAACTACTTTTGACAAGATCACCTGTGACCACCAGTGATTGACTAACTCTGATAATATTGTTGTTTAGATCTAATGTCTCCCAAAACCTCACAATCAAAGGTGGGATCTGGAAAGACATAAGGGGGTCCTGGGGGATGACTTGGGAGGATCTATTCTTATCCCTGGCCCCTCCTTTCCCTCTGCTTTCTGGATGCCATAGGTTGAATACTTTTCCTTTGCCATATTGTTTTGCCAAGTGATTTTTCTGTCTTGAAACTAGCCAACCACAGAAGGAGTCCACTAAAGCTAGGAGCCAAAATGAACCTCTCCTCCTTCAAGGACAGCTCGTTGGATATTTCATTCCAGCCACAGGAAAACAACTAAGACAAAGAGTTATACCTCAATTAACATCCTTCCCAGCTCCTCCTAGAACACATGAAGTCTTTATTTTCCTATGTAGTCACAAGGTAGGCTTCCTTAGTTTGTATTGCCTTTCTCCCCAAATTCACCTGATTGATCTATCTATAATTTAACTCTCAGCCAAATATAAATCACTTTTTCCATTTTTAAATCAAATACTTGGACTTTTTCTTTGCTATTTATTTTTCCTTGGTCTTCTTACATCTCCTTAAGTATATATTTCTTTCTTTTTTATTTATTTAATATTGCATTAGTACCCATGCAAACTCTAGAAGACAGTGGGGTGCAATAAACATATGCTGAGTGAATTCAAGATAAGTTTTGATTTTATCAATGAAATTTCTAGTGAATCATACAAAATATGTAACGTACTTACATTGCCTGCTTTTTTAAATACTGAAAAAACATGAATTTCCAATTATTCAGCTTCTATTATAAAAAGGTAAAGTCAAATAAACAGCTTGGATCAAAAGGATATCTTTTTAGCATTAGTATTTATTCTAGTTAATATACTTGAACATTTGATACTTTTAAAAATAGTTTCTCATCATACCAACTCATTTGAATCTAATATTGATATGATTAAATATACAGAATAATATAATACTGATTTTCAGATGGAACACAAAAACAATGACAACGTATATTTGCATATTAGTCAAAAATATCCAGAGATCTGTCTCAATCTTAAAAGTAGTTGCAGTGTAAAACTAGCTACAGGACTCACATTAATCAACACTATTCACTGTATTGAAATTGTATCATTTACAAGCTAAGAATGAACTCCACCAACTTTTTGAAGATTGTGTGCTCATTTGTCGTGGAAGCAAATTAAGACGAAATCTTTGACAAATATTTTAAAACTAGGTAATCACATAACTGCATAAAGAGGAGAATCCCTTAAAGATCAGTATAGGAAGATCTTCTTACTAGAAGGAGACAAGGCATGAATCTTTAAGTGAG
This sequence comes from Ctenodactylus gundi, assembly GCA_004027205.1. NCBI lineage: Eukaryota > Metazoa > Chordata > Mammalia > Rodentia > Ctenodactylidae > Ctenodactylus > Ctenodactylus gundi. The sequence goes on from PVKB01001159.1 coordinate 168,907, forward strand.
TTAGTTGCTGGACATGTCTGAGTGTGCTGGCATGATGGTAAGTTTCAGCCCTGGGCCTAGGATTCCTGACCAGGCACTCTTCCCAAAGCATAGCCCATCATTCTTTTCAAACATGCCCATTTACATATTTACATAGTGTAAATATGCACATTTACACTATGCAGTCATATTCCTCTTATTTCAAAGATAACTACTACTTACTGTTTTGTGTACCATTATTCTGAAATAAGAAAATAACAATAAATAAAGTTATACGGAAACAGTGGATGCCAGATTAATTATCACAATGCTCTCAGTTTTGCCTTATATATGTTTTATAGTGCAAGGTCATGGTTCCCCCAAAAAATAAATTTTAATCATGTTAGTGAAGTTAGGGAGAAAAGTTGCAGATAAAATTAAACTATTTCTATGCTAAATAATTACAATTAGGTTTTTTGGGTGGTGGTACTGAACATTGAGCCCAGAGAGCCTTTGAATGGAGCCACATTCTCAGGCCAATTTTTTGAAATTATGATTTTTGTAGGTCTTCATTTAAAAACAAAGGATAGAGGGGTAACGACTCCCATCATCTTGGTGGGGGTAAAAAATACGTTGCCCCTTTGATTTTTAGATCTTACCAAGGTCTAAGTTGCTGAAGCTGGGCTCAAATTTGTGACCCTTCTGCCCCAGCTTCCCAGAGTGTTGGGGCCATAGACCTGCACTACCAGACCTAGCTAATTATTCAACGTCATTAAGAGCTCTAATAGAGAAGAGAGATAAAAACATTGAAAACTTGGATTGAAAGGTCACATATTAAAGAATGTGTATTTTCTCACTGAGTTAAGCTAAACCTCAGATAAACTATTAGGCCAATTTAACAAGTTTGTCATTACTTGTCTCAGAATAACTGCACTTTGTGGCCTCAAGTTTAAGTCTAAATCCTAAAATATCAAGTTTAGGCTTTTTAAAAATTTCACATTTTCATATTCTATAGATGTAATTGCTCTGAAGAGTTTGCTAGAAATAAAACAAAGTAACAATCACTCACTTTTAGTTATTTGGAGATGGAGATTTATTACTTATTGCGAATGAAAATTATATTTTTATGATAGTCATGTGGCATCAGAGATAGGAAAGTTTGTGTTAGTAGTGGCTTTTGAATATTATTGTCTTATTCTTCTCATGCCATTTACATAAAGTCACTAAGAATTCCAATGTTTAGTCTTTGAAATGCAACAAAAAATAAAAAAATAAAAAGCGGTGGGGAGAACCAGAGACGTCTGATCTGACAGTGTGGTCGTTGCTACCAATTACATGGTGTTCTCTAAACTTGACCGGTCTCCCTCACACTAACCCCAACAACTCACTCAGTGGTTAGTACAGTTGTGTAATGTGAGTGATTATCCAACAGATGTGGAGTAAAAGGTGGTAAGGAAGTCTCACACTAAGGTATTACTGGAAGGCTTGCAATGAATGTACTTAGGGGAAAGAAAGAATGAGAGAATTTGGCATAAGAAGAATAAGACTGAAGAATAAAACTGTGTTGTGTTCTCTGAAATTTTTCTTTGGTATCTTTTGATCATTTTCTTAATTGTGCTACCTTAAGCATTTAGAAGAGTGAAATCTGAGCCGTGTGAATCTATAACTATGTTTTTAAAAGTTCATTCACATTTATTAGCTTTCGTGAAGTCAAGAAGTTACATCTATAACTCTGTAAGCACATGATATGGACAGACTTAAGCTATAAGAGAAATGCATTGCAAGCTAGATCTTTCTTTAAGGAGTTTTAAAAAAACCACAAACAACAACAACAACAACACAAGGAACAGAAGAAGAAGAAGAAAACTGAGGGTGGGTGAAATGCACGAAGTCACAAAAGATGAAAGTCTGGTGGGCTAGACTTACCAGCAGGTCTTGGAGCAGGAGGAAGAGAAGTTCTCAGTGGAACAATGAAGCTATATTTGAACCTTTCTGACCCAGATGTCAGACATTTTCTAAGTGCTCTGGAAAAGAAAAAATTGAGAGATAAAGCTGATAAAATGACACAGTAAAGGTGAAGCTGGTAACGAATCAGTGAATGAGCAAACCAAAGTGTGTTCTCATCAGAGGGAAAGAGGTGAGTGACATGTTTTCAAAATTCGTGGTGGAGCCACTACGGGAGATATTCAAGGGGAGAATTGGTGCCCCAAACCCTGCAGATGCTAAGAGGGGTCGAGCACTGCGGGGTAGAGAGGCAAAGGCAGCACGAGGTATGGAGAGATTAATCAGGGCCCAAAAGCAGACTGATTATCTTGATGCCAAATGCTGAAGAAAAAAACCAGGCCATAGGAGAGAAGGCTAATGAGCTTGGTTCTGATGGAGAGTGAGACCCAATTCCACTACTGGCACCATGGCTAGAAAATCAGTGGCTTGTGCACAGCTGAGTTACCTATCTCAAAGCCACCATAATCCTGAAAGGGAGCAGTAGGAGCCGGGCCAACAGGATGGATAACCACGGGGCAGTTATAGATCTTTCCTGCTCTGCTTGCCCCTGAATTCTTTGGACTCAGAGAAGATGCTAACAGGAAGGGAGGTGAAGGCTCCAGCATTTGCTGGCTAGAAATTTTGATGCAATTGTTGAATGGTCAGTTACTAAAAATGATTTACCTATGATCTATTTAAACTTCTTTTCCAGATGTGAAAAATTACTTTCCCAGGGGCAACACTGTTTGCTCTTTTTAAGTTATTATATAAACTTTGTCTCTGTGTTATTCGGGGGAAAATAAAAAAAATGAAAATAATGTAAGGCCAAAATCAAAAATTTCCAGGTTAATCCTACAATTTTGTCACCTGTGCCTCTTACCAAAACACTTCCTATGGATGCCCATCTTCAAGTAGAGGTTCGGTGGTTTCCGGGTAATGAACCAAACGGAGCTCCTCAGGCATCATGTTTAATTTTGAGAGAGCTGGCAGTTTATTCCTTTGGGAAATGTGCCTGCAGGGAAACATTTACATTTGTTCCCTGTCTCCCTACAGCAATATGCCTGGAAATCAGAAGTTAAAAAAGGCTCAAGAGCCTATCATATGTCCTTTTCCAAATGAATAATGACAGGTGCTCCCTTTATGGCAAGGCTTGGACTAATAGTGAGCCAGAGGGAATCTATGAGAAAATCATGTTTAGTCATGCTTACATGTCAGCTGAAAAACGGCAATAGCTCAGGGCCATCATAACAATAGTGAGACCTATTCGCTGTTTGTCCACTACTCTGCATTTGATACTGAAAGGGCGACTAGTGCAAATACACTTAAATGTCATAAAAAGTAAGTTGAATAGTAAGGAGCTTTCTAGTGAAGAAATATGCTTTTTGTTTCTTCTCGCATGGTACACTTTCCAAATATCCAAAGCATTTCTTGATATGCTTATGCCATTTATTATTTCGTGGCTGTCATATCTATAATATGACTGCTTACGTGTTTTTAAGGAACATGTCCTATCCAACATGTACACGTATAACAGAGATCCTTAGGGAAGGAAATCTGCCTTCTATATCTTTGCACAACATTTTGTTTATTATTTACTTATTAGACAAATGCTGTCTTATTGGTATTACCATCTCTGAGACAAATTAGCTGGCCTGCAAATTAAAGGAGCAGGAGTTTGTTTTGATTCATGGTTTTAGTTGTTTTGCCTCACGGTTGGCTGGCCCCACGGCAGAGATAGCAGCGGAAGGGTGTAGAGGGAGAAAGCTACTCACCTTGTAACAACAAGGAAACAGAGAGAGAGAGAGAGAGAGAGAGAGATCCAGGGGAAAGAACGCACCCATCCAGGTCATGTTCCTGTGACTTACCCCTTGGACCAAGCCCCACTTCTAATCATGGGACTCTTGGGGGACATTTTAGTTCTAAAATGTAACACCTAGTATATGTTTAAACTGTGTTATTGATATACAAAGGAGATTGGGTTTTTGAAATGTAGTGGAGAGAATAGAAATGTGATGTCAAATAAAATTAAACTTGGATTATATTAATATAAAAATCAAGATAAATAGATCCATGCTGAGGAAATGTGGAATGCAATGAAAACATATAGTAGAGGCACGTAACTTAGAGCCATGAACTCAAAGAATACATCCGCCAGAGATTCATTTACAGCCAGGAGATTTGAGCAGGAAATATTCAAGTGAATATTTGAAAAAAAGTAAGCCACAAAGAGCCCGCATCACATGGAATGATTCGGCATTGAAGGAAAACATAGTTGAATACTCACAGTATAGTAAAGAAACATATTGCATTTGCACTGGGTAGATTGAGAAAGCAGAAACAAAGACAGAATTTGTCTTAGTTACTTTTTGTTGCCTTGACTATCTGCCATCCACAATTTAAGGAAGAAAGGTCCATTTTAACTCAGAGTTTCAGAAAGTCTCAATCCATCACAGGTGGCTGGCAATGATGGAAGCTCATGGCAGAGGCCTACTCGAAGGAAAGATGTTCACCTCATGGCAAACAAGAAGCCAAGCGAGGGAGAAAAGGTGGCGCTAGCATGCACCCTTCCAGGTCCTCTCCCAGTGCTTTGTCCCTTCCTAATCGAGCCTCTGTGATCCACCCCTCTGGATCAAGCCCCAGTTTCCCACTCTTTCTGAGCAGGCCCCACCTCCATAGGTGGGCCCTATGCCCCTCCGTCAGTATTCTATTGCATCCAAATACTTGAAGCTTTTTGGGGGACACCATACATCCAAAACATAACATTCTGCTTCTTGCTCCCATAAGACTCAGGCCCACCCTGTTATGCAAAATAAATTTAGTCCTTCTATACAAGTTGCCGAAGTCCTAACAGTGAGTGCTAGCGCTCCTAAAAAGTCCAAGTTCAAATTCTCTGACGTATAAGACAAACTCTTAGTTGTGAGCCCATGTGAAAATCAAAGAGAATTTAAACACTTCTAATACACAATGGCACAGGGTAAACCATCTCACTCCAAAGAGTGGAATAGGAAGATGCAAAGAGAATGGACCCAAACAAGTTCTGAGACCCGTAGTTCTGTGTCTAGCACATGGTGTAAACTGTGCTGAGATGTGAGCTCCAAAGGACTTGGCTGGGCCCATCCCTACAGTGTTGCCTCCAGCTGCAGCCTTCATAGCTCCTCTTTGGGCTACCTCTGCTTATACACTGTGGCTTTCCTCCCCAGATGATCCATGCTCCTGGCATCTCCAAATGTCTGGAGTCTCCACTGCACTTTCAGCTTCACCTTCCCAGCTGCCTGGCCTCCAAGTCCTTCTTCAGAGATCTGGTTGGAAGTCTCTATTGCCCCATGACTTAGATTCTGAGTGCCTGTAAAGCCAGTACCATGTAAATGACACACGAGTCTGCCACTACATTGAATAGTCTGGACCCGTAGAGCCAGTGCCCTTTGAGTTCTTAACTGGTTTACCTTTTTGGGGATTTACTTTCTTTAGTTGACTTGTGGAATGCCCTGGGAATGTCTTTTCAGAGGAATTCCCTTGCCTTTTCACACTTTAATTGAAGGATGGTTTTTTAATGATTCCTGAGGTACCCTCAAGAGATTTTTTTAATAGTTCTGATTCTAAGTACTTGGCTTCTTTTTAATGATAACCTTTGTAACACCCCTGCACTCTTCTGCTCCACTTTTGCAATCCATTTGAGTCTGGTACAACTAAAAACAATTTACATTTTTGTCCTCTACCATTTTCTTCTGCTTTTCAGGGCACAGCTGGCTAAAGGCTTCAACAGCCTGAACATTGGGCTGCCTTGAAATTTCCTCCTGTAGGTTAACTAGTCCACTGCCCTGGAACTCAGTTTAAGGAAAAAATCTTAGGAAGGGGCAAAATGTCAACACACTTTTTGCCAGAGCATGTCATGCATGGGTTGTAGACCAGTTGCTAATAAAGTCCGCCTTCCCATATGAAACTCTCTGAGCCTGGCCTTTACAATCTGCACTTCTATCAACATTCTGGCAATTTGACTTATGTAGTTAGGATTCTATGAGAGGCAAAATTGACAGAAATTATAAGAAAAAGGGATTTATTTGAGGATTTACAAGTTTGGAACGAGAGAGTCCAAAATGGTAGCCTGCACCTGTGAGAACCCCATTCCAGAACTACAGGATGGGTAGTGAGAGGCTACTGCAGATCTTGGTTGTTCAAAGAATGGCAAAGACAGGAAACTGAAGATCAGCTATGGATATACAGGTGCAAATCCAGACTGGGATGAATCTGTGATGATGATGATCTGCAGGTATGCCACATTGACGTGTAGCAAGTCAGTGTCCATAGACAATCACACAGGTGAGAGCTTTCCAAGAAAAAAAGTTGTAACAATCTTCATACTTCCTTTTATACAGTAAGAGCTCCCAGTTGGACCTTCCAAATCCTGGGATGGGGGTATTCTTCCCTCACTCACTGGCCCACAAGTCACTCACACACACACACACACGTATAAACACTGTTCTGGATGTGTTTCTTAATCACCTCAAGTTGACACACTCTCTTTAACTCAGAGGTCTGACCTGAGTCTCCCGTTCAGCTCTCAACATTGTAAGTCTTCACTAGTTGGCACGTTAAGCCCTTCCAGACTCCTCTTGTCAACCGTTTCCAAAGCCTTTTAAACACTATGTCAGATAAGATCACAGCCGTGACTCCGCTTCTCTGATACCAATTACTTTTTCATTACTATGACTCCAAACTCAACATCCACATATTAAGGAAGGAAAGATTTATTTTTTCACAGTTCCAAAAGGTCTCAATCTATTCGTGAGCAGCCAGCAATGTAGAAAGCACATGGTAGAGCCTATCTGAAGAAAAGATATTCACCTCATGGCAGACGCTAAGCCAAATGAGGAAGGATCTGGGAAGAGTCAGCACACAGCCATCTAGGTCCTGTTCCAGAAGTCTACCCCTTCCATGCCAAACCCTAATGAAATCTTTTCAGGCCAAGGCCCAGTGTGCCCCTCTTTCTAACAAGCCCAACCTCTTAGTAGCACGTGGTTCCATAGGTGTTCCACACATTCAAATTCCTGTTATGAAATTCCTGTGAATAATTTTGGAGGACATACTAGGGCCGAAACATAATAGAATTAGAGAAAAAAGTTGGAACGACCATAGTGTGGATTGCAGAAGCACTCTTGGGAGAGTCTAAGGGGCCTGGATTACATTTACAGACTGTATGTTGTCCTATTATACCACATTTTTATAATTCTTCTGACCTTGAACAAAATACTTAACTATTTTATATTTATTCAGTATTAAAATAGAAGTTTTTAAAGAATATGCTTTCACATAACTGTGTGAGGATTTGCTGTGCCATCAAATGTACCAAGACCCTGCATCAGACTACAACTCTTTGTACTTAGGAATGCGTTGAATTATACATGACTTTTCTCAATTTCCTTGTCGTACAAAGGATAGATTTATCTGTATTTTTACTTTTATCCAACAAATGATCATTAGGATATTAGTTTAGAGAGGAAAGCCTTGAGCAAAATATAACCACTGAAGTTTTGAATAATTTGTAATATTCTCAAGTACAATGGAAGGAAATTTCCATCATAGAGGGAAATTTCCCATCTTAGAGTGTCTGCATAGAGGCTGAGTGATAACCTGGTCAAAATGTAGGAGGGAGAGTGAATTTGGAAGGGATGACCCTTGTGGTAGAGAAATATTGTGTTACTTCTTTGAAGAAATATTTCTCTAAGGGTTTGCCTTCATTTATTGTCTTAGCTAATGGAATAAAATACTACTTAACCAGCACTCTCCCCCTCTACACCTCTTAAAGACACACTTAGACCATAATTGATTGAATAAAGGTAACTAAAAAGTATCACTTATTTTCTACCATTAAAAATTAACTAATAAAATGGTGTATGATGGTACATGGTCAAACAGAAAATTCTTGTGGTTGTGGAATCCCAGGTAGTGAAAAATGTTACTGATTAGTACTAAAACCAGAGATAAGTTGTGTGAGACACAGAAACAATAAATAAACTCCAAAGTGAAGCCATTAATAAGCTTTGAAACAGCCCTCTAGGAGATGGACAAGCCTGGGTTCTTGGTATTTTGGACTGTTACTATACCCAATCCATATTAAGATAATTGCTTAGCATAGCAAAAAACTCAATTTCAAAGCTAAAACAATTGAATACTGAAGAACTTGGTTATTGTGTACTCTTCATATTCTCTCTTTTCTTCTTAAGCTAGAAAAAAGTAACGTGCAGGAAGAAAGTAAAAATAGAGAAAAAGAGAGATATTCAACCACGTCTTCTTGGGTTGTTAAGAGATGTAGACCACTCAGCATTCAGAAGGCATCACAGGAAAGCAAATATAGGTGGATAGCAGAATTCCTAAGAAGACCGGTCCCTCTTGAGTTGGCCGAACCACTGCATTAATCACCTTCCTTGGGTCTAGTTTTGCCATGGGGCATAAATACTCAGACAATAGTCTTGTCATCTCAGTGTTCATGAGGCCACCGCTCCTGCCCTGATAGCACTTTGGTTTCAGTATTGACAAATGTTTCTTATTTGTTTCACAGATGATAGTTCCCACTTGTGCACGTGGAACATGTTATATTAAAATAATACCAACAAAACTAATTGTCTAAGCAAAATCTGTGCATGATTTGGGGAGGTGGGAAGGAAATGGTCAGCAAGATCAAAGTGAAAGTTATTTTTCCAGTTCAAACACCCTTATGCTTTATTTTTTCCCAATTTGTTTAAGTGGACCAGGTACAATTCATTTCTATTTTTGCATGTGTATGTTTCTCCTCTGCCCTTTAAAAATTCCTTTCTTTAAAATTTAGGTTGGTTCATGGGGATTTTATTCCTTACAATAAAAAATGCAAATTCAGTAATCTCAGTATTAAGAAAATTCAGAATCATAATTGTTGTCATTGGAAACTTATTTCACATTATAATATTTAAATCAGGAAAATAACAATAACACCTTGCCTTAACATGGTCTTTTAAAAATTTTAATTGGCTTCTTAACTACTAATATCTGATCAGCAAATAAGAATTAAAGACTATCTATAAAAATAAAATCCTATGAGGATTAAAAAACTACAATTCCACATCTATTACTCAAGATTAGAGAATAGTACTAAGATACCATGATGTGATCTTATACAAATGTGTCCTTTGATGGGATTATGTCAACTTGATGGAATTAGGGCCCACACCTCCATTAGTATTAGGATTTGCCAACCACCCTAGACTGGGGTTTAAGAACTTATCAGGATTAGAGAGTGAGTCATTTTTGGGCTGGCCAATGAGAGAAGAGCACCCACCCAGACGTGTGAGGGCCAATTGGAACTCCAACGGTATAAAAGGGAGGAAGAGGGACAACTGCCCCCGCTCTTCCTCTGGGAAAGCTCTGGCCTTCGCGATTGTCTACAGACACCGCAGATCATCAGCACAGATTCGTTCCCGTCTCGACTTGTGCCTGTCTGTCTGCTGCTGCCCTTCAGTTGCCACTGATCTTCAGTCACCGATCTTCACCTGATATCTACAGCAGATTCTCACCTCATCAGCTGTTCCACAGCCCTGGCATGAGATCTACTGTTTGGTTGAGCAGCCATCTTGGACCACCTCTATCATTGGACTTGTAAGTCTTCCTATAGACCCTTTTGTGTTAAGATCTGTAAATTCTGACTTTTGAAAGGAACCCAAACTAATACAACAAACTAGGAAAAATTATGAAGAGGAAAAAACCTGCTATAACACAATATAGGTTTGGTGACTTTTTACATTCAATCATAATAATTTAAGTCAGTACTGAAGACCGGATGTGCCTTTAGTGATATGAGTTACTGGGGAAGACTGAACCACTTAATGGGCCACTTTCTGGAACTGTGACCATGGAAGGTTTGGACTCACTTCCACAGAAATCCATCTCCATCATCTTGGCTTTTTTCCCTAAGTGCTTGAGTCATTGTTTCCAGTGGAATTCCTTTGATTTTTTTCTTTGCAATGAAATGCCTCTTACGTTTTTATCCCTTATGGGTAAATATTGTGGAATTTGAGACAGCCTGCTATGTGCTATCCTAATGTTGTAGAGTCAATAAATTATCCAGTATGGAGTAAGGAGAGAAGATGTGGGCAAAATAACCTACAGATACTACCAACATGATCTTTCAACAACATCAAACAACTTTGAGCAATCAACAGCATTGTTGTGCTCAAAGGGTATCTGTACCTGTATCCTTTTCCAGCTATGAATTTTGTCTGTTCAATGGTTCAAAATTAAAGTGTGTTAAGACTGATATTCAATATGCTAAGAACTGTCTGGTAGACGTAATTCATTTCTCTTCTGAATTGGAGAGTGATTACAGTGTACCTTGGAACATAAAGTACATTGGTCAGAAACATAACACAAGAAGCCTGTTTTCTTTACAATCATGCCTGATTTCTCAATAACTCCTTTTAGATTAACTTCTAAGCTTTTTTGATTGATCGTCAGTATATCTCCACTCATTTATTTTTGCACCACTTGAAAATTTCTGGAAAGATGGCCGAGAGAAGACTAGGGACATGTGCTGTAAGAGTGACAAGGGTGTGGTATCTGTCCTCATACCCCATGAGGGTCATGGCCATCACCTTTATCATAAAAGACAGGCTACAAAGAGAAAAGTATAACAAATTTATTTAAATGATATTTCTCGTGAAACTCCAGACTGATAACCCAAAGATACAGGCAAAACTTTTCTTACTTGTGGGTTTGATAAATAATGGACAGAAATGTAGAAAATATGAAGGGACAAAAGCATATAATCTTATATCAGCCAATTGAAGTAGGAAAACTCAATGCTGCGGTTTGAGTAAGGTTAGACTCTACAATAACTAATGTTAAAGCTTAATTTCCCAATGTCACAATGCTGAGAAAGGGAGAGACCTTTAGGAGCTAATTGGGTTATAAGAGATCTTCTCTCATGATGAGATGAATGCTTCTCTTCAGGTGTGATTTCACATTCTCTGGAGACTAGATTGGTTTTTTGAGAGAATGTGTTGTTACCTAGTGACCCTGGTGCCTCTTCCGAGGCTCTCTGGCACTTACAGTTCTTGTGTGTACTCCTGCTTCCTCTTTGTACCTCTCCATCATTATTTGACCTGGCACATGGCCTCGAGGACACTGCCTTGAACTGAAGCTAAGAGAAGGCCAGGAACATGAGCTTGGACCTGTGAGCTAAATAAATTTCCTCTCCTCATGAAGTCTTCCACCTCAGAATTTGGTTATTGCAACAGAATATGAACTAACATAACACACAAAGTTTATTTGTTCCAATTCTTATTGGCCCTTGTGTTTAGCATTCTTCCCTTCTGAGCACTTGACAAGACCTCTTTCGACCAACAGTTGTCGAACAGTTGCTTGTTTTTTGGTTGTCTGCTTGTTTGTGTTTGAGACAGGATTTCACTATACAACCCAGGCTAGCCAGAAACTTGACATCTTCCTGCTTCAGCCTCCCTGCAGTGGCTAGGAATACAAGTATATTCCAAATATGTAGCTCAGAGAATTTCTTTAATGCCAACTCCTAGACTGAAGGATGGAGAGGGGGAGGGAGGAGGAGTTAGAGAATAACTGACTGGCTTTGGGGAAAAGGGATTTTAGTAGTGTGACCACCTTGGAAAAGGGGACTCTAGCTCCCCTAACTTGCTTTGAGAAAGAGTAAGTATCATGACATAGGAGGGCAGGTGAAGTTCAGAGACACAAGGGTGCTGAGGCTGTTTCTTTTAAGTGCAAAGTGCTCTGCATGCTGAAGTCTCCTGCTTGGGGAGAAATGTTTTCTGAGGCCCCACGCAGCTATATAAAGAAGAAAACCTAAAAGGAAGGGTGAGCAAACTGATGACGTATAATCACGAAGCTATGTCTCAGAATCACGAAAAATCTAAGAGCAAATCAACGGAAGGTTTATGAAGAGAAATGCAAATGTGAAGTAGATTTTAAAAAGAAGCATTCATGTTACTCATTGCATAGATCTTGGCATCCTTGACGGGTTGGCTACTTGGAAGGTTCTATTGATTTTACTCCCCTGTATCCCTGTGTTTGAGCATATATCTGATATTTTTCCAGTGTTTCTTCAGTAAACATCAAATTTACAAGATTTCTAAAGGTTACCAAAAAAATAAAAAAAACACTCAAAGTGAGAAAAAAAAATATGGTGCTTTTATGGCAGGTAAACACACTTTCCCTCCTGTGGTGTTCTGTAAATTAAACAACAAGGAAGTATTTTAGAGTGCCATATTTATAAGTGATTTTACTATTTTAAATACTCTATTTCAATTTGTCCCTCAAAGGCAACACCGTTCTGGAATTATTTAGAGTTTCCTTTATATTTTTTTCTTCAGTGTAGATGACTGCTAATTAGGCCTTTTTCTTTTCAGTGCCCCAGAACCTGGCTGGCTAAATTATATATGGAAATATACATGAATACATAAAAGCTAAGGGCTTCTGTTAAATATTTATAGACTTTTATAAGAGGAGTTCCTTTTCCTTATTTGGGTAGGCATTCCAGTTTAGAAAATTCGTTTTTTATAATAGCTGATTAAGACTTTTTCGTTGTTGGGTTTGATTGTGATAAGAAGTTTGTAGAAGAGGGAAAGAAAATCTTTTATTATTTTTCTTCTTTTAGGTTCTCCACTGAAGGTCTTATAACAAAGAGAGATTAGTGAGAGAGTCAAAAACAGAGCTTTATTGACATATGTATATTTCATATGCAGGATAAATTCAGGGAATGAATAACCCAAAGAGGTAGCTTAGAATTCAGGCTGACATGCCGTCTTCCACTCAGAACAAAGGAGGAAGGGTCCAGGAAAGGCCCTGTAAGCAGAAGCGACCAGGGAAAGTGCACAATAAGCCAGTAAGCTTTGTAATGTGTCTTAAGTTCTGGCTTTCATCGCTTATCAGAGTGTCTTATTATAATTATCCTCATTGACAGTGGAAATGTTGTTACAAATGGAGATTTACTTTATACACGTGTTTTTCCTTCCAAGGAGTAATGCAAACACTACTCACAGCTTCCTTCCTTTGTTTTAGTTATTGAAAATATCAACTGAAAATAACCCTTAAACAAGAAGCCAGTATAGTTGGGGTAGCATGTTCGGGTCTCCTACAGTTAAATGTTGGGATGGTGTAATCTGTTTTCTTACAAGTCCAGCAAGGAAAAGAATGACTCCAATATCAGTAGGAGGTATTGAAAGATGACAGTAGCCTTTTTGTGTAAATATATCTGCTTATCATGTTATGGTCAGTTTTGCTGACAGAGATAAACTAAAATCCAGTCTAAGAGAGGAGAATAGTGAAAGAACAGGTCACAAGTCTCAGTTTTATCCAAAGAGATACAGAAAGAGGAGGAAAATGTCTTCCCTGATGTGTCCCCTTCTAGTCTAAACTGTCACATTTTTAAAAGAGCTGAATGTCACAAGATAAGCTCAAAAGCTTTCCATTTTCTTACTTGAATGTTGCCTTGATGTACAGGACATCATTCTCTTTCTCTATAGCATAGCTCACTCTAATTTCCTATGCCTTATTTCTCTTTAGTAGATTTGGAAAGTAACTTGTCTGCACATTCTGCCAAAGAATCTTTTTTTGGTCTTGAAGACAGCAGACTTGCAAGTCATCACATTAAACATCCAATTAATGTTGGAACAATACAAGTAGTATTGTCATGTCAAAATAAAAGCACCAGCCAACCTGCAAGCATATTAAGAAAAGAGAAATAAAAATTGTCATGTATAAAGTGTGAACTAAGGAAAACAAGTTATTTTGCTTTGCACAACATTCCTACTTGTCCACAAAAATTACGCATATATGAAAAACATTAATGATCAGTTTTTTTGTCATTCATGCTTGTTTCAGAACATCGTTTCATTTTTTAAAAGTTGTTTGAAGAAATTAGCCAATTTGCTAAACATTTATCAACCTCCTGTATTGCAAAATTTATGCTCTTTGCCTTTTATTTTTTAGTTCACTATCTTATAAGAGATATTCATATTTTTCATACGAAATCTCTAGCCTCTAGTACCAAGAGAGGTAACAAATTGAAATCTAAGATCTCAGCTCTGTGGCAAAGTACAGAGTCAAACCCCAGAACCCCAGGCCCACAGGCCATGTGATCTTGGGTAACCAGCTTATCTTTCTCACTTGTATTTCTGTATTTAAAATTAGGCTAAAAAGTAGTATTTGTATTCTTGTTGCTTTGTCTGTTTTTTTTTTTTTTTTGAGACAGAGTCATGCTACATAGTCTAAACTGGCTTTGAACTTATAATTTTCATGTCTCAGTGTACAACTGGTTAAAATACAAGCATGTGCCAACATACCTAGGAGTGTGCATTTATTTATTTATTTGTTTATTTATTTTGATTCACTGAGGGCCCTGGGGAAACAATAAATGCAGGAAGAGTCTTCTCTAAAATTCCTTCTCTTACTAAATGTCTCAGTTATTTTTTTATTGCTTTGACTAAATACACAGCATGCGCAAATTAGGGGAGGAAAGGTTTATTTTTGCTCACAGTTTCAGGTGGCTAGCAACCGTTGAAACACGTGACAGAGGCAATGCAGGGCCGGCTCCTTATGGATCTGCAAACAGGAAGCCAAGTCCTGGCAAGTGCCAGAAGGAAGGAAGGAAGGAAAGTAGGTGCTTTTATCATTTCAGGTTCTGTCTTAGTGGTTCACCCCTCCTGAGTCCAGCCTCGGTGTTCTGGCTCTTCCAGGTTTAAGCCCCACCACACACCTGTCATCCGATCCACACATTTCCAATCTACAATTTGCCACACACTGTCCTCCACCACACATGCACAATCCATCCCCCTCCCCCCACCAGACCAGGCACCATCTCCTATCAGCACATGCTTCCATAGATAATCCATAACATGCAAACACATGACACTTTTGGGGAACATTCGAGATGCAAACCACAGTACTAGATGTAGGTAGATTATTTTAAGGGAGTTTAATTGCCATGGACTGGGAAAAACTGAACTAGTCTCACAGAAAAGACCACAGGTCCACACCACACGTGCACACCACACGTTCTTCTGCTGGTGCCTTCATTTCTTTGTTTTTCCTTTACCATGTTGTTCTTTTACTTGGACTCTACGAATTAGACATAAAAACGACAGATTGATGATTGAAAAGCAAACAAAATATTTTAAATGCAGCCCACATTATATGTAGGAGATATTTAGAGATAAGCAGCTCAACGTGTAGCTTGAGTTTCTTAAAAACTGAGCGATTTGGGCAGAAGGAATAGCACAGTGGTTATGGTGCTTGTCGAATTAAAGTGAAAGGCCCTGAATTCAAATCCCCAGCACCACATAAAACAGGTTTGGTGGCACATGCCCATAGCCCCAGCACCAGGGCTACCGCAAGTCAGGAGGATTGCTGTGTGTTTGAAACCATCCTGGGCTACACAATGAGCTCAGAACCAGCCTGGATGACAAAGTAAGATCGTGTCATAAGAAAGAAAGAAAAAAGAAAGAAATTTAAAGTACCTTGTCATAATTAACTCAAGTTTTATAAAATGTTCTCTCTCTCTCTCTCTCTCTCTCTCTCTCTCTCTCTCTCTCTCTCTCTTCTCAGCATAGGTTTACTCTGGAAGTGCAAATAGGTACTAGGACATATAAACCCGGACACCACCAGGACCTGCCAGACTAGGCTCACCTCACGCGTATGTGTGTATGCTCCATTCCTGATTCTCAGGGACCAGCAGCAAGACCAAAATGGCTCTAAGCCTGTGCACCTCCTGCTCTCTGATTTATTCTCCCCGATATACACCTGAAGTTGCCTAGCAGCAGAGGCAAGAGTTTCTTGGACTAGCTGTCTTCCTGACCTGCCAAAATGAGCATAAACTCCTTTCTTGCTGTGTCTTTGCTTGCTTCTTTGATGGTAGCAACACTTCTTCTGTCAGGAGATGGCTTGGCCTGGTAACCCTGGAGCCAGGCCCACAGACTAGGTCTCGAGTTTCAAAAGCAATAGGAAGAATTCGGGCTTGTAATCGAATCTTTAGAAAGATCAATATCTTTATAGACAAGTAACAAGGTGAAGAAAATACTTTAGACCTTTAGGAGTGGAGGCTGGGAAGAAGACTATGTGCAATAAACTGATGGAAGGTAAGGGTCATACCTAATAAGGTGTGTGAGTCCTTCTCAGAGCTGTCTCATCTCTACTAATGAGGCTGTTATTTCCTCCGTGGCATGAGTTTGGGGAGTTGAATCTGGAAGGCATCTTCATGATTTGTGTTCTGGCTTGGGGTGGAGGGGGTGGCACTGGCAGAAAGCTCCTGGTGACAGGACTAGGGGGCACATGGGCAGCGAGGAATAAAGGGGCCCCCTGGAAATGAGGAATCTCACAACCTGCTGGCGGGCAACATGCTGGTGATGTACGAATGAGCTCTCCTGAGACTATTAGTGGTTTAAATGTTAGGTAGTAAAGAGACAATAAGGTAAGGGGTCTTAAGGATGGACGGCCTTAGACAAGCAGCTTTGTGGGCAACCTTTCTGAGTAGTACTTCTAATTAGCAGTAGAGTTCACCCCTTTGTTCGAATCTTCTGTCTTCGTCTTCTCCAATACACTACTCACTTTTACAAATTACCTCCTTAGTTCATGATGTAATTCTCTGACATTGTGAGACACGGAACTCAGCAACAGCCCAATGGCAACCTTTATATGCCTGGTGTTATTTTGTTTTCAGCTCAAAATAATTCTTAGACCAGAGTGACACATTTTAGGGCAGGACACTTTGAACTTCTTCATACACTTTAAAGGCTTGGAAGAGTGTATAAACAATAAATATTGCGTATCAAATGGTTATTACATATTTTTAAAAAATAAAAACCTTTGTTGAGTGGCAAGTTTGATGTTTTCTAGCAATCTTTAATATGAAGTGATGGAATTAAGAAGTGAGGTCTGACCCGAAAACCTGCTCTTTCATTAAACAGGGCTGGAACTAAACCCAGGGCATAAGTATGTGCTTATCATGGCTTGGTTAAGGTGTTATAAAGATATTTCTGAATCTTTAAACTGGACACTGGGTAAATTGTTATTTTCATTCTTCTACGCTACTCCTTCCACTCCCCACCGCAAGCTGTTTGAAGGCTTTTTTTTTTTTTTTTTTTTAAATCTTGGCTTCTTTTGCCCAATTTTCTCTCCAAGGACAGTTCTGACCTAATTCTTAGAATGGTGTGAAGAGTCATGTAGGCTGGAAATTGATATTGACAATCTGCCCAAATGATTACTGTAAATCCAAAAGAGCAACTAATTTTCCATTTCTCAAACTCCAAATACTAGGTAGCTGTGCCTTATCAAAAGAAGGGAGGAGAAAAGGTAAAATAGGAAAAGCTTTGATTAGTTAGCAGCCAAATAGATATCCACTAGGGATCTGGAAATATGTTTTAGTTGACAGAAGCTCCTTTTTCTTTAGTTTAACTTCCTGGACGTGCTTAAAAAGAACAAGTGACACACCATTGAAATATATAAATTGTGGCCACGGGGAATAGTGGTGGATGTTTTCCACATTTGTACATAAACTGCAAAACAGTGTGACCTACATCTATGCAGTCATAGCAGGAGATTCTGTTTTTTGCAGATGTGAACTTGCTGGATATGCTAGAAAGGTGTCTTTTAATTTTCAAGGTTGAAAATAATCTCGGAGATTACTTCAGAAAACCTCTTTATTTTACTCAGGAGGAAATGAGACTTTCTTAGAAGAATGCTACGGCTAATTTGAGGAGAATCTAGGTCTCTACAATCTAGTTCACTTTTCAGACTCTCTTCTTGTTAGGTAAGCAAATTACACAATTTCTTCCGTGCTTGAGTTTTGCAAGTGGGCACTCCTTAACTCTGTCAGCTCTGTTAAACTGGGCTAACTTCCTAGGGCTAAACATACAACCGTTTTTCATTTCTTGGCAATCTGTTCTATTAAATTTGCATATTCAAATATGCAGTATTTATGTCTGATCTCTAAAAGGAAACTCACTGAATTCCTAATAGGATTATTGTCTTTTTTCTCTTTGACTAGGGACAGAGATTTGAACAGCAACTAAGAGAGAAAGCAGAAGCTAGGCAGTGCTTTCACAAATGAAATTAGCAAGTTTCTAAAATTTAAAGATTCTATTTGTAATTCTAAAAACCTTTTCCTTTTTTCCCTGCTTAGCTTCAGGCCTGAATAAATGTGCTGGGGAGGGGGAAGAATGTTTGCTTTTCTTTTTCTTAATGGGTGAAGGATAACTAAATGCCGAATTTACAAAATGCTGGTTCTGGATTGTAGGCATAAGCACAAGATGAATATCATGGCTTGGATCTTAACTGAATAATATCTGCAGAGTCACTTTGCTGTATATATGAAAAATATACATTGTTTAAATTGACAATCTCCTTAAATGATATCCACAAGTATTTAGCATTGAAAAGCTCAGTTTAGAATTTGAATTGCTAATGTTGAGTTATCAATTCAAGGTTCTGTAATCCAAAATGGGCTCCAAAAAATAAAAAAAAAGAGCGAGCGTAATTGAAAGGAGACAGTCTCAATGGTCCCCTTGGCTCCCACGTGGTAAAGTTGCTTCCAGGCAGCCTGAAGGGCCCTTACCCTGTGTGACTTTCAATTGCCTCACATTCTACTATGTTCTCAGGTGAAACATACTACAGGAAATATTGATACAATTGCAGTACAAGCTGAAAGAGAAAATGTACACTCATCTTCTCACTGATCTAAGCAAAATTCCACAAAAATTTTAAGAGAGAAGAATCATTCTGACTCCCAAACATATTCGCTATAATCATCAATTTTTAACCTTTTGCTTTCTTTTCTTTCTCCTTCTCCCAAGTTTACATTAAGGGTGAAAACTGTTCCTCTCTAAATTTCTATGTAATTGTGAGTGTGTGTACGTGTTTCCTGCCTTTTTTTTTTTCTTTCAGATTCTCTTTTGACTTTCTTCTTCCTGGGGATATTCTTTCTTCCTGAAAACTTGCCTTATGAAGAGGATCCCAAACTTGTGATAATTTATCTTTCATCTCTGTGAGGATAATCTTGTCATTTCAAGATCCGTGATTAATATCACTAAGCTTCTTTAAAATTACTCAGGAAATTTCATAAAAATGACAGAATGCAAAATGTTTATCAATATTCAACCAATCTTGAAATATAAGGCAAACAGAGCCATCCTTTTTTGCACAATGCATGTTTTTTTCTTTTATGTGTACCATAGAAAGGCCACATAGGAATCTTGTTGCTCTTTATCTGCAACAAAGAACAATTTCCAAAAAATAAAATCACAGTTCTTATAGAAATATATGCTGAATATGTGTTAAAGATTTATTCAATTCAAAAATTAATGAGAGTAAGATGCTAAAACTGAGCTAATGGGACATCTGAGACACAATTACATGTCAGTAATTAGAAATGATGAAATAATTTTCTAATGCTTGTACAATTGCTAAACTTTTTCACTCTGGGAAGTAGTAAAGATTTTTTTTTTTCTTGATCAAACGTTAGTCAGTTTTCTTTAATTTCTCTTTCTTACCTACGCTGAACTCTGTTGTATCTATATCACTAAGTTTTAATAAAAATCTTAACTCTTACGTTAGTCTAGGAAAAAAAAATCTCTTTATTTTTTTATGGCTGACCTCTTTGCCCAAGATAATTGTTTTAGTTACTTTGTTGTTGCTATGACAAAATACCCAGTATCCCCAATTAAAAAGATGAAGGATTTATTTAGCTCACAGTTTCAGAAGGTTTCACACACACAGTCCATTCATGGGTCAACAGTGGCGGTACATGGCAGAGGAGGAGGCTGGGAAGCTGTCACCCCTTTACAGAGAGAAGCCCAGTGAGGTGGAACAAAGTGAAGCCTACAGACTGGCTAGGCTAGAGATTTCCCAGCGAGAAACTATAACAATATTTCTTCTGCCTTCCTTTACTGAATTCAAGCTGTCAGTTGGACGCCCCTTTAGTAGGTGCCCCTCCCTCACTTCCTGGCTCACAAGTCAAAATCAAACACCTGAAAGCTCTGCCCTGCGCATGCCCCAGTCTCAAGAAGACAAATTTCCAAATTCATGTGTCTTCTGGAGGACACTCAGGATTCAACCCACAGCAGTAAGTAAATAGGAAGAATTTATTTTGGTTCACAGTTTTAGAGATTTTTGCTCATGATTAGTAGGCCTAATTGGTTTGGGTCCTATAATGAGACAGCTTACCATGGCAGAAGAATGTGTTAGAGCAAAGCCAGTCACTTAATTTTCAGGACATGACGGAGAAAAGGGAGGCCAAGTTCTTGTAGTCTTCTTCAAGGGAACCCTCACAACGACTTAAAACACTATCATCTCCACCTTTTAAGGTTTCCATAAATTTCCAATAGTGCCAAGATGGGGCGCAACCTTTGAGCTGTGTAGGCCTGTGGGAAGCATTTCATATGCAAACTAGAGCAAAAAGCAATACTCCAAAGTCTGGTGTTTAGCATACTCAATACTTAGATTTAGGGAAGAACATAAGAGCCAAGAACTATCTGGCCTGTCCTGCCTCCCTGTCCCTCTCACCCTTTGCTCCATCTTGATCCATTTCTTTTACCCAATAAGCAGTTCTTATAGTTAATGTGATTATTGTGACTCTTTCCTTAGAATCCCCAAAACCAGAGGAGATTAAGATCAACTCATATCACAATAAAGATGACTAAATGTGAGCACATGCCTCATCCAGAGAGACATCACACGCTGTCTCACTTACTCTCCTGAGGCCTGCTGAGAGACTTTCTCTGCATAGTAAGGCGTTCTTGTTTACCGTGTATTCCTTCCTTTACTCTCTTGTAAGCAGTCCTATCGTTTCGCTGCTTCTCTTGAGAAGTGCCAAGCCCGTATTTCTTTCTAAAGCTTAGTGTCACCAACCAGCCAAGAGTTCTTTTTCTCAATGCAGACAGAAATAGCAACCTGGTAGTAAGCTGCTCCTCTATGTCAGCCACTCCAAACTTTGAGTGCTAGTGTTTCTTGGTTACCTGATGATATAGGACACATGTTGAAACTTCCTTCAGTGCTCATAGAAATTAAAATTGAGGTAAAATATAGGCGAAAGCTTTAACTGGAAAAGAAGAGAAAATGGGAAGGAATCCCTTTGAGGAGCGGCACTGAACCTGGTTCTGAAAAAAGAAAATCAGATGGCCCCATTAGCAAAAGAATGGAATTACTAAAGTATTATTGGGTACACTGGGATCTGATAATTTTCCACTGGACCAGACAGATGTATTTTTAAAAACCTTTTATTCTGCTGGTCCTTGCAGTAGGAGTAGATAGAAAGGAGAGGAGGCATGTCATACACTGTAAGGATGCACACTGGGGAAACGTCCCCCCCAACCCCCCCTGTGGGTAAAGACCATGGATTAAAGCCTGAGAGTTCCTTCATCTCTTGTGCCCACAAGGGTCTGTATTGCACTTCTGCAGGAAGTCATAAATTTCAACCAGTTGGCCTTTCTTTAAATCATAGTTCATGAGGTTCTGGTATGTATGCATGTTATAAATTTGTATGCCTTTTCTCTTGTTAATCTGTCAATTTTCTCCAGAGACTAAATTTCTTGAAACTTAAGAAAATAAAGGGAAAACTTAAGCTCCCTTACACTATAAATCTTTACCTGTCTATGCTGCAAAAGAAACGAGTTCAGTTCTACACTCAAGTCTCTTTAGTATATTATCATAGGTCTTGAATAAAATCAGTTTTACCACTTTACTCTCTAGCCTTTGATAGAAGTGAAAATCAGCTTTTGTAGTTCCATTGGACAGAAGTCATTCGCACTTTTCCTAGTTTTGTATGATTTGCAGAATTATAAGGTTAATGAATGTGATGAAAGTAGCTAAACATGATAGCTTCACACGCCCTGAAAGGTCAAGTCAATAATGAATGGCCTTCATCTCATTGACAGGCTATGAAGTAACCATGATATCTATTTTAAAAGCTTTGCCAGTTTTTCCTTGTGTCAGATGCCAGGACACAGGCCATAGTGAAAGCTCTTCACTGCCACGTAGCAGCGGTTTTCCTCAAACACTACACTTGCTTTTTACATCCTCTTGGGGTATTCTTTTTAATTAATTACTACATTAATTAATCATTCAAATGTAAAGTACTAGAAGTGGAGCACTTGGCCTTCACACTACACTGTGTTCAGAGCTTATTTTTATTGTTGATTTTGAGACAGGATCTCCCTAAAGCACGAAGTTTCCTTGGCTGTGCTTGAACATGGGATCCCAATTTCATCCATCCAGAGTGCTGAAATTTTAAGACAGAAGTGAATTATTTACTTTATGAAAGTAGTATCATACTTTGTTATCGTTTTACAAGCACTTTTCCCAGAATTATTTTAGAATTCTTTTACTTCATAGTTATTTCTTCTAACAAAAACCCCAGAAGATTTCAATTATTTGTGAAAAATAAATAATATCTGTGGTAGGCAGAGTATTGAGTTCTAAATATTTTTTGTGTTAACCCCTAATACTGCCACCTACAAGGGAATTAAGGTCACATCTGGAATTAAAGTTGCTAATAAGTTGCCTTTAAAATATTAAGACTGTCCTGAATTAGCCAGGTAGGTCCATTGTAACTAGAAGGGTTCTTAAAAGAGAAAGGGAAAAGCTGGGAATGTTGTCACATACCCACAGTGCTAACATTCTCTGAAGCAGCACCACAAGTTTGAGTGCAGCGAGGGCCACTTAATGACTTAACAAGATCTTGTCTCAAAATTTAAAATGTAACACAAGATTTAGATCAGTGTGAGGACCCTGGATTCGGTACCTAGTATAATAAAAAAATAAGTAAAGAGAGAGAGAAGAATTAATGTAAGTTGAGAATAAAAATAATGGTCAGAGAAATGTAATGTTGCTGTTTTTGAAATGAAGAAAGACTCTACAAGCTAAGAATTATGAATGACACCAAGAAAAGGCAAGAAAGAGGACTCTCCCTTCAAATTTTCCAGATGAGAAGGAACCCTTGCTGGAAATTTCATTTTTTCCCTAGTTATATTAATACAATATTTTTAAGGGACTCAGAATAGGCTATTCTGAAATACAGCATTTTAGAATGCTGAGTATTTTGAATTATAGGCCATTGTGAGAACTCAGAAAAAAGGTCTCTCCCAAAACTTCTGCTCTCCTCTTTTATACTATTCTAACTCCTCTGAAATAAGTCATAAAAATCAACATTTATTTTCTCTAAAGTGAGTCACAGATATTAGAATCTCTGTTCTGAAAAGCAAGCTGTGAAACCTGGATGGATTACTCTCTGACTTCTCCTTCTTTCACGAAGCTTCACATTCCAGACAGTCCTCCCATATATAAAAAGGAAGAATCTACACAAAGAAGTCGCATTTGTTAGAGTCCTCTAGGGCATCAAAAGTAATAGAAAACATGTCCAGTTATTCGTGGGGTTTGTTAGGTAGGCTTACAGGCGGAAAGGTAGAAGAATCCACCATGGCCACCTGTAGACTGCAGAGCTGGGGGATCGATTGCTCAGCCCACCTACGTGCAGAAGCAAGGGGAACCAAGGACGCCGAGCCTGTCTACAACTGGAGGTCTGGAAGTTCACTGTACTGTCACTAGGCCAAAGACAGTAAAGAAGACAGTCGCCCTTCTAATACAGCAGCACTTCCTTCTTTCTTTTTTTGTTCCATTCAGGCCAAAAAACTATTGGTTGGTGCCACCCACACCTGGGAGGCGTCTTCTTCTCTCATTTTGCTGATGTGCATGCCAGTTATCCACAGGCACAGGAATGTGCCGCGAGGCAGATTTGATTCATTTGAGACAACTTAGTGTGATTTCCCCAGTTTATTGATACATACATATATATACATATACATAATGTTTACATTGACTTGACTATTTTGTACATATATGCATTCTGGCAGAATTACAAATCCTTCACCTCTCCGTTTCCAACCCTCCCACCCTGATCCTGTCCCCTAGTTCCCATTGTTTCCCCATTTTGTTTTATGAAATAACTTTAATCTGAATTCCTCATATTAGAGAAACTATTTGATATTCAACCTTCTGTGTCTGACTCTGAGCATGATGATCTCAAGGTGGATCCATTTACCCACCAAGGCCTCAAACCTACCTGCTTTTATAGATGAGTAGTACTCCATTTTGTACAAATACCACAATTTATGTATCCATTGGTCTGTTGATAGGCATTTTGTGTTTTCCACATTTTAGCTATTGTTCATTGTGCTGCTATAAACATGGGTATACATGTACCTCTGTTATATGATGTTTTTTTACTTTTGGAAAAATGCCCAGAAGTGGTATTGCTGGATTGAAGAGGATATTTATTAACCCTCATAGAGATCAGAAGGAATCTGAACAGACACACCTGATGGGGTGTCTCACCTGTCTGTTATGTCACGTCAAGTCTTTTTGTCCAGTCATGTTTCTACATGGCTGCCCATTCATCATTAAACCTAAACATAAGCATGGAGAAAATCCCCTGGGTCTTCGGGTCTTCATTCACAATGATTTCTATGTCACAGAAGTCTCTGTGTGTTCCTGTGTGTGTCTTTCTTTTGTAAATCATTCTTTTTGTATAGGAATGTTAATATATTTATGATGTTGAGGGAAGGAATCACTTACTTTTGCTTAAGCAACTTTGAAACTACAGGTCTTCAGCATACTATATTTGTATTGCTAACTGCTAATCTAAACTGCTAATTTTGTGATACATTATAATATTAATGATGATAAACTAATGTGCTGTCCCAGAAGAAGATAATGATCTCACAGTAGCTAGAAAGAAAATATTGGAATACGGGATCTTGCATAGGAAAAGCATAGAATGTCCTGTGAAGGTCAGTGATGATATGTGCTCTTCCTTGAGTATAAAACAGAGACGACGGGGGGAGGGGGGGATGCAGGAATGGCACAGCAGTTACAGAGCTTGCTTAGCAAACACAACCCTGATTTCGATTCCCCAGCACCACATAAGCTGGACACGGTAGCACGTGCCTCCAATCCCAGCACTTGGGGGGCTGAGTCAGCAGGATTGCCATTAGTGAACTCAGGACCAGTCTGGGCTACACAGCCAGACCCTGTATCAATAAATAAATAAATAGATAAATCAATAAATAGAAAATACAGTCCAGTAGCACTTGAAAAGGTGGGATGTTCTTGTTTTTGCAAATGTGAAGTTATGTCTCTCAGGCAGCTATTAAACGAACTTAAGAAAGATGTTATTTGAACAACTATTTAATGTGGAGTGAGGAAAGTATTAGAGCCTCCACGGAGACGACAGTGTTGCAGAAGTACTCTGTGGGAGTGATGTTATAAATGAATGCACAAGCCTAAAGCACATTTCTTCTGTATTACTTGGAAATTCACAATTTCGACCTATGAATTCTTAGAAATGTCAAATTGAAGATACATTAAACATGCCAAGCATGGAAAACAAATCCATAACTGTAGACTAGCATTAAGGTCAGAAATATATATGTTTGGCATGAAGCCATTGGTAGGAGTGAAAAGTTTGAAATCCTGATAAATTCATATGAAATCCAGGTAGAATTTTATGAAACTCAAAGTTCAGAGAGTTGTAACCATGACATGGACCTATAGACATATAAAAATGCTGCCTCTCTGCTGTCTTTTCATTTTCTGATAATCTCCTCAATGTCTTTCTTTTTCAGAGTACTATAGTTTTTAGGTTAGAGGTCTTCACTTTCTTAGTTGATTTCTAGGTATTTAATTTTCTTTAAGGCTACTGTGAATAATATTGTTTTTTTAATCTCCTTTTCTGTGTTTTCATTGTTGTTATAGAGGAGTGCTATTGACTTTTTTGTGCATTGATTTTATATCATGCAATGTGGCTGAATTTGTTCAATAGTAATAAGAATTTTCTGCTGGAGTTTTGGAGATCCTCTATGTAAAAGATCACATCATCCACAAATAAGGATAATGATGATCACAGAAGAAACCAGGAAAGAAATCAAAAACTTCCTAAAGCCAAATAATAAGAGACGCATATCATACCAGAATCCATGGGACATAATGGAATAGTACTAAGAGAAAATTGTAGCTATGAGTGCACATACGAAAGAAAAAGGGCAATCTCAAATAATCCAGTGATACAGCTCAAATTGCTAGAAAAACAAGAGAGAGCCAAACCCCACAATCGTAGAGGCATTCAAAATCTTAGCCAGAGCAATCAGCGAAGAGAATGGAATAAAGGGTTTATGCATTGGAAGGAAGGAAAGTACAAAAATTAAAAAAAGAGAATCAAAAAAGAAAGTTTTGAGAATTTAAAGTAAAAATAATCCAAAAAAATCAGAGTTTATTCATTTGAAAAGACAAGTAAGGTTGTTGATAAACTTCTAGCCAAAAAAGTCACATCAACGCAATTTGAAATGACCAAGAAGAGATCACAAAAGACTCTGTTGAAATCCAGAGAATTATAAGGAACTATTTTTGAAAACCTATATTATAATAAGTTCAAGAATCCAGGAGAAATGGATAGATCCCTGGACACACACTGTTATGCCCAGATCGCGAAAGTCCCAAAGACACCAGGAGACTCATCACGTACGCAAAGGCGAGTCTTTGTTCTGGCTTAAGCTCAGGCTCTCAGTCGGCACCAACATAGTGGATCCGATCCGAGAGCCTGGGTCTCTGTGTAGCAGACTTTTATTAGTTACAAACAAAGGGAGGTGGGCTTTCAGCTTGGCGGTTACATGATTGGAGAGCATACAGCAGGGGAACAGACTTGTTACATGGTGATTGGCTTACTAACATTAAGCAACTGCCTCTGGCCCCTGAACCCAATTCCCCATCTGCAGGAATGTAACCCTCATGGCAGGAATGCCAGCAACGTTTCTTAGGCAGTGCGAGCTTTCTCCTGTTTCAGCCTGCTCATTCTGAGAGAGGAGAACTTTTGGCCTACTGATTTTAAGCTGGATTTCAGACCTGTCATGGAGTTTGTTCAGCCTGGGTCTTTCAACACAGTATATCAAAATTGAACCAAGAAGATATAGAAACCCTGAGTAGAGTGATAATCAGGGATGAAATTGAGGTAGTAATAGTGTACCAATAAAGAAAAGGCCAGGATCATAAACAAACAAGGTGGGGAGAGGGGCAGCTGCAATGAATAGAGTGAGAGAAGCTGGTAAGAGAATTGTAGCTTCAGTCTAGGCCCTAAATGACAAGAGAACTCCTGGACTGGAAAGAAAATGACAGTGGCATGACAAAGGGACTAAAGGTGTAGCTGGAGGTATCTCTTCATGCAGGTAAAGAAGCAAAACTGTATGCTGTGCTCTTATTTCTGTTATTATGATTAATAAAACGATTACGGAAGAATGGAATGCAGTTCGGCTAGAATTGGTGTTCCTTTTATAGAAAATGAAAACATAACACTCAATTCTCGGCCCCAGTTCCAAAACGATATGGGGTTTATATGTGGTCATGGCTTGAATGGAGAACCAAATTTGTACAGTTTATAGCCTCCTTTATAGCAATAAGAGCCTAAGGAGCTATCTGTTTAACCTTCTCTCACCTACAATTCAAGCCTTATTATTAGCACTTCCTTCAATTTTTTCTGAGTACCTGCCAAATAACTAATCACAAAGTTACTTTCTAAAACAATCCATCTACTTATATTGCATACTTTATATTATTATCAGCCCATAATCTCAAGTGACCTTGTTTACATTTTTGTAGCAGAAAAATCAGCTTTTGGTTTAAGAAAAGGATCAACTGAAGACAGAAAATTAATGCTGTAACAGATGATATTTTCCCCTTTGCTTTAATATCTTTGAGTCCTTTCATGTTGTTCAAGACCTGAAGATAACAGGTCTTTTATTTTGCTGCAGGTATTTAGAACCAATGGCTTCATCACCATATTCAGCACTGTATTGGGAGGAGCACTGTGTGGAGGAGAAAGAGAATCTTCCAGATCTGCTGGGACCTGCTGTGATCCTTCAAGTTCCATCCTAGAGGTGAAAAAAAAAGAAAAGAAAAGAAAAGTAAAAGAAAAAGAAAAAAGAGGGTAGAACAATTTGTTCATAGGTCAGCATCTGTTATCAAATACTACTCTTCTCATCATATACCACTATTACTTTCTCTCGTTGTCTTTCTCCTTCTCCTGTTTCTTCTCTTTTACATAACTACCTCCATCATGGATAGTCATTGATTCCTCTCTGGTGCTGGACTCTGAGAATGGCATGTCAGGAGACTCTTTCCCTTGTGAAAACCCTTGTGCAAAGCCTTGTGCAATGGGAAGAACATCAACAACTGCATTTTATTATCCAATGTCCATGTATTTTTCTTCTCATTCAAATGATAACCTTCTTAAAAACAGGAATAATATTTTGCATCTCATTCTATTCTCAGCACACAGTGCCTCAGGCTGGAAACTATTCAACAAAGAATGAGTAAGGGAAGCACTTCTGGGTCAAGAAAAGATTTCTTTAAGTTGTTACTTCTCAAGAGGGACGAACAGCGAATATTTATTTTCTTTTTCTTTTTTGAGACAGGGTCTTACTCTGTAGCCCGGGCTAGTCTTAGATTCAGGACAATCCACGTGCACCAGCACACCAAGCTTTATGTGGTGCTGGGGAATCGAACTCAGGGCCTTGTACTTGCAAGACAAGCAGTTTATCCACTGTGCCATACCACCAGGTCTAACAGTGGATATTTAGTAGGAAGTTCATATATGGAAAAGAGGGAAGGGTTGATTTCCAGACAAGAAGAAAAGACTAAATGATTACCTACCATTAAAAGCTAGTGGTTGAAAGCATTGACCTCAGTCTTGGATCCCCTGGACAGCTCTGATGACTACCAGGTGTGCCTCATCCTTTCAAAGTCATTTGTATCTGTGAGTCTATTGTTTACAACATGTACATTACTATTAATATAGATCCCACACATTTTGAGGAGGAAGTAATTCAAAAAATATTTTATGGCGCTTAGTTTCTGTAGGCAAATCCAACTGTACCTTACGTCACCTTGCTGCTGTAGCATTGTTATGACGGCCATGCACCATTTGGCTGACTGCATACTGTTACTCTTTCTATTATCTCTCCTGATTAAAATTTAAAATAATTATTTAAGTTTATTTTAGGAAATACAAGTGATTAGTGTAATTTCTAAAATATCTAGACTGTGGAAGCAAGAAGCTCCATTTGTAGTACAGATTTCAGGAGCACCTACACCAAAGCTGGAGTTCCAAGTGGCACCAGGACAACAGCCTTCCCCTCTATGGTGATTAGGAGATGAAGCAGGGATATCTTACATTTAAGTTTCAGCCAGCCTCCAAGAGCAAAGCCAAATTGAGAGCGACTTGGCATATGACTAGCCTAACTGAGAAGGATGAAGGCAAAGGAGCCAAAACATAACACAATTGTGTCGATGAGCTCCTTCAGCATCCAGAGGGGCATGGTAACGGGTGCCAGGGCACCTGAGACGTTGTTCATTCCCTGCATGTGAAAAATGGTAGCTCAAAGCCTCCACACACCTGTGCTCTCCAAGCTTCCAGTCAAAACTGATGCTGAATGAAAATTCATTTGTGTACTGCTTCTAGGGGGAAAGGTAGACATTCAGCCTTCACACCAATAAATTGATGGTCTTTTACTTCTGAAGAGTGCTAAAATGGAGGTTAGATGTTTTCAAAATGCGTCTGTCTACCTCCAGAGTTATTTAAAATACAAAAAGGGCATCACTGGAATTTGGGAGACAAAGAATTTTGGATAGTGAATTGATTCCGGAATTGGTATAAAGGGAGCAGGGACACAGTAGTGGGATTTTCCAGAGAAGCGGGCTGCTCTCCATGCAGACAAATGGCTACGTTCTATTCTTTCTTGGCACGGGGCTCAGCAGGAGCTCATGTGTTCTGTTTGATGCACACAGAACAATGCTATGTTAATGTGTGCAGCATAGCCAATACCTGTGGAAACTCAGATCAGGGAAAGATGAATAAAGGCTCTAGACAGAATTCATGAAATAAGACTGAGGGATGGTGAAGGTGAGCAGAGAGGAATGAGCTGCACACACACGCAGAGAACTTGAAAGACAGCAAACTTGGAATCAAATACATGATTCCTACTCAGGGCTAAGGAAGTCCACTCGAACTCCAGCACTCTGTTGATGTCCCTGAATACTTGCATGGAACACCTCATTTTCATGGAGAAGAAACCTAGAGCCTTTGTGCTAGGCAATAACCTTAGTCCATTTTTTTGTCTTGTTTTTACTTTTGAGACCAGGTCTTGTTAAATTACCCCGCTTGGCTCAAATTTACAACCCTTCTTCCTCAGCATTCCAGACTGCTACACCACCAGTCCCAGCTATGACTGTGTAGAGCAACCAAGGTTACTCTGTGGAAACCTGGCTCTTTCCTTCCCCCATCTCAATTTGTGCATTTGATTGTCTTCACACTCTTTCTTTCTTTTCTTTTCTTTTCTTTTCTTTTCTTTTCTTTTCTTTTCTATTCTTTTCTTTTCTTTTTTTTTTTGTCAATAGGGTGCAGTGAAAAACCAGGAACGTTGAACCTGAAGACCCTGGTTTCAATTCAGACTGCTTCTAGTGTGTTAATTTTTCTGAACTTTACCTGTAACATATGTGGTAATGTGGAACAGTCATACTTCAAAAAATATATCTACTATACCAAACTCTGAAATCTCATATTTAAAGGAAATTCAACATGTTAATTTTCTCCATAGTGTTTCTCATTTATAGCTGGGAAATGAAGATGCCATCCAGCTTATCTATAAAATTGGTTATGTTCGTTCAAATAGATTACAATTACTTAAATAAAAGTGTTCTGCAAGTCACAACACTGTATATAAATTTATACATCCACCCAACACATTGTGGGAATTCCATGGGTTTCGTACCTCTGTATTTCCATTTTTTTTCCTTCAAAATATTAGGTAGTTTCATTCCTATATTACCACTACACTAGTGCCAAATCTTTTTTTCCCCTTAAGGTATAGAATACATCTTTATTTAGAAACAAGGTACAGATGGGTAAAAGCTCCTGCTCTGTGGAAAAGGGCGCGGCTGAGTGGGGTGTGCCACTCACCCAAATTTTACCTTATTGTGTACCTGGAGTATTCTTTGTTAACTAAGGATTCAATGATGTCTCCCAGACATATTCTTATGTGAGATCATGATACCAGTTGCTGTACTGTATTGGAGATACATATCCTTTACCTAATGCTTTGTGTTTGTTTTTTTTTGAAAACTGGAGTTTATTTCCTTCTACTCTCTTGGCCATGGACCTAGTGGCCAAGTGTTCAAGGTGGTAGCTGAGGCAGTATCGTAAATTGGAGAGGACATTTGTTGCAAGGTCAGAGAACAGAACTGAATTCTCTAGGGTATGAACTTTCTGTTGCCTTTTCAACTACCTTTTATGGTTTTCAAGTGCCTTTTAAGTCACCGTAAGATTGTAAGAGACCCTTACCCTTGCTCCTTTAGGGTGTCCCTCCTCTCTCTTCTGTCGGTAACGAGGCACTCCTGCTCCTGTACGTAATCCCACTGAACTCATTGGTTTGCCACATTGGACATTGATGCAGTTGTTACTTTGGCCTGTCTGCTACTCCTATCTGGGTGAACAGGCAGAGGTATTTATGTGTCCCAGAAAATAAATATTTTGGGCAACACACACATTCATGCTTCCCAGCTCCTCCTTTGCTACAAGAGTATGTGCTGGCTTGAGATGAAGTCTTTAGAGGCTCAGATTATTTTAAAATATCCATTGTTTGTGTGCTACTTTATTCTGTCCATTTTGCTGTTGCAGTGATGTGATTGCTTACCTAATGATGGAGGAGAATTGATTCACAGCTATACCCAAACTACACAAAAGTCAAAAGGAAATGATCATTTTGGTTTTCAGAGTTCCATTCAAATTAGGGGGAAATTTTTTTTCTTGCATAGAAACTTAACAGAGATGCTAGGTTTAGGAATAAAGACACTTATGATGCCTAGAATTCTAATACCTGAAATTTGATCCATTATCAAATTACTCTCTAACGGACTTGTTGACAAACTTGGGAAATTGGGTGACCAGGAAGACCAACTCAGTGACTAACTGACACAGAATATCACCCTTGACTAGTGCTGACACGTGCTGTATCCTTTTAACGCTGCCTTTTTTTCTGTTAAATAAATGAGTTATCTCAGTTTTTAAATCAGAAAGTAATTCTATACAGAAGGTTCCCTAGGTTGACGAGGTAGCAGGAGTCTGTCCCCTGGGTTCTGTGCGATAGACAGAAATTAAGCATCCACATCATTTTTCAAAATTCCACCTGCATTGTACACTAAAGAGACAAAGATGTGAAGGCCCAGCATACCTGAACCTGCTGTCCCTGAGTAATTCTTCTCACACTTCTGTTCATGCCCAGAACTTTCCTCACTTACAAAATAAGAATTGCCTGCAGGTTCTCATCAAAGGAGCAAACAATGACACGGTATTCTCATGTAGTGGTCGCTTCATGTGATTTCTTAACTTTACATATATCATCAGCTTTTACTAATCATCAGCTCCATTAATTTCTTTCAGAGGGTGATGTATGAATAGAATAATATCAATGACTAAAATTAACTCTTTAGAACATGAAAGACAGTTTACAGATATATGCAACTTATTTTCAAATGATTTTACAAGTGTATGGGGAAGTAGTAAGAAAATGTAATGTAAATGTGTTGGCAAGATGTTAATAGCTACTGATACTACCAGGAGGGCAGGGTGGAGAGGGATGGAGGGGTGGGGAGGGGGAGGGACAAAAGGAGAGCAGGAAAGTACTTGCCACCTTGATAAGATATGCATGAGCACAAAATGCTCAACTTCATTGTAAACCTTAAGTTTTGTGCTTATAAGTATCAATAAAATGGGTGAGGGGTTAATAATGTTGAGTAATGAGTGTATCCATATTGACTATAATAGTTTCTTAACCTTTTTTTCCCTAGAAGCAAAATTCTTGACACTAAGAAGTTAGATATCTGAGTAACTGCCTTTGGACTCAAATGACCAACTCTCATCAGCAGACATCAAAGTTTTCTTTAAGTGGTTGATAAATGAGACCCTTCACCTTGGGTGGTAAATACAGATATGTGCGTGACCACAGGGTCACAAAGTCTGTATCTCTTCAACCATGTTAGTCCCTTACTGTTTGATTACAGTTGCCAAAGGAATTCAGAAGTGACAATAAGTTGATTTTTTGATGAATATCTCTCCCATTATTTTTATCTGAGTGATAAGTTCCTCTTATGTAACCACAATGGAATATAAGTAGTTTCTAATTTTCCATATTCTAAGTTTTACCTTTTCTAATTCCATAACTAACTCGTTTTATCTTAACAAATATTATAGCATAAAGCTAACACAACTGAGCCAGCAGTGTGAAATGAGCTCATGACACTGTAGTTATATATCTTTATATGAAAGAGATAAATACATTACAGTTTTATTCAACCCAAAGAATTTAAATTGGTATTGAAAAGGGTTTAATATAAGGAACTGCAGAAACGAATGTGGTTCTAAATCAAAATTTACTGACTCTGCGACAGGAATAATGTTGGCAATCTTCCAAAATATTTGATCACAGCAGATTTGATATTAATGAATACATAAATTTATGTACACCTTACAGTTAGTATTTTATGTAGTGCTTCTTATAATAGTTATCTGTCTAATAACACATCCTGATCTAATAATATTTATTAACAATAAGAATGCTCCAATTTTTGCCAAAGATAACTATAAATTATAAGCAATTCATTATAGTTCAATATCTTGACTTCATGAGAATAGCTCCATGACTTGCTTTTGCAAACGGGTAAACTGAGACCTACAGATGCAAACAAGAACAGTATCAAAAGTCTTTAAAATTCCAAGGTTGAATAGCCAATACTTGAGGGCAATTGTCTCTGCTTTGCAGTGAGTATAAGATGTAAGATAGATGTGGAAGTTTCTCATTACATTCAGTACAGCAACACTTCTCTTACCCAAATGTATTTACATCCTATGCTTAACATAATTTTGAAGCCAGGTTGAATTGCCATAGATTCAAGGTTTTTTCTTCTACATGTATCATGTAAAAATTGTGTAGATTTAGCTTACATTTAGATCTATTAGTAGTTAAATTTTTAATCATAAAGGATGGATAAAGTTTATATTCTATGGCTGTACATCCAGTTGATCTAGCACTTTTTAAAACACTATCGTTTCTCTACTGAATTGCCTTTCCACCGTTCCAAAAATCATTTTCATCTATATATGTGGGTGTACATTTAGCCATTGGATTGTATTCTATGGGTTTATTTTTGTGTGTGTGTCTAGCTAACAACTCATTCTCTTGAACACAATTTTATGTGAAATAATAGAAGTTTCCCAATTTGATTTTAAAATTGTTTTTATAGCTCTGAGTTCTTTGTATTTACATATGAATATTTGAATAAACTCTATTTCAAATGAAATTTTCACTTCTTTATCTTTTGGCTAAAATCAATTTTTAAAGAATATTTTGACTGAAATTTTATTGAATCTATGCACCAACTGAGGGAGAATTATATCTTATTATTACTTATTTCAATCCATATAGATTGTGCATTTCTCCATTTATTTAGGTATTATTTAAATTATTTTAGCAAATTATTACTATAGATTTTGTATCATTTTTGTTTTGGTACTAGGGATTTAGCTCAGGGCCTATCAAGCACCAAGCAGCCATGGAAAAATGTTGTAGCCAATTGTTAAGTTGCCCAGGCTGAGTCTGAACTAATGTTCTTCCTTTCTCAGCCTCTTAAGAGTACTAGAATCGCAGGTCGGTGCCACTGGGTCCAGATATGATTTTCATATCTTTTGTCAACTTTTTCTTACACTTACATGTTTTAAATATGTCTTTTTAAAAAAAGTTCATTTTTAATGGTAGATTTCTGTGGTATATATCACATATATAAATGCAAAACATGTATGTGTTCTATAATAATGTAAAACATTAAATTATGACAACATTCACTTCTTTTTTTCAATCTGGATATCTTATATTTCTTCTTTTTTTCTTGTTTTATGATACTAGATATTTTAGGAGAAGTCTGAAAAGGAATAGTGCTAAGTATCTGAGTCATGTTTGGTCTCGATGGGAAAGAATCCCATCGACCTAGTCCCTTTGGAGTTACTAAGACAGAATACTCAGACAGGGCAATTTCTAAGCAAAATAACATGATTTTTTGTTGTTGTTGTTCTGTTTTTTTGTTTGCACTGTGTGGCCTGGTAGTCCGTAGCAAGACACTTGCATCTGATGAGGACCTCTCTGCTGCAGCCCAGAAAACGCAGTAGAGGTGGAAGAACACATGAGCATGAACGAAAGAGAAAGCACAGGGTGCATCTGCTTTGTAACAATTTGCTCACCAGAGAACTAATTTAAGCCCCAAGTGATGACATTGGCCCAGCCACCTGATAAACTTGCAATGTTGATTTTGTGAGATTTTATGTATGTGCATCTACTAAAATGATCATATGGATTTTTAATTTATTATGACAGTACATTACATTAATTGGTTTTGGACATAAAATTGTTCAATCCAACATAAATCCATTTGGTCATGGTATATAAACCTGTTCACTTATTGCAAGATTTGCTTTGCTAACATTTTTAGGAGAGTATTTCATCTGTAAGTTTAACTGTCATTTTATTTTCTTGCATTATCTTTGTCTGGCTTACATTTCAGGGTAATTCTAGCTCGATAGAATGATCTGAGAAGTAGTTTCTCAGTCTCCTT
Source organism: Ctenodactylus gundi (assembly GCA_004027205.1). Lineage (NCBI taxonomy): Eukaryota > Metazoa > Chordata > Mammalia > Rodentia > Ctenodactylidae > Ctenodactylus > Ctenodactylus gundi. The sequence continues at coordinate 204,589 of PVKB01001159.1, forward strand.
TTTTCTGAAATTATTGGCTTGCTATATCTGTTCTTTTATGATCAAAGGATATCGAAGTTTGCAACTGCTGTAGGAGATTTATCCACTTCTTCCTTTCTTTTCTTCACATTTTCAAGGATAATTTCATGGAGCATAGAATTCTAGGTTAGTGAGTTTTTCTCTCAAAAACTGAAATGTTTTACTTCCTGGTTGTGTGAATTTTGAGAAGTTAGATGGTATTTTTTTCTGTGAGTTTTTATAAATGTGATTTTTCTTTTAAGATTATTTTCTTTGTGTTGAATTTCTAAAATTTACATATGATATTCCTTTTTAAACTAACTCTCTATTATTGTCTGGATCTATGGTCTGCTGTGTGACATCAATTCTGGGAAATTCTTAATCTTTACTGTTCAAAATATTATTTCTGTTTTTTATTTCAGTTATATGTATGTTCACATTTTTTGTAATTTTCTAATAGTTCAGAGATTTTTTTCCCTTTATTTTCTTTCTACTTTTCAGTTTTGAAATTTCTCTTGTAGCATCCTCAATCTTTTTACTTTTTGGAAGAGAATAGCAGGTTATCATGCCAGACTGAAAATATTGGAAGTCTGTTGACCTTTGCAGTATTGTTTTGTTTATGTTGGACCCTCATTATTTGTAAATTTCAATATTCACAAGAACCATGTGTGTCACTCTCTTCTATCAGTCACTCCAATAATTACTATTTTTACCTGTAATCATGTGATTTTTCTATTGTGGATAAAATCATTCATTCATTCTTTCATGCACAAATGAATTACTGAAAATCTGATCTATATAATATTTTTCATTAGATGCTTCTGATGTTTGTTACCTGTATTCTCTTCCCAGTACAGTGTCCAAATATATGCAAAATTGTCTAATTAATTAATTGAAAAATAAATAAGGATCCTTGTGATTGCATAAAAGAATTTTTTTAAATGTAGGAGCTTAACATCATTTTAAAAGTGAAAACCATTTTTTATGATGTGATTTCAATTGTTTTGAGTCATACTTTTGATGGTGTACTACATAGTCTTAGTCACTCAATACCTTGATACCTTGGGAGTTTATGCATATCCAACATGCTGCAATTTCCCCTACTCATCATAGCTCACACTTAAATTATATATACCTCATAGAGAATAACAAATGTTTGCTCACTGACAGAATAACCGGCTTGATTAAATTTTGAATATTAATAATAATAATGCCTCACATTTACAAAGCCTCTTTTCATATACAAAACATTTATATACATATATTTAATTCTCATAACAACCCTGTAAGTTAAATGAAGCAGGTATTATATTTTTCATTTTGCAAAAGAGGAAGTCAAGATTCAGAAAATCATATTGCCTCTGTGAGATACATAATGACTCTAATAACAGTTCCAAATCCAGTGTCTGTATTCTTTTCACCTACAAAACTTGCTCAGAGACCATGTACGATCAGTTCTTTGTTTTTTCACCACCTCTCATCATTTTCCTCATGTTTAATAGAATCCTACCTTCACTGTGTTCAGGTATGTACTCTTTTTTATGACACAGCTCAATAAGAGGGTAGATCCCACTAGGACTATCTATACAATGTTGCGGTATTGCTGTTCCTCTTCCTATTGACTAGTAAGGAATCTGTGTGTGAATTTTGGTCTATGAATTGTATGAGACCAATATGGGTAAAGTGGCTTCTGAGGCTCTATTACTCTTAAGAAAGAAGCACCGAATGTGGCAACTCTTGGACTCTCACCAACCTGCCTAGATTAGCATCTAGAGTTGTTGGGGTCCTTCTCCTACATGGCCCAAAAGGAAATCATCTTGTAAATGAGCAGAGGTAGAGAGCTGTGGGGAATCCCTGAGCTCATTCTGCCTCTGAACTCCCTGAGATGCCCAAAAAATGTCTGGATGGCTCCTTCCAGCCTGGGTCAGGCAGTCCAATGAGTTGGCTCTGAAAGTTTCCTAATTTCATAGTAATGTTCACTGAGAACCCACAATGGAAATACTAGAGATGTTGATATGTTAAGTCTACTGAGCTGCTGAAAATCTTTGTTATGGCTTCTTATGACATCATCCAATCAGAGGACTCTGATATTTGAAGAAATGTAAGACTTTTTCTCTCTTCCATTTAAAAATTTTTTTTCAAATATGAGAAATACTCTTACATAGAATATACCCTATTGAAGTGATTTATATTTACCACACACCAAAGCTTGTATCTTTAAGGACGAAGACATATTGTCTGCTAGTGGCCATCAAATGAGTGCTTGCAAACTTTGAGACCCCTCTCCCCCATTCAGAGCTGTAGGAAACAGAAGATTCTGAGGGCCAAAGAGGTTCAAATTAGTCACAACTCTCACTTATTTGTGTTATGATCTAGGACCAGCTTTGTAATGTTTTCAACGTCAATTTTATCACCTTCTTTTTCTTTCTTTCTTTATTTTTTATTATATTTATTTTTGAGACATGGTCTTGCTATGTAGTCCAGGCTTCTATTGAACTCTCAATAGTAGAGTTCGGGCTGGCCTCAAACTCACAGTAATCCTCCTGCCTCAGCCTCCTGAGTGCTGAGATTACAGGTGTGCACCACCAAACCCAACCTCAAAAAATACTAATCTGCAAATGTAGATATGATATTAAATATCATAAGCAATGTTTTTGACAGAGGCTGAACTATAAAAAAAATTAAAATTCAGAAAATAGTATGCTTCTTCTAAAAGTACAAATCGAACACACGTAGCAATAGCCCGATCTGCATTTGGTGCAACAGGCAAATAAATGTTTGTCATCCCCCCCCCACCCCATTCATACGTTATAATCCTCAATATCATAACAGTAGGTGGTTGTGATAGATATTCAGCCACAAGTGTGACACCTCATGAATGAAATTAGTACTCTTAGGAAGGAAACTCCGAGAGCTGTTCCACTTTCTTTCAATGTGAGGGCACCATTAAAAAATGGCAGTCTATGATACAGAAGAGTTTTCATCAGACTGTGGTCACACTGACATCCTGATCCAAACTTTACCTATCAGAACTGTGAGCAGTATACACCCAGCCTGTAACGTCGATTATAGCACCTGAATGAAAGTGATAGTCCGCCACCATCCTTGGCAACAACACACGTGACTTTCTCTCTTTCTCTCTCTCTTTCTCTCTCTCTCTCCCTCAGTCTCTCTCTTTCTTGCTCTCTTTCTTTCTCTCTCCCTCTTTCAGTAGTACTGAGGACTAAACTCAGCATTGTCTTTAAGCTGTATCCACAGTCCTTTCAATGTACTTTGAGGCAGGTTCTCCCCCCCCCCACCCATTTTATTGATATGTATAAGTGCACAATTTAAGGTTTACAATGAAGTTGAGCATTTTGTGCACCTACGTATCTTGTCAAGGTGACAAGGACTTTCCCTCTCTCCTTTTGTCCCTACCCCTATTCACCCTTTTCTCCCTCCCTTACGCCCAACCACCTCCCCCAGTTTCTCAGTAGGTCTTTAAATTGCACAAATCTTAAAGTTGGAATCTTCCTGCCTCAGTCTCCTTGAGCGATAGGATTACACATGCAAACAAACACACCTGGCTCATACGGTTCTTTCCACAGAGGAAAGATAGGCTTAAATATTTTCTGCTCCAATGTCTCCAGAGATGGGGCCTTGTAATCAGTACCTGCACCCCAGAGCCACACTCTCTTGAGGTCACCGCTCTTGCTATGGCTCTGCTGACTGCTGGTGTTGCTGCGGGGCGGTGACACTCTTCCCTCAGGGCTTGGCTCCAGGTGAGGCACACCTAGTCTTGATGCTGCTGCAGGCCACTTGCCTCATGTCCGCTAGCCCCCCGGAACTGCCTCCTGTTATCACCCTCCCGCTACCCTTTCCCCTGATGACTGTCTGTGGATGCCCTCCATCTGCCCTCTCCCCCGAGCTAATTGCCTTCTGTTTCTCCCTCCCCTCTGGTCACATGCCTGGTCTGCCCTCCCGTCACCCTTCTTACCTGCTCACCTCTGCTTGATTCGCTGCCTGGACGCAAACAGCCTGGGCCTTTCTGCCCTTCATAATGCCTGCTGCCTGCTGGTTTCCTGCGCCGCTCAGGCCCCCGCTGTGCACTCGGGGTCACCTTCCTGCTGCCTGCTCCACCTGTCCCTGGGCTGTTTGATTTCGCCCCCTGAAATGCACAGATGGGATCTCTCCAGCTTCTCTGTGATTTTCTAATGGAGAAATGGGATGTAAATGACTGTGCACAATAAATGGAAAGAAAAGAAAAACAAGGCCGAACCCACAGACACCAAGACAGTTATTAAGAGGCTAGAGTAATTCTGCTAAATAAAGTTATGTCTGCAGAATACCAGACAGAAAGAGGGAAGACACACTTGATAATTGGTTAAAATAGGCTCCCTGCTGTGTGAGCAGCAGACACATTTTGCAGGTAAGTACCAGAGGGTAAAGTTCCTCTTCCCTATCTAACAGTGATGGTACAGGGCCTGTTCAGAGGCAGTGCTTGTGTTTCCCTGGACAAAACAATTTCACTGAGTACTAGGAACCCTTTAAAACTCCTGCTGAATGTTTACAGCTCATAACAGGCATTTAGCCTTCCCTATCTATTTTAAATGCTCTATTGGCACTGTAAGTAGGAGTCCTTTATAGGAGTGCTTTTTTCCCTCTAATTGTTTATTTAAATTGGCACTAAAAACTCACAAATTGAGCATGGTTGCAAGTTAACAGGATCTTTTGTTTAGAACTGTAGTCTCAAACCCAGAATTCCATTTAGAACAGAGAAATTGCTCTTGGGCCAAAATTAATTGTGCCACCAAGAATAGAGAGATATTTTTGTTTGAGTGGGATGATGACACACAAATAAAATGTTAGGTTTCCAAATCTGGTTCTGATTTTGAGGAACTTAAAAAAGAGTGAACGTGAATACTCAATTACTTTCTTGTTGCTGGGGCAGAATACCCAGCATCTACAAATTTAGAAAGGAAAGATGTATTTTTGCTCACAGTTTCAGAAGGTCTTGGTTTATTTATGGGCAGTTGTTGGTAGAAACACATGGCAAGGCAAGAGCTGAAGAAAGAGCTCTTCACATCATGACAGACCTAACACAAGTCAGAGAGGAAGGGTAGAACCAGCACACACCTCTCCAGGTCAAACCCTAACCTTCCGCTCCTTCCAACCAGGTCCTACCTCCCAACAGCACACAGTATCCAGAGCTACATAGGCTTTTGAGAGTCATTTAAGACTTACGTCACAATAAACCAGGGTTTTGGAGATAGTACCTAAGATTTGCTTTTATTAACCCTCTTAGTGGTTAATGGATAGTTCTTCATTTATAGTCTTCTCAGGTAGAAAGTACTTGGAGAGGACTATATCCACAGAGTTTGTTCTATCATGTATTGACAATTTGTCCTAAAATTCCTACTCCAAAGTAAATAAAATGTATCTGTTACCTTTAGCAGAAAGACCTACCATCTTCCCAAACTGACAACCGGACCAACACAATGATCGTTCCATTAATTAGTCTTCATTCTTACTGCTTCCGACAATCTAATATTTTGGGTAGCAGTAACGTTAGTAATGACAATTAACTCTAGCTTGTCTTCTCTTGACCTCAATTTTTTTTCAATGGACAGTACAGTAAGATAAGGAAACAACAGATATTCTCTGAAGATTTTACTGAGCTTGACGATACTGGAATATAAGTAATCTAGAACTTGAGTGACTAAATGTGATCAAGATTGTGCTTAACTTGATCCCTACTGGTAATGATTGGTCATCAATAACTGCTTTTGGCAGATTTTCTAATGCTCACATTTTCTAGAATGTGAGGAAATGAGCCAGGAGCAGGCCTAGTAATTTTCTCTAGAAGAAAAATATGCATAAAGTTAGACACGATCACAGTAAAAAATATGAATTGTATAAAGTCTGGGGTGAAGGAAACCTAAGTCATTTATGGCATATTTCTTTATTTTCTAGATATATATACACAACATCTAAAGTATGCAAGTGACTTGCCTCATGCTAGTGCTGGGAGCAGAGTTGAGCCTTGGCTGTTGACACCTGCCTATCTCTCATGAAAATCTTTAACGTAGGATTTTTAGATCACTCACTTTTACTCAACATTTGTATTTGGAGTAGCTGTAGTAATAATAATTGCAATAAATTTAAAAAGTGTTGCTGATGTGGCATATGTGAAAAGGGAAGAAAATGGGATTGTACTTGGCTTAATTGAATAAATGTGAGATGAAGTCACAGTCCATATCATGTAAGAAATACGAGTGCTGATGTCTTCAAATTGACATAAGAATCACTTCCTGCCTACCCCCATCTCCCAGTAATTAAGCACATGTCTTCTGTTGCTCAGAACTGTTTCAATTTTCCACCACAGGTATTTTTAATTGTCTCCATCCTTAGACCAAAAGAGAAGGAGAGAAAAGAGAGTGAAGGGCTTGTTTTAGTGACTTTGGAGAGAAAGTAACACCTGAACATTGTATTTTCTGGTCCAAGTGAGATTTAAAGAATTATGAAGATGGCGCTACAAGTTTGCAGTCTTATCTAGTATTGAAAAGCTCACAAAGATCTTGTCTAAAATGACATTTTAGACGTTGTTTGAAAATCATTTGCATGTTTCATTCTTTCATTAAGAAGGAGTTTTCCCTTAATTTGAATAACTACTGCTGACCAACATTTTCTGATTATAACTGACATTTATGTTTTACATGTGTTTCTAATTTTATCTTACATAGTAGTTATGCTGGAGCCTGGGCCTCAGGAAACCCTGTTATTTAAAGAAGAATGAAAAGTTTATTCTTCTCAGGTAGGGAAACATAGAGAAGGGTCATTGTACTCAAAAAAAAAAAAAAAAAAAAAGAAAGAAAGAAAGTCCAGAATACTACTCAGTTAAGATTCAACAGCACAACACATATGCTTCTGTGGAAATCTAGCTAGAAACGGATGAAGGTCTTAGGATGCCATTATATCCTTATAATCAAGACGTATCATGTGTTCAATTTTTGCTTAGTATTGATCTAAGAGCTGAATCATTACTAACAAGGAAAAGATAGACATTGTGTTTTGAATAAATGCATCCTCAGTTCTAAACCTGTAAAGCATCTGGGGGGTGGGACTCGTCTTTAACCCGGAGGCTGCCTAGAATCAAGACAAAGCCGGCAATGCAGAATGGTTATTTCTCAGTGTCTAAGGCTTAGGTTACTGCTGCAAATGGTGATTTCCCTTCCTGGTATTGTGCTTTGACCCATATTAAAATAATGGTCAACTGTCTGTGCAGAATTTTTCTTTACATTTCTAGCCTTTAGGCCTTCAAGGATTTCTTCCAAAAGAAAGAACAAACCCGTGAGTCACAACTCATGTGACTAGAAAGGCTGATCGAATTTTCTAAAATCGAGTTCTCATCCAATAAAGTAAAACTTGCTTCCCTGTATTTTTGAGCTAAAGAACAAATATGGCTTTTCCAATGAACCCCTGTTTCTCTTAAGTATATGTTTCCATAAAATTACCTGATACTTTCACAAATACAAAAACAACTAAAAGATGAGAAAAAATAATTGTGTTACCTATGATATTCAATATAGAAAAATTTCAAAAATTTCAACATTTCAATCCTCATGACAGTATTTAAAAGGCAAAAAATAAATGTCTTAAACAATCATTTATTTATAAGCACTTATTAGTTGTTTATTGAGCTCTTACTGTGCTCAAAGCCCTGGCTGTATGATGGAGACTTGAGCAGATATCATTGCTATATATATGCAATTTCTAGAAAGAAAGTTCATAAACAAAGAAATTTAGGTTGAGTTACAGGGGATTCTATGAACTTTGAGAGAACTCTTAGTGGTGTGCAAGTCAAAGCATGTCCGGAAGTGTTAGAAAAGGTCATTTGAGCTACATAACTTTGGGTCAGTACAGCAGAACCATTCTGGACATTAGAATGTAGCTAATCATAAGGCAGCATCTGAGAGTTGCATTATTGGCCACTTTAAAAACTTCTGTTTTTCAAACACAAATTGTCATGGCTTACAATAATGTGTAAACATAAGCCACTAAAAAGGAGTTAATCTTTCCTGCCCCGAGGTGATCTGTAGGAAGACCACCTTAGTCTGGTGACTGAGCCTGACTCTTAGAATTCTTCCTACGTCACCGACTGATGCCCATCTCCTGTGCACGGAGAACGGAATCCTCCTATCCCACCTGTAAGATTTTCTGATAGTGAGGGTCTGTTTCCTTGTTTTGGCAACGCTGAATGGGTGTGCAAGTCAAAGGGGCCACTGGGTCCCTTCCTTTGCTGATTCTTCTCTGTACCTTTTCCTGTAATAAACCATAGTGAAAAGTGCAGTTTTCTACTGTGTCTTACGAATTCTTCTGGTGAGACACAAAATACAGGAAGTCTTGGGGCTTCATCAAATTAGAAACAAATAGGAAAAATAAAACGAAGAAAAACAGGCAAGTGCAATAAAAATGTACAGAAAAGCAAGAGTTAGGAAAAGAATAAGGAGTCAACTTTCCTACCTTCCTGGTTAAAGTCATTGCCAGGCGCAGCTTGGACATTCAACCAACTTTTGATTTCTTGGTAGTAAAAGCAATAAAGGGTGTGCATAGTCAGAGTGGACATAACGACTGATCGCCAAGAGTGATAATTTCTTAGCAAGAATATTCTCTGGTAGTATTCTTCATATAGAAATTATTCTAAGAAGTGTGTCCCTGAATGTCACATTTGCATCTATGAATTTTTTGTGGCACTCTTCCATATTTCTCTGCAAGAGTTATTTTTATTATGTGTATTTACAACATGTAGTAGTTATGTGACACTTGAGGGCCGGGAGCACATATATATCACATCATCTTCACATACACTTGCCCTCTCCTGTTTCTGCCCTGCCTTCCAGTCTCATATCCCTTGTCCTTTCTGTAAGTTGGTCCTCCTACTTCCTACTATTTCTCTTGTTTTGGTTCTATTTGTTTATATTTTTGAGTATATCATACTAGAGAAACCATGTTCACTTTACTAAATGTAATGGCCTCAAGGTGCATCCATGTTCCCACAGATGATTCCGATTTATCTATCTTTATGGCAGAGTAGTACTCCGTTTTGTATATAAAGCATATTTTCTGTACTCACCTATCCATGGATGGAGATTCTGTCATCTTTCATGATTTAGCTATCGTGCATTGTGTCACTACTAACATGGGTGTGCCTGGATCTATGTTATATGATGTTTTTGACTCTGTTGGGAAGATACCCAGAGAGCTATATCTGGGTAAAATGGACTCTTTAATATTTTACAACTCACTGGAAATGCTGTTCCTCTCTAGTTTTTTTTCTGGGTTCATTGAACACATTCCTGGGACACTGTTGTGCAGGAAATAGATTTGACTGAAAAGAAAACACACAACAACAACAACAGCCACAAAAATTCAAAAATATCAACAAAAAAGACATACAAGGTTGATTCCATGCAGCTAAAATCATTACACTTACTGTCAAAAGAGAAAACACCACCTTAACCAAGTTCTCAAGATGGAACAAATATGAAGGATGACAGAGTCCAGCTGGGGACGACATAGTGTCCTTGCAACATGAATCAGGTAGGATTGGGCAGAGATTGTGATGGAGCAATTTTGTATTGGTGGCTATTCAGCTAGGATCTTCAATGGAGTTCTGACGAGAAGTTAATTTGGTTCACAGCTTTAAAGGAATGGAGCAGTTGGTCTTTATTATTCATAGACTCAGTATGTGTGGATTTCTCTACTTCCTAAAAAATATTTTTGAGTTCTCCCAGAACACTTTTATGGCTCTCACGGTCATCTGTGACCATGTTTAAGTGGTATGTTTTTGTTTGTTTGTTTGCCTAACATACCTATTTCCAAATGAGGTCGAATAAGGCAAAATTCTTTCTTTGTTTCAATGTGTGGTAAAAGGACATCTTTTCGGCACCCTGTTTAATGCCAGTTTTCTTTCTCTATGTGCTTTTTGCCATGAATTTCATTGCTTACAATGGGCTCCAAGAATGATGCTAAAGTTCTTTTCTTCTTTTTAAAGGCTAAATGCATTTTATGTGTGCCTAATAAACTTTGTACAGGTATGAGTTCTAGTGATGTCAGCTGTGTGGGCCCTTGTTACAAAACCACCAACGTATGTATGTGTGTTGGTCCCTTTCCCATTGCTGGGACAGAGCGCCTGGTATTTGCAACCTAATGGAGGAGAGCTGTATTTAGCTAATGGTGTCAGAAGACTCAGTACATAGTTGGCTGGTTCAGGTGCAGAAACAGCATGGCAGAAGGGATTATGGGAGAGCTGCTCAACCCATGGCCGCCAGGAATTAGTGAGGAAGAAGGATTCTTGGGATGAAAACCTACTATTTTAGGTCACATTTTCAGCTTCCTGCCTCCTCCAGCCTGGCCATACCTCCTACAGCACCCTCATCCATTAACTCATAATTAGATTAATTCATTGATCAGTAAAGTGACTCTATAATTCAACCATATTCCCAAAGTTCTGACTATTTTACCTCTAAACTGTGAAAATATGTATGTTTATGTGCACAAGTTTATGGAAATCTAACTCAGCATTTGTTTTAAAAAATATTCAGCATTAACTAATTCAACTTTTGTAGCAACTTCATAGATAACTAAAACAAACAATGAAAAGTCTGTGTGTGTATAAGTAAGGATTTAGCCCAGAACCTTCTCACTGAGTTTTATTCCCAGTCTATTTTTATTTTGAATTTAAGTTGCTGAGGCTTGGCTTGAATATATGATCCTCCTGTTTCAGCCTCACAGACTGCTAGGTTTACTTTTTATATTATGATTTGTAATTTTTTCGTGTTTTTATTTTTAAGTGTGCAAATCAGGAGTAGTAATGGGAACTGCTTTCAGTTTTCAGTGACATTTTAACTAAGTCATGAAAAACTAATTCCTTTATTCTGTCAGAGCTTGTTCAGGGAAGAGGTTGCTATAACCTTGTGTTTGGTTATTTTCCGCAGTAAATAACCTTATTTGGGAATCCTGGGCAGGTTATTTCAATTGAATAAGGCTCAGAACATATGGCCCATTATCCCTCAGAGAATAGGCTTTGTGATTAACAGTGCATTGAAAACAACCAAAGACTTGCTTTAACATGTGGACAAATTTCAGCAGTGGTTGAGGACTATACTTTTTTGAGATGACTAAACTAATGGTCAGCTGATTACCATTAGCAGGTATGCTTTTTATGACTTAGAGCTTCACTATTAATTTCAAATTACTTTTATGCCAAAAGTGCAATTGTACTTAAAAATCACTCACATTTTCTCATGAAAATGCAACACTACATTTGTCAATGAGATAAATAACTATTTCATAATATTTAAGCATAGTTTTGGTTCTTCACTGTAAGAACATGATTTAACACTAATGTATGAAGTTTCTCATTAAAGATGACTGTGCATAATTTGAAGAGATCATCATTAAAAAGCAATTACATATAACAACTGTAAGTACATAACCTAATATAGAAAGTCACATCCATGGAGGCATACTTAAGTTTCTTATTAAAAATATGAAAGCATTTTGTGTAAAAGTTGTATACAAATGTACAATTTGGCATCTTTCCTGACCCTTCACGTTTAATTTGTCTTGTCTTGTGGTATGTTGCTTTTTGTCTGGTACTTCTCTAACTGAGGTCACTAGTCCCTTTCCCGAAGTTGGGGTGCATGCTGATGTCTCTCAGCTCAGTCCCCACTTATAAACCATCTTTCCACGGGAGGAACAGCTTAAGCCAAAGTTACATCCTTTTCCACCAGGTCAGTCTGTGTCTCATAAGTAGTTGAAGAGGTCATGTAAAGACAAAGCCCTCTTATCATCTTTGGTAAAAATTTTGAATGGCCAATCCAACTATAAATGGCATTTTTCCAAGGCTGCTTTTACAGTACATTTTGACTCAGCTTCCCCTCTGACCTGGTTTGTTTTTCTAACTTTCTTACAAGGATTAATTCTGAGAATATGCCCAAATCAACCTTTATATAAACGTCACCTTCGAAATCTGTTTTTCCAGAAACCCATTGCATTATTAAATATATTTATATAATGCAACTCAAACTCACTATAATGTGCATCTTAGATTTTCATTTCATTTTATTTTAATTTTTGAGACAAACTCTTTTGTTCAGAGTGGTTCTGCACTCACTATGTAGCCCAGCCTGGCCTCAGACTCATGCTAATCCTCCTGCCTCAGCCTCACGAGTGCTGAGAGTACAAACATGCACCACCAAGACCTACTTATGTGATGCTAAGAAACCAAACCCAGGGCCTTGTGTTTGCTTAGAAAACACTGACCTGTGATTCCAGCTTCAGGATCCTATTATTTATATAGTTATAATTTTATACAAAAGTTCATGAAATGTCTTCCTTAGAGGTGCCATTATCCAAAGAAAATAGTCATTTTTAAAATATTCAATAGTATATGTAAGTGACTTCTAAATATATACACACAGTCCAAATTTTCCCCTGATATTCATCACAGATTTGCCTATCTAAGGGCGTCTGTGACTTCTCCCTGCGTCTCTCCCATCTTTCCTGAAGTTAGCATGTCAAACTTGAGTTCTTTCCCCAAGACTTAACACCTCACCAACTGTCAAGCTCACCATTGTTTTTGCAGGAAAAATGTCCTCACTACTTGCACTCATATGCTGTATTAAGAAAGCTGAAACCCCTTTCTAACTTCTTTTCATCTTCTCTCAGGGACCATTATCTGGGGGAAGTGAGAACTTAGTGTCTTTCTCTTTTTTCACTAAGTAAACTGTATTCCAGCCAGCATTTACAGAGCAGTTTCCTCAAGATCTCCAGTCTTCTAATCATTTTGTCTAACATTTCTCTGTAGAGTAAATATAATTGATAAGATATTAATTAAATCAGGCATATATCATGAAAAATATCTTAAGAAAATCTTCAATTTCCTTCAGATAAACACAAAACCATTACGATGAACTGAAAGGCATCTCCACCTGGTGTCCATCTGTCTCTAGAAAGTCCACATGTCCTCCCCTTTCATTGGTCCTCTCTTGATCTCATGACCAAATTAAGCTCATTTCCGGCCCCTAACATACTTCTACATTTTCCTCATTTGATCTGCTGAGTATCTACTCTTTGTCCTGTACACTTACACGTAGTGTGATTATATTTTCATAATCTTTTCTTCAGCATAAGTGTCATTCCTTTCTAATGTACACTTCTCAAACATCACACAAAAATTTATTGCTTTTTTGTTTTCTTTCACTTTTAGCTGGTTCTAATGTAAGATGATCTCACGTCCATTTGCTTATTGGATGTCCTCCGTCACAATGAGTTTCTTGAAGGGGAAGTTTCTCTGATCATTTACTGTCACTTACCTAGTGCCCAACAGAAGCCTTGGCACAGAGTTGGCATTCAATACATATATTTTCAGTTAAAGAATGATTAATGAAGTGACAAATGCAGCTCAGGTCTATATGACATACTTAATTCATAGACCTTGACTTAAATGCCTGACTTGTAAATTAATTAGGACAAGATACTCTTAAGCCTTGGTGTATTTTTCATAATCAAAATTCACACTAATTTGATACTTTCTTCTAGCAAGAAGCACAAAATCTTTAGAGAAAAGTACATCTAAAATATAGTATTTAATAGCACTTCTGAGAAATCACTGAGCATGTTGTTTTCTCATCGTTTAAAGCTTGGTTGGGATTTCAATTTCAGAAAAAAAGATTTAATAAGTAGTAGACATCAACCAAGCAAGAAAAATATAATAGAATATTAAGTAGAAAAATGTACTGATGAAGTACATCTTTATTTTTAAGTCAACTGTGTCTTTTGATTATGATCAAGAGATCATCTATATACATATGGTCAGTAGTTGAATGATGCTATTTATGAGTCACTACTATATGCAAATTATGAAGTAAAATACTACAGATATCATTAAACACACAGGGCTCCAACTTCTTGGAACACAAATGTCAGCTGATGAGATCATACAAGTCACCTTGAATTCTCCGCATGAAAATTTAGAAGACTATTTATCTGAGCAAATATTAAGCTAGGTCTAAGACTTATGACTATATATGCCAAAAGATTATGTCCAAGCAGATTTTTTAAATGAGATGACACTCCTAAGACCCTCGAGAGGCTATACAAGTATTTTGAATACGGGAGATATGATTAGTTAGAGGTGAGAGCACGTCACATAGCGTGTATATTCTCTTGAGTCCTGGTAACAAACACCATTTGCTGTGCTGGCCCTGTGTGATCCCCTCCTCTTGAGCATGGCAGGACCTATGACTAGCTTCTAACAAACAAACAAAAAAGTAAAAATGATAACATCTAAATAATTTTATTTGTAGTAACACACAATAGTAGAGAATTGCCTGGCAATCTCTCTGAACTCCTTAATTTTTAGACTTCCGGTTCAATTATCTGTGTTCATCTGCATAAAGAAACATAATGAAAACAACCAAAGACCTGCTTTAACATGCGGACAAATTTCAGCAGTGGTTGAGGACTGAAATCTGCAGGTTATCCTTTCAACAATGTCATAAGCAGAATGAGTACACATTGCTTTCAAATAGCATGGAGCACATTAGGTTCTAACCTGCTCATAATCCTTTTTCAATTTCTTTCCAGCAGACCTGGGTCTCCAGCATTAGTGGTGGAAGCTTAATGAAGACAGGTTATTCATAAGCATCAATTTGTATTTTTGTAAGCTGAGTTCCTGTATTTCAGCATTTCTTCTCTCTCTTTCTTGCTATCTCTGTCTCTCTCTCTCCCCCTCCCCGCATCTTCTATCTAATGATTCTGTTTCTTTCTTTAAACCCTAAATCCTATGTGCTAAACACATATTCTATTAGTATGGGTTTGGATGTAAAAATATGTAACATGATTACTGTTCTTCATGAATAAGCCAGGAAAAAAGGCAAATACATAAATATTCAAAAGAGAAAAAAAAGAAAATCCAATACAATGTGGTAGGCCAAGGTAAACTGTAATAAAATGTTCTGTGTAATTATAATGGAGATATAACCACAATGCTTTTGAAATGCAGAGAACAATGCCCCCGCATCCCACTAATACCAGGGAAAAACTGGCAGAGAGGTGTTCGAGTAGCTGGAGGAAACAGATGGGGGACTAGAAAGGCAGAGCCGATGTGTTCAAAAAAGCATCAGACAGAATGTTATAACCAAAGACAATCTTCATGAAGTGGATTCACAGTGTGCTGGGGTTGTAGGACAACCATTTGGTAATGAATTAGACAAGATTTTTGTATGCTGAAAGAAAGGGGCTGCAATATTTTCCTGTTGATCATATCCGATTACTAGAAATGCACAAGGGAGGTAACTCTACAAGCAATGTAGAGAATGAAAACATGGTGGTGAAGAAAGAACGAAGTAATTCACAGAATCCAGGGAGAAAAATACTAAAGTATTACAGGATGAGGGAAGGCTCAAGGAAGTAGAGAGATCTAAGAGACAATTCTGAGGTAAATTAATTGGATTTAACAAGAGAAATGGTGGTTATGAGGATTACGGAGCATTTGGTGATTATTTAAACATGTGGTTTAAATGATAGTATGTGGATGAGATTCATTCACTTGTAATAAGCACCTTTGAAGACTTTAGTTCAGAGAGTTTGGGAGAGAGGACAGGATTTTCTTGTCTTCTCTTAGCTCTGCAGCATATCTATTATATTAAAAAACCCAGAAAAATAGAGAAAAACCTGGAAAAGAAGAAATAGTTGGGCCAATTGACACAATCGGAAAACAAGATGATGAAAGAAGATACAATTTCAGGTATAGATGGAAAGGTAAGAGAGATGGCCAATGCTTTCCAAAATTTAAATGCAAGAGCTTGATGAACTATAGAGAGATGAAAAATCTCGTACGTGTGAGTGGAGAAGCATAATTATGAAGCCACTTAGAAACCTTAGAAACACTTTGATATTTCCTCCAAGACCTAATGCTTCCGTGTGATCCAGCCAATGTACTTATATGTATATGCAGAAGAAAACAAACTTATATGCACACAATAAATTTTATAAAAATGTATAGTCATATTCATAATAACTAAAAAATGAAAATACTTAAATATTCATGAACTGATAAAATAAATATGTAATGGATATAAAATAGAATATTATTCATCTTTGAAAAAGAATAAAGTAATGATCCATGCTGCATTCTAAGTAGAATGTAATAATATATTATGTTAAATGATGTCATATACAAACAGACACTTCTTATTTAACTGCATTTGTATAAAATGTACAGAATAAAAAAATCCTCAAAGAAAGTAGATTATGAATGTCAGAAGCTAGAGGCTGGGAGAATAGAAAATGACTGACTATGTGCGCTGGTTTTCCTTTTAGAAGACAGAGAAAATGTTCTAACATTGCAAACCATTAATAGTTGCACAATGTATGTGTAGAAACCGTGGACCTAGGTTGAATTTTAATGTATTTGATATATTGTGTGTACATGTATATACACATATACATTAATTAAGATGTGTACATGGGAACACACACCCACAAATATCTACAGAGAGAGAGAGAGAGAGAGAGAGAGAGAGAGAGAGAGAGAGAGTGAGAGACAACAGAGACAGAGAGTTGGATCTCTATTTTATTTTTTAAGAGCAGGTATGTTCAGTGAGCACCCACTTGATATCTTCCAACTGTTCGAAGAGTCTACAATTGTAACAATTCTAAGAATATTCTGGAATTCTTATTACAGTATATTCATTAAAAAATTATCTTCTTGCTTCAACCGTTGTGCCATTTCTCCAGCCCCCTGCTGGATGTCTGTACCTGAGAATTGAGTCTTGTAGAGTTTTCACCGCCAACATGTACTTCTTACAGTGGTGCTCAGAAAGGTGATGTCAACTATAAAGGCATTTTCCAAGAGCCAGAGAGCTTGATTTCAGTGAGTATCAAAGGAAGACCTAATTTGTGTGTGTGTGTGTGTGTGTGTGTGTGTGTGTGTGTGTGTGTGTGAGTCACATATACATAAGCTAGAATTATCTGTATTTCAAAAGCTGCCTGTGTCTGTAGAGTGAGGTACAAGAAGAAATCTTACACCAATGGTTATTTGGATTTGATTTGACTCAGAAATTACAATGGCTCCTTTGTCCCCATGAGGAAATTTTATTTTATATATGATGGCCTTGCCTGCTTATCCTATAAACTGGAAGTCAGAAAAAGTCCCAGTGTCATTAAAGATTCCCTGACTCTTGCAACTTTGACATTAGTCCATTACAAACAAATCAATCAAATAAATTGTTCAGAAATAGTAAGGATATAAACACAAATTTCTTATCAGTACTCTCAAATTCAATGTAAAATATCTAACAGGATCACATTAAGTCATGATGTTCTTTGGATTTCGGTCAAAATGATGATTTAAAAAGAAATGGTGACTAGATTATGGCCAAACAACAAATAACACAAAGAAAAAAAACATAATTCAACAATTTCTAAACTGCATGTGAGAATTTGAATAAACAATCCATCTACCCTCGTGCTATTTTCATATGGCTATTAGCGTGTGTATCTTGCCTCATCTCCAGAGGACAACTTTAGTGAGGCATTCTCTGGGTACACAGCAGTTTCAAAATGAATTTCTTCCTTCCTATTAAAGTCTTTTGCTAAATTTATGAAACGTTTTACTTCTTGTTAATGTCTTTCCTTAAATTAAAAACCTGAATGTACACATTTTTATTAAAACCAATAAGCTCTTAAATTTGCCAAGAGTCTTGCCATACACACAACACACTTTTTTTATCAGTATATTCTATTCATAGCAAGGTAGAAATAGTTTTATTTGAAAATACCACTATGAACTTTGGGAAAAAAAAAAAAAAACTCTTAGAAGTAGACTCTGAGAAACTCAAGGTCTCCTTTGTATATCTTCTAGAAAGCCCGATTCAGAACCATTGCTAGTACAGAGGTTTGAAACCCCCGTTCTCCAAGTTCCGTGTTCCACACTGCTTCATCCTATGTGATTTATACATCAAAGCTTGCACTACTCGCCATGAATTTGTTCAAATTCTCTCTATATCTTCTACCTTTTTTTGGGACACATTTCACCCAGTGTCTTCTTATTTATACTTTTAGAAGTATAAATAGGAGTCCTAAAATCATCTAAATAATAAAGGATCCTCCTAATTCTCGATCTTAGCATCCTCTACTTCTCATGGACTGCAGTTGTTACAATTCAGTAATTAGTGTGTATTTTCAACTATGGGGTAAGCTCCAGACTGAAAACAAGGCCATTCCTGGCTTGCTTCGTATAGTGTCTGGCATATTGACAGTCTCCATACATATCTGATGACTACCTGATGAGCCCTGGAAGAGCACACTGAGCAGCTATTCACTTCTACAGTGTCCCCAAGTTCGTGGGAGGCGTGTATTGCCATGACTCCAGGATGCCCTATTCTCACCTTATCAGTCCTAGTCTCATCTTATTAAGAAGAGAGGCATGTGCCAGATAAAGGGATCAGACTTCAAAGGCCTGAAGATGAGTGGGGGCAAATACCCTCTGGCACAGAGTCCTAATGTATAGAGATTTAGTCTGTGCCCCCAATAACTGTCTTTGAACCTTTAATATTTTTTTATAATTTTATACTATAGTTGATTGAAAGTTTTTCTCAAATGTTTACATGACTACAGAGCCAAACCAAAAATCCATAAAGTGACTGCAATGGTGAGTCTGACATCTTTGATGTTGTGTCTGTGGCTTCGCATGCCCAAAATCAAATTCGATTTTGTTTAATAAACAAGCTTTCTGATCAAGTATTGGTATCCTCGAAAACTGGAGTTTATTTTTTGATTGCCTATAGGTAAATCCTATCAATCCCAGCTTGAATTGCATCCAAAATAGGTCAAGGGGTCAATTGTTTATAGACTTACGTTCTATTGTAGAGGGAGGTTCGGATCAGGCAGCGCTATAAGTTTTAGAAGAGATGTATTCCTCACTTTAAAAATATTTTATTCTTAGGCTTGAAAATCGTGCTGCATTTCAGGCCTTCTGATAGCTGCATTGATTAGTCTTCTAGGAAGCGCAGCTGTGGCAATAATCCCATCTCTGCATCTTTGCAAGCAGGAGGGAAGGCAGGAGATAAGAGTTGCCACAGGGAGTCTATATTTAATCTACAACTGGCTTATCCAAGTGTCTTATTGCTCCCTGAGGGCCTCACTACTATCGTGAGAAAAAGATGATAGAGAAGGCAGGAAGAAAAGGTCACCCAAGATTGGCCATCAACTAATCAATTAATTTCAGCACATGCAAAGAAGTGTATGCTTCACTCAAAATGCACATTCAGGAGACTGGGTCTTACCTACACCAGTACTGCTCACCTCTCCGGCTCTGTCCTGTGACTGCTATTGGGGGCTGGCTGAGTTTTTTCTTGGCAAAAAAGATTAAGGCTGCTGAGAGGCATCTGTAAATGGTATCTGTACCAGCTCCATCAAGGAAACCCCACCGGTTTGCACTGCAGATTTTTTTATGGGAATTCACACAGTGGAATAAAGTAGGTATCTGAGACAATTATAAAATCAATTACGAAATAAGTGACTACATAAATAATTAAAACAAAGTAAATAAACTTTCTGTTTCAGGGAGAGAAAAAAAGAAACTACTCACTTTTAAACACAGCTTATACTGTCACGCTATTGCTTACAAGATTACAATAATCAGCTATTTTATTGGTCATCAGACTCAAAACAGTTTTGACTTTGCAAGTTTACTGACTTGTGACCCCATTCTAAAAATTCAGTTATTTTAAATAAAATCTCCATCTGTTGTTATTGTCACGTAATCAAACATCCGCACCTGCCTAAGATTCCTTGGGTTACTGCTTTCTTTTAAAATTCTTATTCTTACCATGGGCCTATTACAAGTTTTTAAGCATGAACTCAAATATAACTTTTCTCTAAAATTTACATTATTACTCTTTTCTCTGAATACTTTTAGCATATCTTGCAGTTATTATCATCATATCACAGAATTAGAATGCAGTGTGTGAGGAGTTTGGAAGATCAGACAGGACTAGAGTAAGGTCAGAAAGGACTGCACGATTAATGAATTCAGTGTAATTTGCCAGATGTTATCTGAGCAGCTTATGAACAACAAAGGATTAAGTGAAGATTTTGTATTTCTTTTCTTTTATAGGAGAGTTGCCAACAATTTTGAAATACTCATTTTTAAGTTACCTTTACAGTTTGGTCCCCTAGAGATAAAGGTTAAGACAATTCAAAATCATTAAACAAAACATTTTTGCAGAAATTAAAATTGTTAACCATCCCCATTTGACCCTAAGAGACAGAATAAATAAAAAGAAAAGACAATAGAACTTTTTACTTTGAACCCAAAAGAAGCTAAATAAACGGAACAGTTGACACTGAAAATACAGAATTCACAAAACATTCTAAGAAGAGACCAAGTGAATGAGTCTTGTCACAGAAAGTCTTTGAATTTCTCAATTGTCTGTTTCAGACATGGAAAATGCATATCTGAAAAGATGTGGATGGATACACTGGAGAAGCAAATCAAAAAGGTGTTTCCTTGGGACAAGACTTCTGAAAATAGGAGTGGGGAGATTTCATTGCCCTTCCTGTGGATGAGGGCTACTAGGTCCAGAGGCCGAGTCCGGGCTCAGCACAGTCCTCACTGAAGCTTTGGGTCACTGGTAAAGCTCGTCATTGTTCAGGGAAGTTGCTTGGTCAGTCTCTGAAGAAAACTATTTAGCAAAAAAGAGAGCAGGGTGGCTTCTGCTCTCTTCCTGGTGTGTGTGGGCAGAGGTGTTTTTATACCCCAGGGTTCACAAGGGCAGAGCACCTCCAGCTCTCTAAAAATGTAACTGAAAACATTAGTATGCTTTTTGTTCAATGCTAATTAAGTAGTGGTATCTTAAAAACCTCTCTTGGAAGGCAGACCTAATTACCCTGACCAATTTCAACATGAACATATTTTGATAGTTCCCCACCCATTTTTGTTAGTATGTATGCAATACACAATAATTACATTGAGCTTCACATTTCCTTTCCTTCTCTCTTTTTCATCATCCCACCCCTTCCTTTAACCTCCTAACTCCCAATAAAGACAGATAGACTTGAAGCATTTGTAGGTAAATGGATACAAGTTGAGACTAAGACGACATATTAGTTATTTTCTCATTGCTGAGACAGCATAGCTGACACCCACAGTTTTAGGGAGGAAAGATTCATTTTTGCTTACAATTCCAGAAAGTCACAGTCCATTCGCTGGCAGGCAGCTAGAAATGGTGGAATTACATGGCAGAGCCAGAGTCCAAGAAAGCACTCTTTTTGTCATGGCAAAACAGAGCCAAGTTAGGAAGGAAGGGCAGAACAAGCACACGTCCCTCCAGGTCAAGCCCCAAGCACTCGACCCTTTCAACCAGGCCCCACTTTCCAACAGTATACAGTAGCCAAAGGTATGAGAGACACTTAGGGGACTCTTCAAATCCAAGCCACCATGTATGCTTAATTAAGTGAATCAGACTCAGAAGGTTAAATATCTCATGGTTTTCCTAATATAAGAAACCCAGAGTATAAATAAATAATAGAGTCAGATGTGTGAGATGTCTGGGAGTTTTGGTAGTTTTCTAAAGTGAAGCAGACTTTAGCATTTTCTCAAGTTTTCTTTTTTCTTCTATGAAAATGAGGTTGAATATTTGAAGTTTTTCATCCTGTTCTTAATAGTGATTGCAAATAAGTAAGTAATAGTTAGAAAAGTCAAAAATAGGCTATCATATGTAGACTGATGAACTTAATGAACTTTCTATGGACCAATCCATTATGATACTGATTATAATCTGATTTCAATAAATTGTTCATAAGTTGGAATAGTATCATCAAAAGGAGCTCCAATAATCCCATGTATCTTTGGAAAACTGAAAAGTAATATCTATTATTTTTAATCAACTACATATAATTGCACTTAGTTGTCCATTATTCAGTAGACATCAAAATAGATTACATTTTGTGTAATTAACATTTAAACTCTCAAGTTTGTTTCTTCTAATCACTGTACTACCAGGATCTCTTCAAACTTATAATCACTGCTGTAAACTGAAATAAAAAGTTGTATCACCACACTGTATCTCTGGGTGTGACACACACCAGCAGTCTTCCTCTTGAATTGACGTCTTCAAGCTACTTCACTATTGCCAAGCTTGACCCCCTTGAACGGCATTTCCTAGTCTTATTCAGATGCTTTACATATATTGTGTTTGCTTTTTTTAATAATTAGATTCAGACACATATAAATGAATAAAACCTACCAAAAGTATCTCTTTGAATATCCCCTAAAATCCTACACTTTGGGAGAAAAATTCAGAATCAAATACAGGGAAAAGGGCACTTGTGCGCGAGCAGTGGTGCTGCGTGCTGCGTCAGCATCCTACACGTGGGTGGCCCTTTCCTATCTCCTTTCCATGTGGTTTCCACATGCTGATGCCTGGCTGGTCATCTTGCTGGGTTTCTCTACCCAGATATTATATATCACAATTGCTTCCCCCTGTGTCTTCTTTAATTTTTACTGTACACTTTCTATTTGAATTATGAAATGTGTTCCCATGACCCTTATTACCCCATAACACACTCACATTAATGGGTTTAACTTCAGCTTCTAAAGCCAGCTGTCTTATTCAGGTTCAAAGCTTTTTTCCCCTCGTTTTCCCCTCTAATACCACTTACCACAAATACTTTATAAACATTGTGACTAGATTTTTTCATTCAGAATTCTTTACTGTTGCTTTGTAATAATTTACTTCAATATGTATGTTTAATTACTTAAATAGAAACAAATAATTAATGTAAGGTTAGTGACAACATTATTTGCTTTCACACACCAAAGCAAATTTTATTTTTGCTTGCTCATCGGGTTTTTAAACTTGTATTCTGCTGATAGTGGAGTTTGGTGAAGTGGAGAACTGGGGAAGTAGGTGAAGCGAGCTTGATTGATATTGTGGAGGGCAGACTCACTCTTGGGAAAGGAAGTGAAATCTATTGTCACTGAGCACATGGGCGACATATTTCAAGGCAGACTTTTCACTTATGAATAGAGTTTAGGATCATGGGATGAAAAGGAACTTGCAGCATTTGTCATACAAAGGAGTTTTCACAAATGAAACAAAGTAAATCAGCTCTCTTTGAGTATGAATCTTCTTGTTTAATATCCAGCCCACTATATATTTCCATGAATGGAGATACAAGGTTAAGAGGCATTAGAGTTTCTGGATCAACACTTCCTAACTGGTAGTGAATTA
Organism: Ctenodactylus gundi; assembly: GCA_004027205.1. NCBI lineage: Eukaryota > Metazoa > Chordata > Mammalia > Rodentia > Ctenodactylidae > Ctenodactylus > Ctenodactylus gundi. The sequence goes on from PVKB01001159.1 coordinate 227,871, forward strand.
TACAAGAGTTTGTTTCTAAGTTACTTGATGTGTTATGTCTATGGACTTCAAGTATACTATGTGGACATAGATAAAACATGGGAAAAGTTCAGATTCCTTGAAGAGGAATCATCCACAAGTAACATGAGTGTATTTCAGTTACGGTTTATAATGACTTAGTCTTTTCAAATCTAATTGGTGAGGTGAATTTGAGCTTCTGAGAACTTTCTGAGATACCAAAGAAGAATTCTCAGAGAGATTAAGAGAAACCCTGGAAAGAACAAAAGAAGGAGAATGGAAGAGAACCGTTTAATCATTCCTAGGAACAAGAAGAAATGTTATCTATTATCTCAAGAGCTTGTATTTCCTGAAATTTAATCCTTCCATTAGGTTGTGGGTTGACGATTAGTTTTCCCTATGTCCTGAGTACAGGAATTGTGAGACACAGTGGGAAAATGACACAGCTCTGTTTAGCCTAAGTTTCTTCCCGTTGGATCACCTCTCTAAATTTCATTTTAATTCCACAGAAATTTTTCTGTAAGATGCCAGATAGTAATAGGTTATTTACTTTCTAATAAAAAGAACTTGGAGAGTAATGACTCTGTTGTAATGACTCAACCCTGCTATTGTAACATGAATGGACACAATAATGATATGTAGACATTGTGCATAACTATGATTCAATAAAATTTTAACTAGAAAATTAGGTTATCAATCAAATTTCACCTATGGATTGTCCTTTCCTGACTCTAAGAATATAACAGTAAATATTTTGTGGAGTAGTTTTATGAAACAAATGAAATAACGAATGAAACTTAACATGTTGCCTGCCACATGGTACTTATCCATTGAATATATTGAACTTGTGATTATATGCAAAAAGTATTTAATCAGACAGGTATTTAGTCATTAATTTAACTTTTCAACAATAATTATTTAATTCTTGTTGTAAAATTGATATTGTATAATTATATATATAAAAATTAAGTTATGCACATGAAATCTATCACAGAGATATAAACAGTTGAGTAAAAGTCCTATTCTGGTGGTGGAAGAAGAAATGACGCTAGGTTTGTTGTCCACCTTAATAGATTAGAGAAGAGGATGTAGTATGAGGTATCATTAAAAAATACACTGAGAGTTTGAAATTTTAAAAATTCACAAATATATACGTGTGTGTGTGTGTGTGTGTGTGTGTGTGTGTGTGTGTATGTGTGTGACACACAATGGTTACTTTAGCCCCTGTGTCCCCTCCTCCCTGACTCCAGCTGTCACACTGATTTGGTTCTACAGGATGCCTGTATTATGAGTTTCTCATCTTTTTTTTAAGGTAGGATCTCACTCTGCATCCCAGGCTGGTCCTGTACTCACTATGGAGCTCAGACTGGCCTTGACTCACAGCAATCCTCCTATTTCAGCCTCTTAAGTGCTGGGATTGTAGCAGAAGGCCACCACGCCCTGCTTATGTGGTGCGGGGGAATCAAACTCTGGTACTTAGTGCTTGACTTAGCACTCGCTAGGCAAGTGCTTTATTTGCTGAGCCATTCCTCCAGCCCTTGGGTTTCTCATCTCAGAGAAACCATTCAGAAGAATGAATCTATGTACATACCTATTACCATCTACCAAAATGAAATCAAAATAGATCAAAGACTTCATACTAACATGGAAATGCTAAACCTACTGGAAGACAAAATAGGTAAAATTATTATTACAATAGAAGACACATTGGCATTCAGAATAACCCCCTTTCTCTTGGAACACTCTTAGTCCAACTTTCTTGCCAATGTTTGAAGCAGTTCTTGAAATCGTCACTCGTGATTACCTTCACTTGCACTCTGTGTCCTTAATTAATCACAAATACTTCTTTTGCATGGTCATTTTACTTGGAAATGCCAGAAGACTCTGTCAGACTTGGGGAACAGGCAGTTGCAGATGAATTATAATGTTTGGATGAATCTGTCTTCCACTGGACGATGTATGGCAGAAATATCACTGTAATTTTGATCACATCTTCTAAAGGCGCCCATGAAACAGAACTTCCTGAACGGATTCAGAAAGGGGCGAGAAGAGGGGCTGAAGACATAGCTCTGGACTTAATGGCTAAGAGCACTTTGCTGGGGAATGTGCGGCTCTGGGCTCAGTTTCCCAGCTCCACTTGGGCTGTACTTGGTGGCACATGACACGCCTATGAAAAACAAATGGTCCTGGATCAATTAACAAGAAAAAGAAAAAGAAAGAAAATGGCAAGAACAATGAGATAAGTGTTAGAAGAGAAGTGTGTGTGGGGGGTGGGGGTCCTTGAGGGAGACTAATGGCGATATTCATTTTATTGTAATTTTTAAAAACTGAACATTCACCTTTTATTTTGATCACAGCTCCTACATAAAACAAGCGCTTTCAGACACTAGGAAGCAGTGAGGTGTCCAGTCTAGACTGGATTTAAGAATCAGAGCCATACAATCTCCTTGGCTTTTTGCCTAGAGTCCTTTTCAGGCACTGGTTTCAAAGCAAACAACAAGATGATGATATTCAGTGAATTGAATATGCAAGGATGAGAGGTTAGAAAGGTCGAGTTGGCTTGAATTTACAGGGTGGAAGCTATACTGAAAACAAACAACAAAGCCCTAATGAAAATATGTGAACTGAACCAATTCAACAACTCACAGTAAACTGGGAGGTGTTTGAGTTTCTAACAGCCAAAGTAGAAAGACTTCATTAAACAGGAGCTATAATAATAAACAAAAATTCAGTGTTGAAATTTTTAGAAACACTGCCAAAACTGTATTTCTTAATATTGATTTAATTTACTATTATTTCATCATAACACATCATATAAATTAGCCCCAAAAAGTTTACTGATCAATAGATTATTTACCTGTTTGCTAAACCTATACAGATATCAAGTAGAGGAATATGAAATTAAAACATACTAAAGTGCATATTTTCAATGTACAAGTGAAAAATTACTGAATATGAAATGTTCCAAAAAAGTGACTCATAACCAAAGAATAAGTAGTCATAGAAACAAATCTAAAGCTATAGAAATGATAGAATTAGCAAGATATTCTTCAGAATATCTACTATTAAAACACTGAGAGCTCTGAAGAAAAATATTAACATATGAGAGACAAAATACTTAAAGTAAATAAATATATTATATATAACAACTATTCTTGAAGTAATTGTTGACTTCTAATCAGAAGCTATAGAGATCAGGACATAGCAATAAATGTCTTAGAAATGGTGATAACAAAATAAAAAAAAAATAGAAATAAAGAATCTGGAATTATATATCCCATAAAAAATCCTCTAACAGAGAAGTGGAAAAATAATAAATAATGTTTAAATAAAAGACAAGTAAGTGAATTTGTTGCCAGAATAAGGATAATACCTAAAAGAAACACTTTTCTTTTCATAATGGAAGAAAATTCATTGAAAATGTAAATATAAGATAGGTTAATAAAAAGACTAGGTAAATAGAAAAAGCTTTATTTTTTCCATTTAACTTCCTTAATATACTCATTAAAAAAACAAAAAAATCTGTCTTATGGTTAAATGACATAAAGAGCTCCACAGTTTATATAACGTTCCTCAATATTAACGGTAATATTTGCTAGACTAGAAAAAAACTACATATTTTAATTTGATATATAAATATTTTGTTAGAAAAGCAAGTAGATAATTTAAAATAGAACTTTGGAAAATATAGAATTAATTTAAGGGAAGGCAGAAAGGAGAAGCAAAAGGAAATAAGTAACAGAAGAGAAAAAGAGAAGTTGATATATGAAAATGACGTTATTTAATATTTACATTGTATTTACTGAGGCAAATACTCCAAACAAAACGCAAAACTTTAAGAATAATACTGAAAAGCAATTCCTAATCCTAACTGCCCTCAAAAGATTCTCTTTAAATGAGATAAAATAAATAGAAAAAGATGAAAAGAACAATTAAAAATATTTTAAGATGCAGTAGTGATATTAAATACATACTAGGAAAAAAGGGATTAGTACACTAGAAATAAAGAACAATATTCGTAATGATAAACTATTTTCACAAGATGGCATAATAAGCCTATATACATATATATTTTTATACTTTCAATGATGAAACTTCAATATACATAAAAACAAACTGGGATTCAAATGGAGAATGGGTAAAAGCTCAGTCACTATCGGGGATTTTACTATCTCTTGGAAATTCATACAACTGCGGGGGTAATGTTTCAATAAAGGTAAAATTAATTTGAAGAGCATTATTAAGCAAGGCTAACTGAAAGATGGTATTAGAACAACACACCTACGATATACAAAATAAATGAATTTTTCAGTGCTCAAAGAACATTTACCAACTTGAATGTACAATGTAAAAAAAAGGTAAATGTAAAAGATACTGGTGGTACTAGATGGCCATACATATATGAATAAGTTTCAAATAAATGAAATAAAATGTAGGTTTTCAGGTTACAATAGAATTAACTTAAATTCAATGAGAACAAAATATAGGGAATCCTAAGTACTTGGAAACTAGAAACTCCAATCAAGAATTGGATAAGAAATACAAGGAAAATGAAAAAAATATCTAATTTTATAATTTTGAAATATTAATGCAGCCTAGAGAAATATGAATAATATTCATTTAAAATATAAAAATTTTAAATCATCTTAGCTAATGTTAAGTTAGAAATAAAAGAGTACAGAACATCCAAAGTAAAAAACTAAAAAAACAATGAACATTGAAGAATCATAACATAAAAAACAGCAAAAAGAAAAAATAACTTCAAAAATCTTAAAAAAAACTCTACAGAAGTGGTAAAGACCCTAAAAGTATAATAAAGGAAAATATTGGAAAGAAGCAACATTAACAGATCTGTTTTATGTTGAATAGACAAAATCCTCAAAAAAAACAGTATGTAACAAAACTAATACTAGAAAAATAATCTGCTAAGTGCTAATTTTCAAGGATTTTGCTCCTTTAATGCAAATACAAGGGGAGTCCTGAGATCAGGTCAAACCCAATTAAAAAACATTCTTTCCTCTATAGAAGAAAAATTTATGATAAAAAAGAATATTTTGGGGAGATTTGCCCAAAATAATTAGAAATACATTTACAGTATAATCGAAGTTCTATTTTGAATGAAGGATGCAGGCATTGGTAACATTCGCCTATAACAGAGTACGCGAAGATGTCGTACTTTTTAGAGTAATCTCTAAAAGGTTTGACAGGGAATGAGTTTTCTAGGAGACAGCCCCAGCAGCTTCAGAATATGAGTACCACAACATGGGGGACAGGAAGGAGTCAGAAAAAAAATCTGTTAGTTATGACTCTGCTTAGTTTGTGAACAATTAATTGAATGAATTAAACACATATTAAAATGTAGCATCTAAATTGCTTCCTTGTTAAGTGTTAACAAAATAATTCCAATAATGTTCATTGATCTGTTTCTTCTTTTGTAATGTTAACAAAGTCTAAACTTCTCCTGTTGCACCGCTTTCACTGTATTCCTTCAATGTTTTCTACTTTCTCTTATAATTTCTTTTTTGAAAAAGATTAAAGTCTCTATTTTGGAAGAGATCAAAGACCTTCATATTGAGCATCTCCAAATCTTTTATGCATTTGAAACAAGGTCCTTCTAAAGTGTCCGTGGTGCTGGACTCAAACTTGCGATCCTCCTGCTTCAACCTTCCCAAGTGCTGGGCTCAAAGGCCCATGCCGCGCTCCCGGGTTTTGCTTTCTTTATTCTTTCTAACACAGTGTCACTGACAACTACTAACTCGAGCCTGGATTTGCACTTGTTTCCTTTAATAAAGAATTGTAATGACCACCTCCTTATTTTATTCTGTTTTTGTGAAAATATTTATCTATGTTTGATAATCTACAGAAATATTAAAAACATCAAAAGGATAATAAGAGAATCCTTTCTGCTTGAAGAGTAAATGAATTTTGACTTTATCAATACTTTATATCTATAGAAGTTTATTTCATGTTTTATTTATCTTATGGGTTTCTTTATGTCTTATTTTGGATATTTCCTTTAAATTTACTTTTTGTTTGGCTATTTGTTTTCTTCATTTATGTCTAACCTTAAATTTCTCTTGGAGTTTTTATCTTTAATTATGTTTTTATTTCCTAGGCTCTATTTTCTTTCTAAATTCTAATGATTTCCTTTCATTAATTTCTACTTCATATGTTTCATAAAAATTATGAACATACTAAACAGTTGTTCAATGTCTCATAATTCTAGATTCATTTTCTATTGTCTGTCCTGATCCTCATCACAGTTTCTTGCGTCCTAGAGTGTGGCTGGCTTTGGAATTATTTGATACCTTGGATGAGGATGTACTCCTTCAGGAAATGCTTTCTCCCAGCTCTGGTTGGCACGTGCTGTGGAATCACTTTAAGCCACAACTAAAGCTTGGGCTTCCTAGAGCCACACAGGTGATAGGAAACTCTCAGCACTGCAGGTTGTGATTGTGAACTTCAAAGGATCCATTCCTGCTTCTCCTTTTCAGATGCAGGGCACCTTACTTTGTAGCTCTTGGTTTTATCTGCTGAGTGGAAAGTGAGAAATATCTACATCTGGCTCACCCTCCATTTGAAGGTGAGGCCTTTGGGCTGAAAAGGCCTATTGAGGAAGTATGGTATAATCACCCGCCTCAGCTGCAGACAGGCTTCAACTTTGTGTTCTGTTCCTCAGGTCTCTCATAAGAATGCAAGGGCTGTTAAAGCAGGCTTGCTAGAATCTGATCTCAGCTCTGCTAGTTACTAACTGTGTCCTTGGGCAACTTACTGTACTTTTCTCTGCTTCATTTGTCTCAGCCCTAAGATTGGAGAAATGGCACATATCTTACTTACTAGTTGTGCTAAGTGGGATAACGCATGCAAAGCTTCCAGGAAATCCTTCACTTTATACTTATCCAATTAAGTTGGACAAATACAGCCTTTTACCTAAAGCAATCTAGGGAATATATATATATATATATATATATATATATATATATATATATATATATAGTATGCATATATATATATATATATGCATACTATATAATATATTTTCCTGAAGTGATAAAATGAAGCTGTTAAGGAAGTTAAAAGGAAGAAAGGAGGAGTATTTTATCAAAAATATATAAGCACTGATGAACGAAATTGATACAAAAAAGAATGATATATTTCTACATCCAACTATTGCAGGAACCAAAACAGGCTGATGGCCTGCCATTTCCCCCAATCCGTTCTAGCAAGATAAACAGATGAGTTCAATGCAGACCCACAGAACGACACTTTCGCTCACACGTGGTACAAACAGCTGACGTGGGTATCTTCTTGTGTTCTGCAGTTCACTTAAGATTTTATGCTTTTTAAAAAATATGTTTAAGAGAAAGTATGTGTATGTTTGATAACATTATCCCCAAAGTTTGAAATGTAAGCCTTCAGAAGTGATAAACATCTACCCTTCAATAAGGGGACAATGGCAGATTTTGTTCTATTTCATTATGATTATTATTATTACTTTTGGTCACAGCCTTAAATCGCCAAAGGATACTTCTAATGCAGCTCTGGCCACAATGCCCTGGATGCCCTCCTCTGGCATCTGCCTTTAATCACAGACAATATGGTTTGTGTTTAGAATCGAATGACTGTCATCATCTAGCACTAATGTTCTCTGTCACAGGGACTTAACAACCCATTTGGGGAACACTCTCAGAGACTTTCAAATTCAATATTCTCTCCAAACTCCGGGCTTTTCATTAACCATGCCATGTGCGTTTCCAAGGCGTGACGCCCAATGGTATTATTTTTCCAAAGAGGTCATGGGAGAAAAGTGTGCATGTGCGTGTGTGTGTGTGTGTTTTCCAAGTGCATATTTTAGCACTTGAAACACACAAACTGGCTCTGGCTTCTAGGCAGAGGTCTGCATTCACAGATAGTGGACATCCAGGACTCAGCCTGATTTTAGGACAGAAAGTGCACTTTCTTTTGGATTTCATAATATGCAATTATCCAGCGCGTGATTGGGCTGGATTACAAACTGTTGTTGATGTTGTGCATGGAGCTTAGTTTGCTCTTAGGTATATATTTTCTCATTAGTTGTCCCCTGATTTATTTATTATATTGTTATTCATATAAAGAACAGATTTGTGAAGTTTGCATTGCAATGACTCAATTAGCAGTTGAAAAATTCACAGTATACTGTGGAATAGATTCCTGAGTGTTCTGAGGGTGTTGTTTCTGCACCTCTGAAGGTGTCCATTCTATATTTACAGAATTTACAGAAATTCTCACGTTTTCCCCTTTTTCTTCCATTTTTCAATGACTCAAAATTTCAAAACATTATTATTTCTTACATTGGAAAAATACACTTTTCTAATCATTTTCCATATGTGCAGTAAACCCCTTTGGCATCTGTGTTATTTGAGTGCTGCAAGAGTGTCTCAGATTACTGAAAATGTAACTCTCAAGCCTAATAAGAAAGATAGAAATAAAAAAAAAAACAAAGGGTACAAGGAGGCATGTGAAGAAGGGAGACAAAAAAGTGAAAGTTGAGAAGAGCACAACAAAATTTCTACAAAGAAATCATTCGGGCCACACACAGGGAAGTGGGAGGATATGGAGAGGAAGGAGGTCGAGAGACAGAAGACTGTGTGCGACAGCGGGAAGAAGCAAAACTCCGTTCCCTTGACTTCTTTCTGATGTCACCCTTCTTTAATAGCACTCATTTTTATGCAGTTGGAGTATAGGCAGCTGATGGTCTCTGCAGTTACACACTTGAGTGGAACGTTTCTATTTAATCTGCGTAACTAGGTACTTCTCCACCTGTGTATCTCTCTGCTCGTCTAAATGGAAGGTTATTGGCATTGCATCCAAGCCCAGGACAATATAATTAGACCAATTTCAAATATTTATGTGAAAAAAGTCATCCTCCTCTTGCTCCCTCTCAGCAGGGCCCGTTATTGATTGGATGGTAATGAATCAGTGCAATGTCCTGTGAGCAGGGGAGGAGGGGTGGAGGACATGTGTTGTCAGTGCTGATTATGCCACATGCATTTAAAACCTAAGGCACACATGCTAGAAGAACGCTGTCTGCAAGTTTAATTTTTCACAGTGAAGGAAATCAACTAAGTTAGGATATGAAAACAAACCAAAAGAGCCACCACTCTTTAGAAGTGGGAGGGATATTTCCTTTTCACTGTTTTATGCATCTAAAGGTCAACTTACAAAGAATAGTAATATACACAGATTCAAAATTCCCAATTGCATTATAAAGATCTATTGTCTTGCAAAAAATTACCTTGTGAAACAAAAATAATTTAATAACTACTTAAAATGATAAAAGTTGGGATTGAAATATAAAATTCAACACTGGTAGTATAAAACACACAAGGTACTAAATAACATTTTAAAAAGGAGAAAAAACAGAAAAAATGAATAATCACAAGTGTATAAGTTTAGTTATGTGGATTTACGAATAATTTCATTGAATTGTATTTCCAACAGGTTGAACTCAAACTCAGAATAAGACATACTTGTCTGATTAAAATAAATGTTGTTGTCGTTACCAATCTCATTCTAATGCCTTAAGTTTTTGAGTATGAGTATTGGAAATACATTTACTTTCTCAGCAATCCATTTCTGCTCTCATCTTAAAACAAGAAGATAGTAATCATCTAATAATTGTTATTTTGCACGAATTAATGGCTTACTTTTATTTGTGACTTGCGTTTTGACCTCATCATTCTGAGGGACAGATGAAAATTTGGGATCAAGCATTTTTGTTATTCATAATAATGCTTTCCCTAAAATTCTTGTTGGAATGTGATTTTGTAGCCAAAGTGTATGTGCAAAATAGAAGTAAAGCACGATTCTTATAAAGATTTTTATAGACATAATATTTTGTTATTGGTATTAGAAAGCAATGGTTTCTAATATGCAAGTAATTTGTTCATTGGACATTAAAATTAAATGTGAAGCCACAGCAACTAATAAATGATTAAATGACTGGTACTTTCATACAATGGAACATTATTCAGAAATAACAAGGAATAATCTACAAAGCCATGTAAAGCTATAAAATTTACATGTTTGTTACTAAGTGAACCAAGTCAGGTAAAATGTTTGTACTATCCTAATTCTTACAGGTGTGTAGCATTTTGGAAAAGGCAAAATTATAGGGACAGTGGCAAGGTTGATAGTGGTTGGAGAGGAAAATGGGAGGGTGAATAGCTAGAACATGGTGGATTTTAGGAAAGTCAAGTTATTCTGTATGACACAGTAATAGTGAATGTATGTCTTTGTACGTTTGTCCAAATTCATAGATTTACTATGTCAGAGGGCAATCTATGCATTTCAACTAATCATAAAGTGTCAGTGCTAGGATTGTGTTTTTTCATAATTACCCCTTTATGTGACTCAGTTTATTCTGCATCACTGAGAGGTCCACCACTAAAACACGGTGGAGTCAAAACCTGACTCGGAGGCTTTCTCACAGTGCTATGCAGCTCTGCGTTCCCCCCTTGAGTAAGGTCTTTGTATTTCACATCCCCCTAAGCAAGATCTAATCTGCCCAGAAGGTTTTGAGATAAAACACATTGTTACAGGAGATTTTTCCTCAAATTAAATATAATCAATGATATTCTAGATGCAGAGTATTCCCACACTGAACATACCAATTCTGGACTGACCCCTTACATCAATTAGCTAAGAAAAGTGTTCTAATTGGTGGTCATATTGTGACTCGTGCCAATTCTGCTTCTGACCAGTAGGCACCTGAACACTTTTCTTGATGAGCACTATTCTTAATCCAGATGCACTCATGCTGCTCCTCATTATACTAATTATACCCATTCTGATCAATAGCCACAAATTTTTGAAAATGTCTTCTGACTAGTTATGAGAAAGTCACTGTAGGGAGTGAAAAAATTCTCATCAGCTTAGGTATTTCCTCCATCGTAAATTAACTAACAGTTATGATTATCACCTATGGATAGTGGTCATGGTTCCTAAGACATAGACTAAATTCCAATGCCCCTCCCCTCCAAAAAATAAAACCTCACAGTGCAGGTAAAATTTTGGTTCGACCTTGAAAACTTGGCAAATGAATGCAAACACATAGATCTAAGTTTGCAATTGCAAGGAATACCATGATTTCTAGATTTTCCCAAAAGTTTGTTTTGTAAACAAGTATACAATAGGTCTCAACTAGTGACTGAGAGAACCTCTGTTTTATGCTGGTATCTTAATTTTTACTTTCTAGAAGAAAATCTAACAAAATGACTACAAATGTGTGTGTGTGTGTGTGTGTGTGTGTGTGTGTGTGTGTGTGTGTGTGTGTGTGTGGAGCTGCAAGTGTCTGTTTTCTGAGTTTTGTTCCCGAGGGAAAATCACGTTAATCACATAGACCTGTTCCATCACTGAGGGTATCACTCTTTGCTCAGTGATGGAGACCAAAATCGGAAACAAGCGACGAATGAAAACTGACAATCATAACACTTGCTTTCAAACTGTGGACTCAAAAGTCCAGCAGATCTTTAGAGTTGACGTGGGGGCAGTGGCGGGAGATCACAGGGGCTGAGAGCAAGCCTGAAATGCAGAGCATCGGACACTGAGTCAGACAAAACAGCTCCATTTGACTTGTTTTATATTTTAGCTTTAAGCATATAATTGTCTTCAAATAAATGCTTTCTTGCCAAGAAAAATAATTAGAAAACGGTTGGTCCAGAGATTATACTTTCAAAATTTAACCAAATATAATAATGGCATGTGTCACAAAATCAAATCCAAGAGCAACCAAGTAGAAAAATGAAAAGAACAGTGTGAGATAATGCTAATAAAAGTGATATAAAGTTAAAAAATGCTAAATAGATTTTACAGCTGTATACTGAGAAAAAATATTGCAGAAAAATTATTCTTCTAACAAATGAGAACAGTCATCGAAAAGCAATAATTTAAACATTTTCAGATATTAGTCTCACGTAAATCAATTTAATAATACCATGCAGAAAGATTAACTTTGATTCATTAGAAGGAATACAAACCACCCTTTGCAATTTAATTATATACTTGTAAAAATTATATCTACTTCATTCTCTTTTAGTTAAATTGTGAGATCTGGTTGGATTTTTACCAACAATTTAAATTTTAGGCTACAAATATTTGGGAATTTAAAAACAAAGGGTAATAAAAAACAGAAAAAAATAACTTTTGAAATGTGTTCATATTCATGTTACTGTAATAAGCAACTATTATATTATGGAAGTAATATAAGACATATTTTAAAGTATTTCAGATTTAAAGACACTGTAGTTTGGAATAGAACAATATCGAATGTATCTTCCAAATGTGTTTTGAATAATGATCAAACTCTTTGAGCTTAATAGATAACGTTTTTCATTAATTGATGCAGCATTCACTTTTATTCTGACTTGCAAGTAGGTGTTAAAAACAGTTCACAATCTGGGAGTGGTATGGCACGCCTGTAATCCCAGCACTTGTGATGCTGAGGCAGGAGGATTGCTGTGAATTCAAGGCAAGCCTGAGCTACATAGTGAGTTCAGAATGAGCCTGGGCTATAGAATGAGACCCTGTCTTCAAAAGAAGAAGAAGAGGAAGAAGAAGAAGAAATGGCATACACCCTGATCGGTGCAATGCACACGGCAAGAGAAGGACAAACATGTTACAGTAAAGCTTTTATTTATATATATATTTTTTTTACTTAAGAAGAAAGTGTCTTTTCCTTTTGTCTACTGAAAATACATTAATTCTCTAAAATCTATTCTAGGTTTTTTCATGTTTCTCTCTTGGAAAACTTAGAAGCAAGTTATAGCCCCTTCTGCATTTCTTAAACATGCTGTAAATCTTAAAATAATCTCAATTTTGTTTCTTTTGTCTTTTCAAGTAGTTCCATTTATTGTCTTATCTCTAATTGAGTTTTAAGAATTAGGGTGCTTAATGAAAAATATTTTTTGACTAATGAATGAGCCATAATTCATTGAGATAAAAATCATTATGTATTCTCTGCTATATCTCCTAAAAATGGCCATATAACTGAAAGACACACCTTGTCAACCAAATGTGTTATTTTTAAATTCAATAATAAGTAGCTTAAAAAGGGTTCTTTCAAGTTCTTCATCTTTTCTTCCAAACAGAATTCCATCTTTAACCACTAATGATTTAATCTGTAATTAAAAATGCTTGATCTAATAAAAAATAAGTTACCATTTTTAAAAAATGTATTCATTTATATATGCATTTAGTACTATTTGTTTTTTTCCCAAATTTTTAAAGGGCCTATACTAGATGGATGGAGAAAAATGGAGTGGTAAATAACTATCCTAGGAGTCATGGTGAGTAAACTTCCTGCTATAACGGGTGTTCCAGGACAGTGTTCATTGACCGTGCCAATGCAAATTGGATTCACAGTCATTCTTAGGATTATCATTTTTAATTATATTTAAATTTTACAATATTAAAACGAATTTTACATGTGCTATTGTTAATGGTATTATCATAAGAAGTCTCTATGTAATGTAGGAAGTATTGTTTCTGTTCGGATCGTGCAGAAAATGAAATCTAAAGACCCATTTGCTTCCAAGTAGGCCCTGGCCAGAATGTATGGAATGTGATTCTTAGTAGCACAATTTTACGATTATGAAGGAAAATTATGCATGTTTAAAGTCCAAGAAGCATATTAATTTTCTTCAAAATGTAGCAAAATTTTACAGTCTTTATCTTCCTCGAGAACTTTATCTTCTTTGTTTTTTATGTCTAGTTATTATTCAGCCCAAACCAATAGTTTTAAGAATACACATAAACTTAGTGTAGAAGCCCAGACATAAAGTTTTCTGACTTTTCACTACTAACCATCACGTTTTTTTGAAATTCAGTGTCATGTGCTATTTTAAATTTCGATGTAGTGCTTTCTGTCTTTTTTCTTAACTTCATTTTAAGTTGTATGTTTCATGACAATGACTAAATTAACTTTCGTTCCAATGTCCCACACTACCTGTTGTTTACTCATCTTCAACAGGACAGTCATTCAAGATACATTTGTGAGAAACAAAGCATTTTTGCAATGAAAATAAGAACTTGATTGAACTATCATTTTCAGGTTTGAAATCAAGTCAATTTTACTAATATTTAATGAACGGCAGTAGGAAAAAAAATCCAGTCCGGTTGTAGCTCTATTTTCAAATGTGGAATTTTTTTTTTTAATTTCAAACATCCTCTTCTACACCTGAGAATTATTGCTGTCTATTGTGCACCTTGAAAATCATGAGTCAGTAACTGACGCTCTAATCAAAAGTTAATCTATATTTTCTTAGGAACTCAATTGTTCTTCATCTTCATTGTCTCCTTCTGCCTCATTCTCTTCCTCCACACCCACATAGTTTTAGAGGTTAAAACCAGGGCCTGTCTACTGAGCTGTGTCCCCAGCTCCTTTTTTGTTTTTTGAGGAAGAGTCTTCTGGAATCACTACGTTATGGGCTAAAACGTATGAGTTTCCTGCCTTAGTCTCCTAGTGTGCTGGTATCATATAGTAACATTGCCACACCCAACATTTCACTTCTTTTGACTTTGAAGAAGTTCATGTTCTTTTCAAGACTGCATTCATTTCCTTGTGTCCAAGTTTCATGTTATCTATGCCTTTGCTGGACTTTTTTACTCTGTGGCTGAGCAGCTGAGTTATTCTCATATACCTCCTGTTCCTTCACAGTTCTAGTGAACAAGAATTGCCAAATTCAATGCAAGGGCCGTCTTACACTTGTCATTGGCTTTGGCCACTAATTTTAAACCCTAACAGAGGAAATGGGTGAACTGTGTGGGTGCATTTTCTTCTCATTCATGATCCCTTAAGTTAGCCATTATTACCTCTTAGAAATATTGTATCTTCTTTCTTATTTCTTCTTCCCGACCTCCAGTATCTCCTTCCTTCTCTCTCACTCTTCCTCTTACTTTCTGTCTTACAGGTAACTCTTTTAGAAGATCAACTTTTCATTCCTGTATCTGACCCATTTATTTGATTTTTATTTCACAACTTCTTCCAAAGCTTTCTCTTTTCTTTATGTCAATCTTTCCCTCTTGAGTTTTCTTCCTCTTCTCAGTCATCAGATTCAGCTATGCCCTTCTTCAGAGAAAACAAAAAGCTTCACATATATTGTCATTTTCCCTCTTCACTCCTCACCATCTCCTTCATGTTTTGCCCAAGTATCTGGATGGCTCTCTGTTTCCTGGGCTTCTCATTCTACACGTAGGCAACAATAAACCTATTGCAATCCATTTCATGGGCATTATACTTCTCTGAAGCTCTTGGAGGAATTACCACTCACAACTTGCTTTGTCTTTATTGTCTTTTTTCATATTTAAAATACTTGTATTTTTAAAAATTAATGCAGCTTTCTACATGTATTTATTTAGTGATTCACTCCAATCATTTAATGTGGATGTATTGAGCTGTAATTATATTTTTGTCAGTCTCTGAGGGAGTAGAGTTCTTCCACAAAGAACTCACAACTAGATGGACATATTAACATGAGATCAATAAATAGATAAGTTGGTATCTGACTGATTTGTGATAAATTCCATAAAGAAGACCAAGAATGCAAGGAGACCTCAGGAAGGGTAGGCTGGCTTAGGTCTGGCCATTGTGAAACTTCTTTCTGTGAAGAGGAGAGGGATATGCCACCCAAGGCAATCTGTGAAGAACAGAGCTGAATTTCTTCTTCAGGCTCTGAGTAGATAAACTCACAGAGAATAGAAAACCAAAAGGAGATTCTGGCTAGGAGTGGAGACGGTAGACAAGAGTTGGCACAAAATGAAGCTGGAGAAATAAAGGAAGGCCAGATCATGAAGGGCCTTGTGTGCTTGTCAGTGGGTTTATAGCAAAGGCTCTTGGAAAAGTGTGAATGGAATCACAGGATGAATCTGACCACACATCTGTTACTTAAAGACTACTCGGGCTGCAGTGAGAAATATGGAAAGAAAAGAGAAAAGAGTGGCTGATTTGAGGCACCCCTTGCTGGCCTCTGACCAATGGATGGCTGCCGTGCTGATTCTCTTTCCCACTATCCTCATACATAGGCATGTATAAGCTCTGTTTTCAAGCTAATGTGTTTCTCTCTCTTCTTGCATTTTCCCTTAAAAATTCCACCCAGTGTCATGGTTTTAACATGCACTGATAGCATAATGATTTTTAAATCTGAATCTCCTAGCAGACAACTCACTGGCTTCTGTCACATACATCTGCTTTGCAGCTGACCATATTCATTTGAATATCCGTAGATGGCTTAAATACAAATGTTCAGAAGAGAATTAATTCTTTCATCTTCCACAGACTGACTCTTCCTAATTTGTTTTCTATCACCATTTCAGGAAACTGAAATAGAAATTGTCAGTCCAAACTCAAAACATGACACTCATTTGGATTTCACTTCCTCAGCATATATAACACATTATGAATTCCAATGTTCCTTCTAAATTCTCCTTGACCCTTCCTGCTTTCCTTCAGTCCTGCCACAACAGCTCTGGCTGAGGCACTTACCTCCTTGGTCTCTGTAGCTTCATCTCAGTAACATTGAGACTTCACCGCTGACTTTTCCACACATCGCTCTTAGTTTATATCAGCATTTAAGGCTCAATTGTAAGAGCGTGTATTCGTGAGCGTTTCATTACAGAAGCCATTAAATATTTGGCCCTCACCATTAAAAGGAGAAGTGGTTTAACTTGACTCACAGTTTGGGGGCATTCAGTCAGTGTTAGGCCAGCTCTAAGGTAGAAATGGCATGGAGGAAGCTGCGGTGGAAGAAAATCACTTAACTCAGAGAGTAGAGATGGAAGATGGGAAGCAGAGACAAGAATGGACCCTTTTGGATTCTACTTCCGGTGGCCCGCATCTTCCAATCAGGCTCCACCTCCTTGCAGCCCCTTCAGCAGTGAACGGAGTGGTGGGTTAATGCACTGACGCATGTAACGCCTCTGCGGTGGTTTGCATCTGGACTGTCCTCCCAAAGCCTCATGTTCCCATGGATACCGTGTAGGGTTGGGAGGTGGAGCAGGCTGGAAGGGGCGAGTGCTGGTTCTGCTCTTCTTCCCAGACTCTCTGCTCCACCTGCTGTGAGGATCTCTGTTTCTTGCAGCATGGGCTCCAGCCCCGCCATGTGCTCCCACCATTTTCTAGCTGCCCACCTGTGAATGGACTGTGACTTTCTGAAACTGTAAGCTAAAATAAACCTTTCCTCCTTGAGTTGTGCATGTCAGGTATTAAGTCACAGTGACAAAAAAGTAACTAATCCGACCACCTTCCAAAAGTTCCTTCTTAACACGTGGCCCTTCTGGGAGATATTTTAGATCCAGACCATAGTAGAAAGAACGAGCGGGGGAAAATAGCAAAGGATGTGATAAAGGATACAACAGAGTTTAGTGATTCGAGGGCAGATCACTAAACGACCTGCTGAACTTCTCTAATGAACCCTTTCCCTCAGGCAAGGCTGTATTCTACCTGCTTACAACTACTTTCTCAGGGACCGTTGCTAGAATCACCCACGGCACCACTCGAGTCCAGTTCTGCCATTTAAAAGTCATTCAAAACATAAGTTAGAATACATTAACCTTCAGTTTAGTACCTCGTTAATGGTATCTTACTTCATATTAAAGCCAAACACAAAGCTTTAAGGCAAAATTTGGTGACTAGTCCTAACTTTCTAGAGTCTGATTCTCCCTGTTGGTCTTGCCCTTTCACCGAAATCCCACCAGAGAGCTGGCGTTCTGTAAATCCTTAGCTTCTGTCATTTGTGTATAAATAGGTCTAGAGGTTCTCACTCTACAGTTAGAAAAGTCTTCGCAATCATAACAGTATGCCAACATCAAACTTGTGTGGTTTCTCTGCGGACTCTTTCCTTTCTCAGGTCAAGAAGATACGAACATCACAGAGTATAGAGACAGGAGTATCAGAAGAAGCCCCCTGAGACCATGCGCCGCACCAGGCCGAGGGCCAGGCTTTATCTTATTTGCACTTTTATAGTGCACAGCGCAGTGCTCTGTGACTCGCACGGAGTGTAACACACATTTGTTAAGTGAATAAGAAAATGATGAAGAACAAACAAATAAAAACGAGTGTAATTGTAAGATCGTGAATGATTTTTTGGTTAAAATTAATAGAGAGAGAATTGTAAAATGAGAATTATCAGGTGAGAAAATGCGATCAGTGATGAAAATCAGAATTAAGATAACAGCAAATGGGCCAGGAGATGTGTATGTAAAAGTACAAATATGCCAGGAAGAGGATCACTAAGAGAAATAGAAAAGAAAAAAGATGCGATGAAAGCTAAACGCGTGATGGAATTGCAAAGAAACACAAAGTCAATTAGAAAAGTGCCATGATACAGCTAGTCATAAGACCGTGTTTT
The DNA here is from genome assembly GCA_004027205.1 of Ctenodactylus gundi. Lineage (NCBI taxonomy): Eukaryota > Metazoa > Chordata > Mammalia > Rodentia > Ctenodactylidae > Ctenodactylus > Ctenodactylus gundi. The sequence continues at coordinate 246,251 of PVKB01001159.1, forward strand.
AAGTTTGTTTGAAACTTGCCCATGGGTTGAGAGAGAACATCTATAGGGATTCAGAGAAGGCATGAAAGTTGCAGAAGTTCAAGTTGAGGAATAAAGAGCAGCACAAAATAATTTTATTAAGATGATTAAGATTATTAAGATTATTCAAAGAGTAATTTGCTCCATCTCTACAGAGAAGCACCTGTTTTTACTCAGTCTTATTTCCAAGAAAGTCCTCTGCAAGGTAAAAATGACTTAAATTTCAAAAAACAAAAAACCATAATTTCATAGAAAAACTTGATTTACCATATGGCTTTCATTTTCTTAAACTTTTGGGGACAAGTTGAAAACCTACTAACCCCTTTTCCCACAAGATTTTGGTGTGCACTGCTTTCCTGCTTTATGTCTACAGCAGAGCATCACAAATCAAGAATTAGTATTTACATATTTCTACTTCCCAGACATGTTCCAAGTTTTCAAATTGCCCAATAAATGCATTGTCAAACAAATTCATTCATGAGCACAGACTAATACATGGTCATATCTCTAGATCATTTTGGTTTGGAAAAGTTCTTTTTTCTTCCTTTCTTTTTAGGACTTTTGTGTTTGTGAGGAATGGTCCTCAATTGAGACTTTGTCATATTTCCTTGTGATTGGATTTAGGTTCTTTTTCTTTAGTAGAAAAATCTCAAGAGTTTGTCCAACTTCTCATGGAGTCCTGTCAAATTGGACATGGTTTGTATATTTTTCCATATCTAATAAGGTTCATTTTGATTGGGTGATTAAGATGGTGTTGAAAAGACTTGCCCAACTAATATCATTACCTTTTGTAAATAATATGTATTTTTTAATAAGTACTTTGTAACATGATAATGGATTCTGTATCAAACTTTCCCATTGTTCCAAATTTATATCTGTGCCTTCACGTTTTGTCATTTTATTCAATAGGTCTCATTTCAGCATCGTCACTTTTGGTTTTGTTAGAAATCAAAGTTAACAAGTCCTGTTCAAGGTTATCTAACCAGAAACTCTAGAGATGGGGCCAAAATTTCAGTAGATAATCACTCCAGGTTGTTGGGATCCACACTATTTTTGTACAACTACTGGAAGACAGGTTTTTAATTTCAGCTGATCTTGATCTCAGTATGACTTAAAGAAATCTTTGCAAATTGCATATTCTTGGGTTTCATGAACAGACATTTCATATTAATTGACCTAGGATGGTACCCAAAAACTAAGGTTGCTTCATTCCTAAAATGAGTTCAGCGTTGCCTGATATCATGGTATATGATATATAATTCTAGCACTCTGAGTGTTTGCGCAGGAGAATCAGAAGGTCAAATTTAGCCTGGAAAATTAGAAATTTAGCAAAAACTTTTTCTCAAGAATAAAAATGTGATCTATCCTCAGAACCACAAATGCTGCTGCGATGGGTGCTGTTTCTACACTACTTCTACTATTACTACTAATAATCATAATGACAAAACGATTTGAATGTACAGCCGGGGTACAAAATCACTGGCATATTTTATCAGAGGGAATGGTTCTCCGGTTTGACTCTGTACAGAAACCATCTAAGGAGCTCTAAAAAAAGAGTGACATCTCAGTGTCAGCCATGAAGTTTCTGATTAAATTTTTTGGAATGCAGCACGAGACTTATTGAGACTTATTGTTTAAAAGTATTAAGATCACCTGCAGAAATTTTAAAGATGCAGAAGTTCATTTCAGGACAATAATACGTGTTAATTAAATCACTGTACACGTAGTAGTAGCATCTCGCATTGAGAGTTTTAATAACTCCTTGGGTGATTACAATGTAAAGAGTTTGAGAACAAGTATATACATCTTACTCAACAACAATATTAAAAATGGTCCTTAGCCATAATGTGAGTTAGCCTGGTGCTAAGAACATTGCATCTCAATTAGTTATCACCAAAACTCCTGGCATTTTTTGATACTATATAGATGAAAAAATTGAGACTCAAGGCAATGAATGCTCTTGGGCCAGATTAAACAACTAATAAGTACAAAAGGCATAATTCTAAATTTAGCCTCTTCAGCTCCAAACCTTTGACCTCGGCAGCTGCAGTCCACCCTGTCTTATTATGTATGGGTGGAGCTTGCTTCATGTGGGCTCATTTGTTTCACTTTAACAAACATGATTTTGTCATAACAGAACTTGTTTGAAGCCTCACGCATGCACGCAAGTTCAGAGTCCGTGGAGCTTCTTGTTTGTTGGGAAGAATCCGAGGTAGGGAAGCCCCAAAATATCTCAGTTGTGACACAGAAAAGAGAAAATAGAGTAGACTGAGTAGCCAGGATTTGAGGCAGAGGAAGTTGGCCAAATCCCACCTCCACCGATTGCTTTAAAATTTCTTCCCTGTAAGATGACGTGATCATTAAGATGGCCCAGAATTTCTGAGTTTTAACTGATTAAAAAATAGCTACTACATCACACCTTTCACTTAGAATGTGGTTATAAAAATCAGATTAACCCAACTCAGGCTCTTTTATGAATTGTTTTGGAGGAGCACTAGCAGTAAATTTGGATAAAGTTAGAGGTACTCTTCATATAAGCAGTACTGGTGTCACCCAGAAGACTGTTAGAAAAACAAACTCTTGAGTTCCACCTAGGTCCTTTTTTTTCCTTCTTCTTTCTGTAGGGATTCCAGGTGACCTGTATATGTAACAAAGTTAAGCAGGTGTCCAGACACAGCTTTAATAGAATAAAGTGTGCTGGGTAAATTCTGACAGGACGTATGAGAAGGCTGGAGGGTGGGAGGTAGAATAAAGCTGTAGAGGAGACTTAAGAAGAGTTAAGAATATAACACACAAGTTTCAGTTATAGGTGACTCTTCTATAAATAGAACTAGAGCAGACTAAATAGCCCAGAGAATATGCTATTTTCGGATTGACTAGTGCTAAACGAGCGTATTCTCTTTCACAGATTTTCATATTGCTGTTTCATATTCCCTTTGTCATCGTTATTAAGCTAATGAAGTTTCAGATCATTCCTATACCTGGCTCCTGAAGAATCACGTTAACTGATTACTGAGAAATTTCCTTTAATCTTTTGAATTAGGCTGATGTGTATTTCCTGGCTAAAACTCTTTTTATTTTTTTTTCTTTCTGCATAAGGAGGAGGTGGTGAGTTTGAGAAGGAAATGGACTCATCAGGTACCTCTGTCTTCCTAAGGCAGAGATTACACAGCAGCAATTGTAGTGTTTGTATAAAATCCCAGAGCCATGTCTTTGCGATAAAAACGTACATCTCCTAATTGCATAACCATTTTACAATAAGAGAAATGGAATAACAGGGCTAGCAAGCTCACATCTCCTTGTACTTAAAGTGGATGTTCTTGGTTAAGGCTGCTCTATGGGCTATCTCAGAAATATTCAGGGTACAAACTATGGCTCTCAGCTTTGTGTCTGCAGCAACCCAAAATTTTAATTGTTCGTATTTAAATTATAATCACTGCATTATGCGTCCTTTTATACATTTACTTTTTCCAAATGCAACTGAAGGTTACTTTTTGTAGAATATTTGTGGAAGAAAAAATAAGAGGGAAAAAGAAAATGTCATCAGAAAAGAACTGCAAAATAACACCGTAAAAAGGAAAGCATATTGTAAGAGGAGCCGGTGTGGTAGATGGTCCTTAGTCAATGAAGAGTGAATCTAGGCCTAACGACCAGATGGCAGGGCTGAACACAGAAATTCCATATGTGTGATGGCAGCGCGGGACGGCCATTGACATACTTGCTTTTCCAGCCAAATGCCTCGGCAGATGCAGAGTTTTACACTTTAACATTGCAATATGGCACTAAAGCCCAGGAGAAGAGTTAGATGCAAGATTCAAAGCTGATTTAAAGTGGCAGAGTTTACGGCTGATTCTGTCCTGTTAAGGTGAAAGCTATGAGGACGAGGTGAGGTAGGAGCAGCCCTCTTTAGGGTTATGTTCTGGATCCGCAGGCCCCGTCTTGTTGTCTAAAGGAAATCTAAACCTGCCGGTAGTGTTTCTTATCCCCAAGCGTTTCCAGAAAAATGAAATAACAATCAACCTTCAGAAATGGATTATTAAAGAAAAGGAGCATTAATGGGATCTTCCTGGAGTCTAAGAACCCGTAGTATGAATTATCTTTCACTTTGAAAAAACTGTAAGATGTACTTGAAAATTAGTTTTTAATTTAATTGCATTTTTCTGCATGTGGTGCTACAGGCAGCCGTCTTTGTAGAAATGGATCTTGTCTGTGCTGCGAATGCTTACAAGGGCTTAGGGAAAAATTAACAGAAAAATAAAAAGCGCTCACGCTTTACAGTTGTTTTCGTGCACATATACATATAACCATATGTATGTGCAGTATACATCCATCCAATATATATATATATATATATATATATATATATATATATATATATGCAGCAAAGATTTTAGAAATTGTTAAGCTATGAGCTGGAAAGTCATTACAACCTCTTTCTTAGATTCTCAAGTATCTTCCCTAAGAGATGACTACCAAGAACAGAAACAGCAAATTCATTTCCCCAAACACATCCTCAACCAAGCAGAGAAAAAAATTCTTTTATTCTTTTCTTTTATCCAAACTGGGCTATTGTTGTGCTGTTCAAGTTTGACTGAAAGTGTGGTCCCATTTGTTGCTTCTGCAATGGGTTCTAATGTCCTATTGAGTTATAGGAAATGAGTCACTGCTTTTTTTAAAAGCTAATATACCTGTAATTTCTTATATGAGTTTTAAAAGTTAAATATATTGGTCTGTTATCTCTCCACTGGACTTACTGGGAATTTTCACATGACTGCATTGTGTTTCCATGAAGGTCAATGCTCTATTCTGTGTATTTACTGTTTTCTAGTGGTTTTTTTTAAACCAGTGAATGCAGTCATGATCCCGTGAAAGATAAGAATTAAGACTTTACTTTTTGCATCACCAAGGTATTAGGGAAATAGACATATTTAAGTAGCATTTATGAAATTGAATTAATAATTTTGAACTCACTAGGTCCACATAATGCACTGAGTAACCCTTTGGGAGGGAACAGAGTTAATAGATAAATTAAAATCCTCTGAAACATAGGAGGTAGGCCAAGAGATAAAGTGTCAATTTGTGACCATGGGATAAAGGTCATGGGGTACAGATTACAGGTACAATCATCTCTGTCTGTTTGCAGTATGTCTGATTTCTACTATGCAGCAATGTGCCAAACGTGCTCACCAAAGTGTGTCTAGTTCAGACTGCCTCCTGAAACCATGATCTTTGGTGTTCCTAATCGGGTCTATTTTCTCTACATTTTTCAATTCTTGAAATAGTTTATGGTAAGCAATACCAGCAAGTGTACTCATAGTAAAAACAGCAATGGTATTTATGAGCATGTAGTATATTGTGATGATGCAATTAGTACCCATGATTTCATTTAACAGTCCCGATAATTCTGTGAGATGGGCATCATTACTTTCTGTTCTGTTCGTTTGCTTGTTTTACAGCACTGAAGATTGAACCAAGAGCTGTTGAACTGAGTTACATATCTATTCTTTTTAATTCTTTTACTCTGAGACAAGGTGTCACTTGGCTACTAATTTTCCTGGGCTGGGCTTGAATTCACAATCCCCTTCCATCAGCCTCTCAGAGTGCTAGAATTGTAGGCATTTGTTACCACAATATTTTGTATTTTGAAAAATGAAAAGAAGCTTAAATTTCTTAGATAAATAGGGAGATTATGTAACCACTGCAAGATCAGATTTGATAATACAGCTGAGAATTAGAGATTGTTCTTTTTAATTACAGAATAACAACTCAGCAACTCTAGTACTATACCAAAATATGTTTATTAAACTCAACTAAATTTGCATTCGAATATATTTAGACTAATATTCATGGCTCGCCTTAGTCTACTTTCCTAACATTTGAGGCCTTACAAGTCACAAGAACTCACACACTTCTGCTTATTAGCTCCAGAACAAGGCCTTAGAACATTTCAATAGGCATTTCTTTTCATTGTTATTTTTTTTTTTTACTTGAGTTATTTCTTGCTCACATGTGGCTAATGTTTATCTGCTGCTCAAGAATCAGGTAGGGCCGAGGATGTAGCTCAGTGGTGCAGTGCCTGCCTGGCACGTGCAAGGCCCTGGGTTCAATCCTTCGTTCCAAATTGAAAAAAAAGACCACAAAAAAATCTTTCAGGGGGAAAAGAAAATAATCAAGTAAATTTTCACATTCGTATGAAAACTTCTTCTAATTTTTTAAGCCCCAAATGACGACTAGGAAATAAATTTGTCCATGCCCCTTGACCCAGCCACTCCCAGCTGCTGTCCTAGACCATCATTTCTCAGGTAGGGTATAATAAAATCTCTTTAGTTAGATAAACATTTTTCATGCTGTTCTCTCATTCTGATCTATCATTTCCTCTTTTTCTGAAGTAGTTTTATGAGTTTTGCATTTACTCAAAGACCCATTATCATAGACTCAAGCTTTAATCTTCAACTCCTGAGAAATCTTTAAGGTTCAGCTGCTGTAGGTATCTCCCTCTTTGGGTCGATTCACACTATTCTGCTTTCCTTGGTTCTTCTGTCTGTTTCTCTTTCTCTAATCTCAAACTTCTTCACAAGCTACTCCTCCTCCCTGTTTGACCACTTCCTTTCTTCCTAAGTTTACTATTGTACAGTCCTTCAAATTCACAACTATTTGAGTGTGAAAAAAGAATTGACAAGCTCCAGGCAATACACTAAATTTTGGCCAAAGAATAAAACTAAGGAACGCCGTAAAATGCTTTCCTTGCTTGAGTTAGGTTAGCCATTGTTTTTTGTTAGCTGTCCCCTACTTAAAATGGGGAATTGAGAATTGTCCGCATTCTCCCACTATGGTGGAACTTGGAGACAATGCTCTCTAAACATTTAGTGCAAATGGCTTAAATTTTTTCTCTATTTTCCATGCGTATGCATCTGAGACATTACACAATCTCAAATGTCTTCTCACTTGTGACTTTAACATTCCTCCCACTCAGGGCCCATTGATCATTCTATGATTCTATTGATGCCAGAAATAAAAGCAATGCTCTGTGACAAAAAATTAATCACAGAAGTCTGCATTAGCTTCAAAATAGGATTGCTGCCCACGAGCAAGTGGCGCACAGTTCCTCTTGATCTTGTGGTGGCTCATTATTAAAGCCCACTGCCATTGCTATGAGCTGGTCCATAGATAATTTATGTGGAGGAGCCAGAGTAGAGGTCATTCCAGCCAAGGTCCCTGTTAACAGCCAGCATAGATTTCCAGATGTGCAAATAAGGATACTGCTGAATGATCCCAGGCCCGGGTAGTTGAGTAACCCTACTAGTATGCTGATACCAAGATACAATCCAGGCCCACCGGTCCTGCTCAAGTCTTCACGCATAAGGAAATAGTCTTTTACATCATTGTTTGACAGCAATAGTAACTAAGCAGCTCTCTAATATTAATAATGATTCCTGAGTTTATTTGCCTCGTTCAAAAATGTTAAATCCATTAAAAAAAAAAAAAACACAAAACACCCCAAAGACTGGTGGGAGTGATTTCAGTAGAAATAATTGTAGGAAATTTCTCTTCCAGCATTGCACTCTCATTTGATATTTCCTTTTATGTCATCCATAGAGGTTTTTCTATGTAGCTCTTATGCTAATTGAGACTTAGGTTCAAATTCCACAGGCTCATGTTAGGGTGCGAGATAGAAAGAAGTAAACTAGGTATCTTTAGTGGCTTGGCTTCATGAAGGAGGACTGATTCTCTTCCGGTTTCTTGTCATGCCCATAGAAAAGATTTATCTTAAAAATTCAATTTTTATTGTTAAATAATATACTTACCTTCATTGCATTTTCACCTTACTATCAGCCAATAATCAGGATAGGATTAGAATGTTTGTTTGAAATATCATTTACCTAAGCTTCTCTGAAATCCAAAACTCACAAAGGCAGGTAGGCTTCACTTGGTGAAGAGTTCAAGGAGTGTTAAGTGATTAAGAGTTCAAGGTTAAGTGCTCTTGGACTATTTTCTTCTTGAAGAATTTTTTTTTTTTTTTTTTGAGGCAGGGTCCAGCTATCTAGTCCAGTTTTTTTTTTTTTTTCCCTCAACTTATTTCACAAGCCAGGCTGGTCTTGAACTCACAGCAATCCTCCTGCCTCAGCCTCCTGGGTACTGGCATGCACCACCATGCCTGGCCTCATGTTCTTTGGTTGTTATTGCTTTTGTATTTGGCCACCAAACTTGTTTAAATCTTAAATTTGTATATTCTATGTAGAATACTGAAAACAAACAAAGACATTTCGATATTCTATTGCCTGCAAGCCTGTCCAATCTGCAGCCCACAGGGTGGAGTTGTGTGTTTAAGTAAGAACCACTATTTTTTTTTAAAAGAAAGTTCCTTACTTATGTATACCACTCTTGTTATGCATTTTATATGCAGCCCAAGACAGTTCCTCTTTGTACAGTACAACCCAGGCAAGGTAAAGAGGTTCAATTTCAGGGTCACAATTACCATCCTGCCATTTGATGCAACTCAAAACCATAAAATAATTCAAAACAAAGAATAAAAATACCTAAAATAAAATGTTGAGTTTTCCTTTTATAAGGTAATTAACTTACATCAAATTTGCTAACCTTGCTGTACCTAAGGTTCATTATTTGTAATATGGAGTTAAAAAAAGCACCTACTACTGCTTCATTGGGAAGGTTAACTGAACTAACACGTAGAAATCACTTAGAATAGTGCCTGATGTGCAGCCAGGGAGAACTAGCAAAACATAACATGTGCAGAGGTCAAGTGATAAGAATTCAAAAGGGATTCATGTGGAAGATTAGTAATTAGGCTAGTGTATATACAGTGCCTGCTATAATCCAGAATCTATGCCAAGAACATCAAAATTAATTATGAGATTTTCTCATCTATTAAGATTCAAGTTCCCATCCTAACACACAAGGTCAGTGGTAGAAATGCAGAAGATGTTTTAGGAGAAGGGATTTTAGATCTGAACTTTGACTTAATGTCTCATTGATTCTTTTATGTGGAATTGTGCAGAATTGAAAATCCTCTATCACTAATTGATTGCTATAGTTTCCCTGCTTCTTCTCATGCAAGTCAACAATTTGTTAAGTATATACTTTATTAGTTAAATGATTTTTTTTCTGTGTTTGATTCTAATCATATTTTTCAGTCAAAATGGCAAATCTCTTGAGGTAAGGCAATGTTTTTCTTGTTGCATATGATGTAGAACTTTATTATTTATACGGACTTCTGTCAAGAAAGTTATCCAAAGCTTAGAAACAAGGGAACGGAGAAAAGGGCTTGTTCTTTCGATGCTATACTGAACACATCATTTAACAGGCTTGGACAAAGATTGTTTTCCAGTAGAATGTGTCTGTATAAAACTTTGCTTTTTACCATGTAAAGAAAGCTCACGCATTTTGAAGTCTTATATTTACTTGTAGGTTCTGTTTACAGCAAAAAGATCACTTCAAATATTTTTATAGGGCATTAATAATTTTTGTTATTTAACAATTTTATTTTCAATATTCATGTTTAAGATGACTTTGATGCTTGGTTCCTTATCTGCTCTTAGAATGAATTTTATCAACTTACAGATTTTCTAATAAAAATAAAATTTATTGACCTACATTCATTGTTTTATTGCAGTTATGTTTTTAACTTTGTAAATCATACTCTGACTCTTATTAACTATTTGTGACCACAGACATAGAAAGATATTTTAGATTATTGGTTATATCCACATATTTACTATTTAAGCACATTATTACTTATATTCCATAATATTTGAGTTGTAGAATTTTCATTATCATTCAGAGGTAAATGTATTGTAATTTCATTTTTCCAATAGAAAATTGGATTAAAATGTACAATTCTTTGTTGCAAAATGCATAGTCACTTTTTTATTGATCTTTGACTAAACTGCACTGTAGTTAGAGAGTAAGTACTGCACAATCTCAATCATTTGAATTTTGATAGAACTGACCTCAGGGCTTACAATGTGCCTGATTTCATGTGTACAAGACAATGTAAATTCTGAAGTTGTAGGTAAGATTTAAATTCAAACTATATATTCAATTTAAAAGTATTATTGTTTTATGAAACATTTCTTCACTACAAGTTATCAAAAGTATTCCATTACACTCAGTATCCACTTCTGTATTTGAGAACCTTCCCATAGAAACGCAGACACAAGTACTAGAATGAAATTTCTAAGCCATATCCATTTTGCATTGGTACTCTGGGAATTTAACATAATTTTGTAAGGTGTCTGGTGCTTTAACTGTAACACACACACACACACACACACACACACACACACACACACACACATTCATGAACAAGTTCTCTTTTCCTCCCTCACATATAGACACAATTTTATCTGTGATTATTAATTGTGTTGGTCTAAATTATCTAGTCTGCCATCATCAAAAATGATTCTCCTTTCTCTTCTCTGACTAACTGAATTCTAAAATTCAAAAACTCAATATCTGTAGTTTTATAAGTATCTTCTAGGGGCTGAATCTGGGATGTCCCCCAGAAGCTTCATGTGTTTGGATATAGTGAAATAACTGTGGACCGTTGTGCTGTGGGGAGTTGGGGCACGGCTGGAAGGGGGAAGGGACGAATGCCTGGGGCTTGACCTGGACAGATTGTATCAACTTGTTGTAACTGGGCGTGGGGAGGTAGGACAGAGCTTTCAGGAATGTGCTATTAACTTGTGGGCCAGGAAGTGAGGGAGAGGTACCTACCCTGCATGTGGGGGCCAAGCAGGTAGCTTGAATTAATTAGAAGAAGGAGGAAGAAACATTGTTACAGCTTCTACCTGACAAGGCTCTGGCCTCGTCTCCTCTCCAGACCTTACCTGGATCCTCTGTTTTACTTGACTCTTGCTTTGCTTGGCTCTGTCTGCGTGCCTGTGAGCAGCTTTCTGGCCTCTCATTGCTTCCACCCTGGCTGGCTGCTGTGAATGGACTGTGTGAGGCCTTCTGAAACCGTGAGGTAAATAAATCTTTCCTCCTTTAAGTTGTGGGTGTCAGGCATTCTGTCACAGAAGTGAGAAAGTAACTTAAACCAGCATCTAAAATAAAAATAGCAAAGTGCATATGCTCATTCCTCTTATTCATATTAGAATAATCAAAATCTTTATTTACTCCAATCATAATATACATCTGTAACAAAAGTGAAACATAACAACAGCAAGTTTGGTAGGTGGCTGGGAATGAGCAGGAAACAGACTTTTTGGAAGTAAAACACATAAACCATTGTCAAAGAATAGATGAAATGAAAACAAGCTATCAATTTAAAGCAATATAGTGAAAAAAGTCCCTCCATTTCAACACCATCCACAGCCATTCGCGTGTAGTCATGAATATTTATCACAAAGTCCCCACGCTCTGCACAAATATACAAACTATTTCTTAGTGAACTCTGCCTTAGACAGGTAACGGAGTTTACACCACACTTTGGGCTGCCTTTCATTATTAATATCTAAGCTTGGATTGATACGTTTCAACAGTGTCTTGTATGAGCACCTCCTTTTATGATTGCCATTCAAAACCTCTTTTTCTCTGCTACTTACCTTCTTACCTTGCCAATACTAGCCAATCCTTCTGAATCTATATTCCTTTTACTGGTTGTATCACACTATTAATACTATTCTCTGTACGGATATGCCTTAAATCTTTAACGATAAATTTGGAGGATGGTTTTTGAGACCATTTTTCACTTTGAACCAAAGAGGACTGAGCTGTTTTCAGAACAGAAAGAAGAAACAAAATATTGCTTGTTGATAATTTTTCTTGAGTCCTTTATGCCTTCCTACCAATGGTACATATTGGAGTCCTTAAATTGTGGCTTTTACGTTCATATCACTGTGATGTATAACAAATTGAGCATCAAACTAAATGGATGTACTTTCTTTATTTGTTTTGATCAGTAGACTAAGCTGATCTCGTAATTTATCCGACCTCCACTAACTCCCAGAGAACTGAATGTATTTCTGAAAGAACAGAAGGGTGGCAAAATAAACCCTATGTTCTTTGATCTGCTTTACTGAACAAATCCTATACATTTATAGATGGAAATATAGAAGAAAAGAGGCAAGAATAATATTTGCAAGCCCAGCACATTTTGTTAACTTAGAGCACCGGTCATCTGTGCTCCCGGAAGTTGGCCTTAGCAGTGGAGTGTCACTTTTTATTCCTATAAAGAAAAATTATTTTCTATTTGAGACTACCCAGAAAGCATTGTTAAAAAACAACAGCGCATAATATAAATATACATATCTTGAAAAAGACCCTTAAATTTTATGTCTTTCTCTTCAACTTTAGTGAGTATAGAAACAATAATATTTGAAAAATTAAAGTGAGCCCACACTCCTAGTTTAAAAAAACCATGCTAATAAATTAAGGTTTGTAGTCTTCATTCCCAGCTCACAAACATCAGCGGTTCTTAAAATAGTCCTGCATTTCAAGTTAGAAGAGTAGATAAGTTCAAAATACCTCCCGGGAGGGATGACTTAGTTCTCAGTACCCAGGAATCACGGAGGCTGCTCAGCATGTAGTGGGAGTAGCACTCACCTCAAAGGAAAAAAGAAAATCCACAAAACAAAACAAAACAAAACAAAACAGAGAAGCACTAGGTAATGGAACAAAGTATTTAAGGAGGAAGAATATGTGAGTAAGCATAACGTATGAAACACACAGCCACCACAGGAGAACATTCAAATGTCTTAACATTCAGGAGCCAGAACAAGACCCGAATGTTTTAAGACTAAGCAAAAGCAACGGGAGATGGAGTGCCAACTGCAAGACAGTGAATTTTCCCAGCAGGTTTTGCTTCTTGGAACTTGAGAGGGACAAACAGGTGGAAATTCATAGAGCTTTTCTGCCAAAATAACAAAATTTAAGTGAGGGAGTGTGAGAGATTTAACTAAAATTACTATTTACTAGCAATGGCTCTGAAGGTAAACCATAATTATGGCCAAGTTTTTGGGGGAATTTCTGCCTGTAGATTTTGAGAAGTCATTTTTAGTATTGTTATTTGTTTGGTCCCAGACATGTAGGATCTATCTAGACATGTTGAGTGTGATCACTGGAAATGTAACATTAGACTTCTCTGAATTTTAAGGGCTTAATTACTTCATCAGTGGAAGGCCAAAATAAACCTCAATTTTTTTTCTCAGCTCACTAAATATATCAGTGAAAAATTAGAAAATACCCCTGAAATTTATAATATTTAAAACATGTAATAGAACACATGTATAATAGCTTTCTGGGTGTAGAATATAATGTACAGATGGAAAGTATTAAGAGATAGTTGTAGAATGAAAGGAAAGAATGGGATAAAGAACTTTTTGAGTCATTTTAGGAGACACAATCTCTACCTTTTGAGCACAGGGAAGAAACTGAAATAGTTCTAAGCAGAACACGAACATGCCAGCCACTTGTCTTCCATTCTCCTCTTACATTATTATGGCAAGCTCACATTTCCCCCAAATACCACTGATTATGTTTTCAAGGCTGGAATTCAAAGCCTACTTACACTAAGTTCAGTTTCATAATTCTATTGCTAATCTGTCTCTTGAGTTTTAACATGAACCTCAGTTATATCTTCCTGTTGCTAATCTGTCTTTGACTTTTAATCTCTTAGTTCAATCTTCTTACACACAATTTCTACTTAAATATTTTACACATCACAGTAGTCACATAAAATGTAAACTCTTTAACAGCATCCTTGTATGACTCCATTTCAGTTAAAAGGGACTCTTTGTTTCTGTGACTCCAGGATGACTTTTTGTGTTGTCATTAAATAATAAAAATAATTTTTAATCTGTTGTTGCCAATCACTCATTGTTTTTACTCAGTTTTATCAGCATCTTTCAAATTCAATATACATGTAATAATTCTTTCTTTTCATCTTCAATATTACATTTTCCTGCCCACAACTCTGAGTGCTGTGATCTTATCCCCTATTTTAGCTGGATTTTTATTATCCTGTGCTTGGAAAATTATTCCAGTTTCCAAAATGAATTTTCTGGTATCTCTTAGATTCTGTTTTAAACCAGCTGTGTACCTATGTCACAACTCTTGCTAAGTGATTCTCCTTACTTCTGGGACAAAATTAAGATTCATAGATTCAAATATAAATTCTTCTAAGATGCATTGTTTCTCCCTTGGATTTTCCCAGAGATCCTTAAATAATTTTCCACACAAAGTCAAAGATTCTCTGCTGTTCTTATTTTTATGTAAATATTCCTAGTCTTTTTTCTTTCTTTCTGAAATTAAAAGCTCTTGATATAACTTAAGAAATAATTTATAACTAAAAGAATTAAAAGCATCATATGAAAGATATACATGTGCACCCATGTTCATAGGGACACAACTAACAATAGGTAAAATGTGGAAGACACCAAAATACCCATCAACAGACCAATGGGTGTGTAAATTGTGGTCTATGTACACAATGGATTACTACTCTTCTATAAAGACAAATAGGGTTGAGGCTTCTTTAGGTAAATGGTTGCAACTCGAGACCATCATGCTCGGTGAAGTTACTCAGATGCAGAAGGTGAAATATCACATGGTTTCTCTGAAATGATAAATCCAGAATACAGTCATTTTATAGAAATAAATTTGGAGGATAACAGGAACTAGTGGGGAGGGGGAAGGTGTGGGAGGGTCAAAGAGGGAGGGGAGAAGGATTTGTAATTTTGTTGCTATATATACATGTGCCCAAAACACTCAAGTTCAAATTAAACATTATGTATCACATATATACCTATCAATAAAATGGGAAAGAAGAAATAATTTCTAAGTAACATGAACCCTTTTATTGATAAGCAACTCTATCTGAGAAAGTTATATTAATTTCTTGAGCTTATATAGCAAGGTTTCCCACTTCCTTTAGCCACTTTAACTCCATTTTAGAAAACAAAAAAATGGATATTCAGTATCATCTCTAGAAAATATTGGGAGTGAATTTTGAGAATTCAGAGAAGACACAGTGAAAGGGGAGTTTTGTTTTATGTCACGATAGCTTCCAAGTACATCTTGCTTCACAGAATACAAAAATGTAGATTCTATTTAAATGATGCACACCTGATGGGAAGAGGCTACTATCCCTTTGATACAAATATATATGTATGCGTGTGTGTGTGTGTGTGTGTGTGTGTGTGTGTGTGTAAAGATATACATGTTTCATGTATATTCTTAATGGACTTAAGAAAAATGACATAGTTTGCCCAAGAAGTCACAGCTTTTGAAGCAGAACTAGATTTGGAATGCAAAACCCTCAACATGTAAATTTAAGGTTTTTATCTTAGATAATCTATATATACATCAAGGAACTTGCTGATTTTTATGGAAATGTATTGAGCTCAAGAATAATTTCGTTTTCATTATACATCAAACTCTACTATAGTTTCCCAAACATTTCCAGATGGTTTTTTGTTAGAATTCTTTGTCTTTATTGCTGCCAATTCTAGCCTAAGTCCCAATGCCTTTGCTCAAATGAATAGAATTTTAAAGCTAAATCCAGCATGTCACTTGTCTCAAATATCTTATTACTTTTTCTCCTTCAGCCACATATTACCTGTGCATTGACTTTTAGGGGAAGCTGGCATTACTCACTTACGTCTGGAAAAAAAAAACTGAACTTCAATCATATAAAATATTAATCACTGATTAGTCTTACAGTGTTTCACTTTTCAAAGAAATTTCCAATTTGACTAGCAATGATTCTGTAACCTGAAGGCATCAATTTCTAATGGATAATGTAAGAAAATTTGGTAGCTAGAAAGGAAGGTATTTTTGAGTAAGAATTCTTTTAAACCACATACATGGTAATTCCTTGTCTGGGCTCCATCAAAAGTTAGAAATGATTTTATTGATAAGTTTTCCTTTTCTGTTTCTAATAACTGTTTCTGAATTATGCACAGAGCTAAAATTTTTGAAAGTTTTGAAAGTCTGCAGTATTAAATAGGTTTGTTTTATTTTTAGATAATTTAGAGCACCTTTGCATAATTTTATTTCAATAAAAATGATCATTAAATATCCACTAATTGAACTTTTGCCAAGGAATAGGGATTTTTTTCTTGTTCAATTTTGCCTGCTACTAGAAAATCATTGTTGTCCTCTTGTTTTGTCCTCTCTAATAATGAATTACTGTATGCAAACTTGCAAATAGGTGTAGGTCAAATATTCATACTTTAAATAATGCTTATCCCTTACTTAAACTTCAGTGTAAATAAGTTTATTAGTTCTTTATTGCAACAATATTTCTGGTAATAGTTACAAAGCACCAAGGAATATAGAAGAGAGTGATTTGACATAATCACAATTTTAGGAAGGAAGAGAAAATTGGAAATGCTAGAAGAGAATCTTTGCTTTAGCCTTGAGCTGGCAGAATTTCACCACTGATAATACAAAATGGTGCCATGAAGTCAAGAGAGTGACCCAGACAAATCTTCTTGTCAAATGGTATGCTTTTTCTGTTCAATACATCATCTTTGGTTCTTTATTTTCCCTCAAATAAATTCTCTCAGAGAAAGCACACATTCTAGAAAACAAAATGTTCAGGCTACAAAATGACACCTCAATTACTTGTGCATTCAATCATTCTTACAAGTAAAACAAAATTGATCAATAATGTTTGCTGTAGTGTGCCCCATTAAACACCTTTTCTTCCTACTATATCTTCATAAAGATTTCTATTCCCAGAAGGACAAGGATCAAAATAATAACAACAAATATATATCACAGACAGAGAAAGAGAATATGTTGTGTTTATGCTAATCCTAATTTATCCCCCTGAAAGTAAATAAAATGAAATTCTGAAAGCATCTATTCCTCATTTGTGAAGTTATTTCCCACTTTGGAAGTTGCCTTTTTGAGATGCATTTGTAGGATACCATAAATATGGACTTGGTGCTGTAGGTGTTCAATGTGATCATGATTTCTGTAACTTTATTGCATTAATTTGACTGGCCATTTTGATTCTTGTTTATTTCTAAAATGTAGTTTCCTTTTCTCTCATTCCTTTCACTCTAATGCCTTTTCCTGTACATTTATCTAATATATATATATATATATATATATATATATATATATATATATATAATCAGGAACTGAATCTTAACCTGGTAAGTGACCAGAAAATTATTTTATTTTTCGATCTTTTCCACATTTGATCCCATTTGCCATTCTGATCCAAATATATTTTTAATACAGTTGCAAACAGAAAACTAAAGAACAAAGAATGACATTCTCGTTGATTTTCATGATTATAGTGAAATAATATTATCTATCACACATTATTTTCATTTCATCATTTTTTTCTGTTTTTCATTCTCATACTAACCCATGTTCCCTACAATTTTCTAATATCCATATCCTCAGTCTCAGTCATATTGTAAGCTCTCAAGAAATGGCTGTTGAGTCAAAGAATTCACTGGTGTTGAAACACAGCAGTTTTCTTTTGCCATTAGTTTCTAACCCTAATTAGTTTCTTTGTAATCTTATGAGTTTTATGAGTTCTTTCATATTATAGTCAATATGATTTATATTCATTATCAACAATGTTGAGAATATAGCAATTAATAAAACAATAATTCTTAAATTTTGATGTTTTTATTTCAATGATAAAAGAGTAGGTGAACAAAGTTAATAACTAAAGCATATAGTGCATCCATTATAAGTGTAAAGGGTGAAATATATATGTGTATTGAAGGAGGTTACAGTTTAAGATAATTACTGAAATATTTACCAAGAAGAAAGTTGCGAGGGTTTTTATTTAGTTTTTTTAAAAAAATATTCTTCAAGAATCTACTATAATTGATCATTTGTATGCTAGGAGACTACAATTGGGAGGTAATAGAACCTCTGGAAGGCGGGCCTGGAGGGGATGTCATAAGTCCTTGAAGATGGACCCTCAGAAGGAATTGTGAGGCCCTACTTTGTTTATTTCCCTCATTGTTGATTTAAGTTCTTCCATGCACAAACACATCCACTATGATGTGACCAAAGGCAAAGCCTTCTCCAGTGCAGAGACCATGCCCTTGAGCATCTTAAAAATCTGTAAAAAATTATCAATAGTTGCCTTAAATATTTCATTGTAGTATTGCTAAGTAACTACTACAGGAAACTGCAACCTAAAAGGTGGTTGATTAGTGTACATACAATGGAAAACTTGAAGGAAACTTTAGAATCAGGTTAAGAGAAGAGTTTGGGAGACTGACTCTGTAGGAGCAAGGTTGAAAACAGCCTAAAAATCTATAATCAGAATGGTTTAGGTAATTCTGATGAAGGCTCAGAAGATCAGAATGTTGATTGAAATGTGACCATGCTCTAACAATTTCAGATGCAAATGAGAATTTTATTACAAACTATGCTAAAGACCACTTTTGTTTGACTGCAGCAGTAAACTTGGCTGTATTATGTCCATGTCCTAAGACTTTATGAAAAATTAAAAAAAAGAGTGACAATCTAATTTATTTAGCTTAAATTTTTTTCAAAATAGTAAAGTACTCAGGCTGTTCCTTGGGTTTTATTGAATGTTTTTAGTCAAATTTGTAGTATCAACAAAAAATCAGTGAAGAAAATTAACAAAATTTAGCAGGAAAATTGATGGAGGGTAAGAAAAATCAGTGCATGAGGGTGCACTGGGGTTAGAGGGTAGTTCACATGTGATCCTTTAAGTACTTATAAAAGATCTGTTACAAAAGGAGCAAGCTTTTTTACACTGTCCTCTTCTAACTCTACTCCTATAAGACATGTGACCACTTGTTCCTACATGGGCTTCTGCAATTTGTCACCATCTGTTTCCCTCCTCAGAAGGCCAACCGTGGACTGATCCATCTTGAGACTTACTTTAAATGCCTGAAGCTGTGAGCTGAAGGAAGCTTATCTTGCGAAATTATTCAATTCAGATATTTTGTTGCAACAATGCAAACCTTGCAATAATACTGTGCCATTTATAAAATGGCCTGAAGCATCTGAGGGAGGGAACTAGGCCTGGAATGGGAAATGAGAACACACCTGAAGGTTTTGTGGTTTGAATCTGCTCAGAGCATTCACAGAAAAGCAAAAAGTATGTGTTGCTGGGTGGGAGTAAGCAAAGGAGTATAATAGACAAGAATTTCATCCTCTTTTGCGCTCCTCAGTGACAAAGCCTGTGTTTGTCTGCACGGGCTGCCACAGTCATTAATGAATCTGTTACTTTCTTGGTTTTTAACGTCCCACACTGTCCTGTCTAGCATGTACTCTGGTGTTGGCTTTTAGAGGCAAGTCTTGATCCTTCTTGCTGAAGTACCTGTGGATAGGAGAGAGGGGGATGCGTGAGGCTTCTGAAGAAAAACTGATTAAAAAACAAGAGGAGAAAGCATAGCATTTTTATCTTGTGAAGTTTTACATGATGTATAATAAGAGGCTTCAAAACTGTAGACCCAACTAAACAGGACGAATTTTCTATTTTTCTGCTTGGGTTCCATTAATATTGGAAAAATTGCAGAAGTATTCTGCTAAAAATCTGTGTAATCAAACAGTAACATCCTTGGGAGGGATAAAGAATGAAAACAAACAAGGCCTGTGCATTTGGATTCTTCTTGACCTCCAGCTATAGATGGTACCCGTCAACGAAGATTTAACCTTCAAGTGAGGTAGGTCAGAGAAAGACTTTATAGACAGCGCTCACACAGAAAGACAGGAAAAGGTCAGACTGACCTTTGTTCTGCAGTTTTCGCAACCGATGAAGTGCTACAAAGATGCTATGTTCTGAGTCACAATATGCACGAGTCATTTTTTATTTTTTCCTTAGTAATAACAGTGCCAAGGCCAGGGCAAAGTTCATAGTGGAAAGTCAATAAAAACCCCATCATTTCAAGGATACTCCTTCCTTTTTTATCACGTGGAAGTACTTGAAAGCCAGAATATAAAGGTTCCTAAAATAATGTGCTAAATACTTGTCTGTATGCCTTTCATATTCAGTACTTACATGTGTATTTGTGTGCACATGTAACACAGAAACAGCCATGAAAGAAGCAAACATTTATATATAAGATGATTTTGCTATCCAAGATACTATGGTGATCATTCCAAAATTGTGTTTTGTCAAGGATAAGTTTGGATAAATAAAAACGGTCCATGAATATTCAGCTGCGCATTTGGATTGAGATTTCTACTGTTCTGAATAAATTCCAAGAGCATTTCTGTATTTAAAGTTCTATTACAACTTGAAAGGCTAACTTGCTATCCAGAGGAGACTTTGATTCGCTGACTCTTTAAAGGCAGGCTTGTGAACGACGTCAAAGACATCAGCTGGAGAAATAGTTGTATTGTGGGCATGTTTTATGCCTCTGAGCATTTCTACAGAGTTAAATCTTCTCACTTTTGAAATATGGGAGAATTATTCCTATCATTTTTTCTTGCAATCAATCCGATATGGCATGAGCCCAAAATATATTCTATAATTTATAAAGTGCATATCATTTGTCAGACTTCCAAAGAGAAAATATTTTTTGAAAAATCAAAATTATAGTTACAAAACCAGTTTCAAATCAAGATGAAACAAAACAAAGACAAACAAACCAAAACTAAAAACATGATAGGCCGTTAACATAACCAAAAATACTATAGATCAACTGACTTGAAAACAGGAAATACATTTTTCCTGTTGATGCCTATCACAATCTAGTTAAATGACTTTGTGCAAGTAATGTATGTGTTTTCTTGAAATGTTTGTCTGGCGAGAAAATGGAAAGTGATATTAACTTGATGATGGTTTGGGGAAGATTCCGTAGGTAATATAATGTATGAAATGACAGTTAGCAAGCTGTACACCATTATTTAAATCTAAGGTGGTTTTTGAAGAGCCTAAAGTAGGATTCTCACCACCCATGTGTTTGCAAAAGTTCAACCTCTTACTTTGGGGAAGGGAGATTATTTAAATTGATAGTTTAAATATAGACTCTAAAAATGAAGAATCGTGCATATTAACATAGTAGAAGTTCACTTCTGGGGAAGAAAAATCATCATACATTTAAAAAAATGTCACCAGAACTTTCCTTTTGTGGATTCTGAACTCTTCTTGGGCAGTAGCATTGGCTGGACAGACATCTGGAATCCCCCATTATCCCAGCCATGATTTGGCACCTCCTAGGATGGCCTGAATTAACATATCCCTGAATAGCATAAGTTATCATGTGCTTTCATAGCATAACTTGCACATTTTGGAAGGCATTTCTGAGAACAGATTTTTTCGACAACGAGCATGCCAAAGGCTTGACATGAAAAGTACTTATGCCTAATGTCTGTCATTCTCCCTCTGCCAGTTCATCTTTCCTGGACTGGCTTGATGCCATCCTGGCACCTGAAATGCAGCAAACAATGTCTCTGGATGCTGAAGGTGTGACTGTAAGTTGCAGCTATCGTCCAAGCTATTACCATATGGTGTGCAATTCAGCACATCATCTTCTTTTTCAATGAGAGAATAATAACCATGACAATAATGCCATTGCCATTTAATAATGTGTTTTTATATTTACGGGCTAACTTATTCCGTGTTTCTATGCCTTTGAATAAATGGATGCAGGAGGATCTTAGTCAATCATCAATGTTTAGTTACTTCTCTAGAGTGGGAGGTTATTGTACAATAAACTAATGCTAAATAGTTTTGATGAGAGAGTAGGTTGATTAGCATATTGAAATAGGATTAGAAAGGCATTTAGGAAAATAAATTAGCAAATGAACTGTGTCTTTCTGCAAAGGGGGACCTACGTCCATGCTACACATTTTCCCAACATTTCTGAGAAATATTATTTGGTACTGTAAACAAAGGAGAAAGAAGAATCCCTCTTAGGGTTCTGATGTTTTTCATAAGTATTCCTTGAGATGTCTACTAAACGTCAGGTTCAAATTATACCATTGTCGAACTTATGAAACTGCACACTTTCAATAAAATTTCAAATTAGATGATCACTATACCAAACTCCACAGGGGGTTAAGTTTCAGCTGTTGTTCAAACGCTATTCTACCCAGAAATGTTTGATCACCATCAATGTACAGAAGGTGCGATGGTTGTTGAGGTTTTAGACTCTGATAACAAAGACTTTGCATCTTTACAATGGAGAGTGGCAATTACATGGGATTGTGACCCAGCATGAAAGACACCATCGCTAAGCTAACAGTAGTTACGGGTGCCTGTGAAGCCTTGTTGGGGAAAATAATCCCCGTGGTTCATTATATAAGAAAAATTGAAACTAGTTATATAAGGGAAGAGTGACTTCTGTTATCAGAAAACATAAACATCTTTATAAAGGAATGTCTCCTCTAAATATTCATGGAACTAAAAAGCTTACGTAGGATATAAGATGTTATTAGTTTAAACACTTTATCCTGTCTGATTTAAAAATAATCCTACCAAGTAGGAAAAAAATCAGACATTAATTTTCCCTTTTATGAAAGTAGGCATCGTATTTCAGGAAACAAAAATGACCTGTCCAAGTTAGACTATAAAAAACAGCAAGATTTGGTCCTAGAAGAGCAGCCTTCAGATTTTTCATTTAGTGCCCTGGGTATTAGACTTTCTTACACTAATTCATATTCCACGAGGTCGAGAGACTATGACCACAAGACATAGAATGACTAATACACAGAATGGAAAGAGTCTTTTGAGAAATCTTCAGAAAAGAATGGAAAAAAGTAGTCCCTTCTACTGAAATCTGCCACGAATTTCTTTCTTGCCTCATGGCTGCTTTTTATTTATGTTTTCCTTATTTCTGTATTGAAACTGCTCTCAGTGAAATCAGTTATTTATTCAAGTTTTTACAATAAGCAATAGCACAGCTTTTTAAAATATATGATCAAAGTGTTACATTTAATACAATCTCACAAAATGAGATTGAATAACGTTGAAGTAGGAAATATTTTGGCATTTCTCAAACAAGAGAAGGTTGCAAATACAATAATGGAACAAAGTACTCTTTCCCTTACAGACGACAGTACAGTAAGGAGCGCTGAGTCATCAGGAGCTGCGACTGAACGCATTTAGGCAAAAATAAAATAAATGCACTGTGGGCATAGTGAGGAAAGCCAATTCTAAGTACATTGTGAGGCAACAGGATAGATTTCTTGGAAGAAGAGTTTTATCTGAAACCTGAGAGAAACCCATAAGTTTAAAAGATGTGATAGAACTGAAACAGATTTAGAGAGAGTACGATAGAAGGAAAGGAAAGAAAACACTTTACAAAAGTTCGGGAATTGATATATTTACAGAATTAAAGACAAAACCCAAAAACTTAGAAACACCAGGTAGTCATTCTGAATTGCAAACTGAAGAGGTAGTAGCTTTTACTTATTTTCCCTCTGAACAGGTTTGTATTTGTGTAAATAAATATAGGATGCAGATAGTCATTAGAAATATTTTAATCTGAATTTTATCATTTGTATGTGAGAAAATATGTCTGCAAATCTAAAGAGTTTATAGTAGCAGAATAGGCTTTTTAGTATGCTATCATCCCACTCGTTGATCCTGGGGTTTATTTCCTGTTGAGAAAGTCTTTACCCATGCCTGCATTTTCAACAGTTTTGCATGTTTTGTCTTCCAGGAGGTTCAGTGTTTCCATTTTAATATCTGTGTTTTTGATCCACTTTGATTTGATTTTAGGACCTGGTGATAGCTGTGTGTCTATGTTCATTCTTTGGCATGTGGAGAAGCACTTATCCCAGTACCGGTTCTTGAAGAGGCTGTCCTCTTTCCAGTGTGTGTCTTTGGCCCTTTTGTCAGAGATCAAATAGCCGAGAGTGCTTAGGGTTGTCCCTGCAACCTCAGGTCTGTTCCATTGTCGACCCATCTGTTTGTGTGCCAATACTATATAGTTTTTTTTAAAATCGTTGTTGGTTTAATACAAGTTTCCTAGAATTGTAATGTCACAAAAACTGATAGAATTGAATCTTTTGTAGGTAGGTAAAACGGTAGTGAAGTATGTCAGGCTCAGAAAGTGAAATATTGCACGGTTTTTCTAATAGGGAAAATTCAGAATACAAGTAAATAATATAGCTACCTGGGCGAGATGTTAGGAAGGACGAGGGAGGGTGTAGGAGAGTGGAAAAGAGGAGAGGAGCGGAATGTGAAGCTGATGCATAATATATGTGCACAGAATTCTCAAGTTCATTGTAACCATGGTGTATTACATACATGTATATGTGTATGATATATATATATATATATATATATATATATATATATATATAGAGAGAGAGAGAGAGAGAGAGAGAGAGAGAGAGAGACTATTGACTCATTGACCATTTGTGTATTATTAACTGGCTTCTAGGACGTCATGGTGCTCAGGGAAAAAAAAAGCAAAATCTTCACAATGGCATAGAAACTCTTCTGAATCTCACATGAACTTATCAGTGCATTTTAGTCTCCTTTCCTCTGAACACACTCTTCCCTTTTATTCAGATTGAATTATTGTTCCTGAGCTTAGAAGTCGGTTTTACAAGCCTCTGAGCTTCGTTTGCAAACAAATGCTAGTCTGTCTTCCAAGGAGGACTGCCTTCACGTCAGTAATCATGTATACCTGCCAGTGCTGTGAAGGATCAGACCTGCAGCGCGCCCGGTGAGTAGCTCAGTGATGAGAACTTGTGCCCAGGAAGCTCTAGGCCTGAGTTCAGATCCCCTAGCACCACATAATATAAGAGCTGGGCATGGTGGCACAAGCCTGTGATCCTAGCACTGAGAAGTCTGAGACAGGACAGTTCCTGTAGCTCTAGGCCAGTGTGAGCAACACAGTGAGCTCAGGACCAGCTTGGACTACAAAGTGAGACCCCGTCTCAAAAAACAAAACAAAACAAACAAAAAAGCAAAACACAAAATACAACAAAACAAAACAAAACAAAACCCTACAATGTGGCCGGAACCCTATGTGACCCTAACCCTGACCTTAACTGCACAGGGTGGGCTGGAGACGACTTAGGACGTGACCATGCCCTTATTTATTTACATACTTACAATTTATAACCTGCTTACTTCCAGTGAGGATTTGAGTCAGCTAGCTGGAAGTTACAGTACTTGGAAAAATCCTATTTTGAAGTTCTTTGATGTGAAAATTACACTGCACAAGTTGGCGCGCCGAGAGCTGCTCCTCTGATTTCTGCCTCCATGTCTGATCCATTTCAGCGGTGCAATTGCTTGATGATTTTTTAAAAAGGAAATTTAACTGAACAACTCACATTCTCAGAAATGCTTTGATTTTACTTGGGTTTGTGCTCAGGGCAAAGATTTGTAGCTCTGGTGTTCTCAACCACAATCACAAACTCACTTTAAATAAAATGCAAGAGGAAATCAATGTCCAGTGTCCTGGCTGAAAATTAAATGAAAACAAACATTCAGATGAACTAAGCATTGAAGCTTCTGAAACCAAACTCAATCACAGGAGCATCTGCAGGGAGCATGGGAGAGTCTGTGAGCAGACGACTCCAGGGTGCTAAGGAAGGAGCAGGCATATTCTCCCCCTTCCCTGCTGGCCTTGTTTTGTGCAAGAGGTACTATGAGTACTTGCCTGTGTATTGGACATTTTGTGATTCCATAAAGCTGTCTCCTCACTGTTCTCTAGCCTACCTATTCTGGTTAAATCTAAAATATTCCCTCCAACATCTCATCTATTCAGAGGTCGGCCTTTTGAAAAGTGATTGGATTATGAAACCTCTGATCCTGCTCGTGGGTCAACCTGCGGAGGAGGTTATACTTTGATGTCATTATAGAGAAATAACAGAAGAATGAGAAGAGCAACCTAACTGAAGAGATTAGGGGGTGGGATCATAACCATGTGGCCTCATCTCCTTCCTGGCTCCCCCATCTTCCTCTCTCCCTTGGTTTCTGTCTACTTTGTGACTACTATGAAGCAAGTAGATGGTCTCCATGATGGCAATCAGTCATGATGCTTGGGTTTTTCATGCACTTAAAAGCTTTGAAGCCAGAAGACCATGGATCGAAACTTGTGAAACTGTGAGTAAAAATAAACTTTTCCTTTCTTCTTTTTAGTTGTTTATCTCAGGGAATTGTTACACAGATACAAAGCTGACTAACCCACCAACTCTTAAATTTGGGTTACAGTTAGTAAAAGATCCTCATGATGAATACAATGTCTAACAGAGAAACAAATTGAAGCATGAATCAATTTTTGTACCATGTTCTCCAGCAATTTGTTATTTTTCTTGTATGTTTTGATTATTCTTAAGTAAGACACATAGTTTCCAGGTATATCCACTCCACCAGTTTCAATGGTAAAACATCTGTGCCTACTGTATTTGAAAAGGAAAACATCAGAAGAGAAAAATTTGACAATAATTTCCTCCTAACACACCCACAACAATGACCGAAAAATTGAAGTAAAATTTGAGATTTTAGAGCATGTAAGTAAAATTGACAACTTTCTAAAATAGCAAAGAATAAGAAGAAAGACACGTAGAAGAGACCAGAGCACTGAAGGGGCTGAGAAAGAATCACTTGACCCAGAGTTAAAGTAAATCCAGCTAATGCACATCAGGCTCATGATTACAGGATTTTTTTGCAACATGAGAGAGTTTTCTGAGTTCCTGGCAGCCCCTAGTACTCACTCTGCCCTGTGTGAGGAAAGGTATTGGTTTTAAATTCACTTGCAAATGACTAGCAGAATTATGAAAACACTCTTCCCTGTATAAAATTGAAGCTTCTAAGCATTGATTCATCTTGGTTTATTCCACTGAGGCCGCTGTATTCACAGCTCTTTCTTTATTAACTTTTAAGAAGATTTCTGAATAAGTAAATGAAAAATGCTGAGTGAAGCTGTGCTGATTTGGATTAACAAGAGTAGGGGAGGGGGAAGTCAACTTGGAGGGGAGTTGAAAGGAAGTAAGACATTTGGAGAGAGCAGACTGTGAAAATGAGTAGCAGTAAGGCGGGGACAGTCTTTGAGACAACTGTCGTGTATCAAAGAATGTGAAGATTGTTTACAAATCCACCGTTATATCTACAAAGATTTACATTTTACTTCAGTGTCTTTTTGGGAATCATGTTTCATTTTGAATTATTGGGTCACCATACAAGTTTTAAAACACATAACAAGAGATAGTTAGTTTTTGCCTCTATGAAATTTGAGATACAAATGTTAATAACTACTTAATCACAATATGAGCAAAGTTGTATTACTATCTTTGGCATGTTATATTCACTATCTTAGAACCCATTTAATATTTTCTGTGATTTCTCTCAATATAGATCTTGATTTTTATTATTTTTAATTCCTTGCTATTTTAAGGGAAATGTTTACAGAATAAGGTCAGGAAGCGCGAGTCCTCCTTCATCCTAGCTTGTTTTGTCTGCCTTTCTTTCTATTTCCCCTTTTCCTTCTTTTTGTCTTTCTTTTATTCTCTCTCTCCCTTCCTTCCTTCCTTCCTTCCTTCCTTCCTTCCTTCCTTCCTTCCTTTCTTCCTTTCTTCTTTCCTTTCTTCCTCCCCTCCCTTCTTTCTTTCTCTGAGAGATTCCCTGTGTTGCTTAGGCAATTCTCAAACTCCAACCAAAGAATACCTCCCACCTCCCTCCTCTGAGTCTCGCCAGTACAGATGTACCACCACTGTATCTGACTATATTATCTGAACAAACAGACTCTCCTAATTGCAACTATTAAATTACTCTATAGCTATACTTAAAACACCCGTTCCTGTGCATATATTGTCATTTTAATCTGTCAACAACAATTGAATAAATTATACATAGCATTGGAAAACAAGTAATACATAAAAATGTCAATTACCTGACTTAGTGAAGACTTTACAAACTTTGCATGTGACTTTGACATTACCTTTAGTTTGACTCTCAACTATCATGGTTTCAACCATATGGAATATGCTTCACAGTATTTGATAATTCATACTACTAGTAAAAATGGCAAGACCAGATAACTTGTTATATGCCCAAACTACCTGGAATAATTTTTATTACATTAACCCATTAAATTCTTTCATGAAACATATTAGGTATATGATATTGTTTATTATCTGCTTTTCACAGTCAAGTGAAAAGACAAACTATTTAATTTGTATATAGTTTCCCAGATAGTAGAAAAATTAAAATCTAGGCTTTGTGGCTTCTGATTGTTTTTATGATTTAATCAATTTCCTTACTAATGACTTTTAAGTTCAGAGTCATTGTCATTTTATTCTAAGAAGACATTCTAGACTCCCTGGAAGAGCACTTGTTGTGCTCAGATTGCAAGACCCCAGGGAAGACCTCGAATTTTATAGGCAAAAACCACAAGATTGTAACAGAAACCACTGAAGTTATTTATCACAAAACTTATTGATTATCACACAGGAAGGGTCCGGGGAAAAGTCTCTATCAGTTAAAGTTGACTGACTCTTTGTTTCACAAGAGACTGCATATCTGGTGATGTTTTCCAGAACCCAGGGACCCGGGTTTAGCCTTGAGCAACATACCTTTTCCCAATTCTTAATTGTTAAACAGCTACCTAGCTTCAGGGAAACTGGAACCCAGACCTTTCCCAGAACCTGAGACTTTAGGCTTGCCACTTGAAAGAGGAGTTTAAGGCCTGTCACGGAGTCTCCGTGGCTTGGGTCTTTCACACTTAGCAAGTGGGTATGAGGATTTGGCACTGCTTCCTAGTACAGAAAACAAAGAATAAACAAAAAAATTGTTTGAAAGGATCAGTGATAAATTGGACTACTGTGTCCTAATGGGCTTAAGGAGGATTTTCATTATGCCTGTCCTCTTTTTTCAAACAGCCACTTCTGTCTTTATATTTTAATGACAGCCTCTTGGAGGCCTCTTAGAAAAGATCCAGATTTGGTAAGACCACCTTCATGTAATTCCCTCCCTTGAATTTTCCTGCCACTTAGCCAGTGAAGCCAAAATATCAGAAATCAGATGTTAGGACATGAAGCCTGGGTCCCAGAATGGAATTGTGCTGCAGCCCAGAATTCACACAATTTTTATTGTTACCTCTGGTTCTATCTACTTTGATAAACTTACAGCCTTGTAAATGACCTCAATGAGAAACCCAGATCACAACTCTTGTGGAACTTAAAATGAAAACCAAAGTGAAACAGGGGGGTAGGGTGGAGAGGGAGGGAGGAGTGAGTAGGGGGAGGGACAAAAGGAGAGTGGGAAAGTCCTTGTCACCTTGACAGGATACGTAGGTGCACAAAATGCTCAACTTCATTGTAAACTTTAATTTTTTTATGCTTACACATATCAATAAAATGGGGAAAAACTTTACCAGAAGTCAAACATAATAATTACACGTGAGGTAATTGCAAAGAAATTTTAATTAATTTTCATAGCACAATCCACATTCTTTATCCATGAAATGAGGAGCAGTTCCAAAGTACACATTTTTAGTTTTGTTTTTATAAAGGGGATTTTATACAATAATGAACTGAGATATGAACTATTTCAATTGACTGATTGAATCAAATTATAAGGTCCTGTGCTGATAATTAATTGATAAGACTGAAAAGAACGTTTCTTTTTCTCTAAAATATCAAAAGCTGGACTGAGTGACCCAAGTCTGTAATACCTTAACAAGAGTCTGTCTCAAAATAAAAAAAAAATATAAATAACATCGGCTGGGCATGTGGCTCAATGTGACGGCTTTGGCTCCATCTCTGCTCCCACAATCAAAATGAGCAAGCAAGTAAATAAATAAATACAAAAAGCAGATATTTTAGTTGCCTGGTAAAATACAAGCAAAAGTCATCTCCCGGGACTGTTTGATAAACAAATAACAAAAAACTTTTATATATAAATTTTTCTCCTGACAAGAAAAATTATCATATGATAGAATGTTCATCTATAACACACTTTTTACACAACAAAAATTTTCAAGTTCAAACATGTGTTTGAATCAAAAGTAAGTGATATATTTTAACTATTTGTTAAATAATTGATATCTCAAATAAATATTTTTATATGTCCAGAAATTTTGAGAAGTGTAACCCATGATAAATATTGCCTCCCTCACATCTGTATTTTGGTATTAGAAATCCAGAGACTGAACTTTATGCTTTATTGAATAAAATTGAAGAGTTTAGCAACACTTTGATGTGACAGATATTTAATATCCTATATCAGAAATACTCAAAAGAAATATGAAAATAAATTAACTTTCATTTTGTTAGGAGGGTGTTTTGTGCATGGGAATGACTGTAGGCATAAGGGTGTAACCAAATTTGTGATTTAGAACTTTCAAAGGATTTTATTTGGCATATCAAAATATATATGAAAGATATTTAAAGTAAATAAGGGTGAAAGAAAAATTACAATAATGTAGTCAAGAAAACCCACTTAAACAATCAATTGTGACATAAGTTGGAGTATATAAATTATTTTGTAATAAATTATTTGTAAGAAATATTTCTACAAACTAGTGGGAATCAACTATTATGGATTTATAATGATTGAATTATCATAAAATGAGACTGAGATTTTGATTTTTTGTAAATAAGAGATGACTACATTCTGGTGATTCTCTTAGGATGTTTCATTCTCTTGACCAACAAAACAAAGCCTTTGACCAGAGAGATTTACTTTTGGTATTGAAGAACGTAATGGCTTAGAATTGGAATGAAGTTAATAATACTGAAAAGATGAAAAGAAAAAAGAAAGAGGAAATGAGAAAATACAGACATAATAAGTCAGGTCTTCACTATAGAAATTAACTGATATCATATGAATAGTAACCAAAGATCATGGAATAGCTGACGCATCTTCATCTCAAACTGAGGGACTGCTATTAAAGGCAATTTGATTTTTGTTGAATGCCGCTTGTTATAAGATTCTAACGATGATAAAGAAGCACGATGTAGCAACCATGGCTGTAGCAACCATGGCCTCACCAATTCTGCCACGACGTAGCATTGCTAGATCAGCCAGGTTGATTACACAGTACTGGCTTATTCAACTTTCGCCACTCCACTTTCCCTTCCCCAAATGGCACAATGCTTCAGATGTGGTTCCTGGTCACGATCATCACAAGTGCCAACCAGCAGAGGTAGGTAAATTTTTTCAAATCAATTCAAGTGGGATGTAATTTGATTAGTGTAACAGATTTGTACCACATCTGCGTGTTGTCAAGAGAATAAAATAATTTCATGTAACTCCATTTAAAAGTATGTTACTATTTTAGCGATTGAGATCTCCTTATAAACCTTAGCTTAGAGTACAGGCGGCATGATGCATTTTTGGATCGACTATTTTAGATCGGGTTGTTCCCCAGGAATACAGTGTGACTACAAGGAAAAGTGGAATTGTGGGAAGAATGAAGTTGAAATGACGACTCATTTGAGTTGTCAATCATTTTCAATAATGACCAAAATCATTGCTCAGTATTCCATCCTAAGGACTCCAGTAGGAGCTGCTTTCATATTTTGAAGGACAGAATCCAGGCTGGCTTTGGCAGTTTGCTCAGGATCCGTTCTCACATAGTACCTTATTTTCAGAGGGTCAATATTTAGTTTAATGTTTTGATGTTGACATCTATGAGCTCAAACTTGTGAACAAGATGAGCATTATCAATTTTTATTGAGCCTCACATACTTCATAGTAGGGCTAGTAGGGCTGGGTGTCATTGGAGATAAAGGAAAAGAGAAATTCAACATTGAATTTAACTTAGATTTCCAATTACCGTTTCTAAAGTAACAGAATCAGCCTTAAAATGTAAACATGTTGCCTTCAGGCTTAATAACTTACCTGTGCTTAAAAAGCTGAAGAGTTTCCTGTGCTTATTTTGCTATGGTTTTCTGATTCTTGTGAGAGAGAAAAATGAGATAGCTATCATGAATTTCTAATTACATTAGAATTTTTCCTCCTAAACTTTATAGAAAGGCAATTATATAGTAGTACTGTGTTTAGCATAATATCTGTAATAGAGTTGCAGAACTTAAATGGTTCACATCTACTTTTTGTTTTGCTCATTGCTAGTAAAAAGTGTTTATTCATTTTCCAGAAGACTGAATTGTTTTAATTACATTACACATTATAATAATATTCAAGTTGTTTCTAATGTTGGACAGTACTTGTCTATTTAATTCACAGGAGATTGTTAATATATTTTCTTCTGCCATAGAACACGAATGTAGCCAAATGAGCGAGTGTTAGGGACACCTTGAAAAGAACAGTCTCTTGTCCTGTGAGATGAACCAGGACCTTATTCATTTACAGTAACAAGTGGAATGATTGTCTCTATGTTCGTGACTAAGAAAACTGCTTTACCATTAACTTAGACTGTAATTTCATCAGACTTAAAGAAAAGAACTATCAAGAAACTTCTTTGTGATTGAGGACAAAAACTGGAATAATTTTTATGAGTTTAGAAATTACCTTTTCTTTACCTGAAGATGAACAAAACTTTTTTTCCTCATGCCCATATTTAGAAATAGAAGTAACAACAAGCATATTTACATTCTCTTGATTTTATTTCTGAACCATGTCCCGATCTATTTCATTGCAATTTCCATCCTCATGGTACATGTGATAATCCTAGCTATGATTAGTTACCCTTTTCTTTCAATGTCATTTATTTTCTTATTATTCTCCCATTGCAGCTGATATGATCTTGAACCACACATCTGTTCTAACGACTTCCTACTAAAGCCATATTCCAATGGTTTCATATCCTTCTTGCAATAAAATCCAAATCTCACCTATCTGATCCCTGGTTAACGCACATCTTATCTTTTTTCCACTAGTACTATCGCGTTATATTTTCTTGACATGGACGTGTTCCTAGATATTTTAGAGACACTGATTCTATAGTAGGAAAGCAAAAAGCAAAGCTTTTCTTTCATGGTGTTTATATTCAAGTGACTGAGACAGTAATAATGAGAATAGAGTATACTCGTGTGGTTTCTTATAATGTGGCAAGAATGCAAAGAATCAGAAAAGTGGGTGCATGATGTGAATTAGGACATTCCCGGTGAGGGTAGAAGCAGCGAGTGCTCCATCAATTACACACACATCAACTCAGAGCTACAAAAATTACAAAGAATCCATCAAAGATGTAAAATAAACTAATGAAGCTGTAGTAATAAACTTCAAAGAAATGAAAGTCTAGAAACTGGCTGTCAAGAGTTTAAAAATAATTATCACAAAAACTTTGGCGATGCACAAAACAAATAAATAGCAAAACTAAATTAAGAAGGCTGTGCCACTAGGATATAGCTCAGCGGTAGAGCTCTCGCGTAGCATGCCCAATGTCCTGGGTTCAGTTCCCTGTGCAATTCTTCCTCAGAGGAAGAAGAAAAAATATACACGGCTAAAATCAAAAGTACAATAAAGAAGAACGATAACTTAAAAAAACTGAACATAAATCTTGGAAATAAAGAATGTATGGATGAATTGCAAGATTCAATAGCCTCACCAGGAGTTTTTGTTTATTTTTTATTTTTGTATTTTAATTTTTTTTCCCCTGCCGGGCCCAAAAGTTTTTATTAAGCATAAGGAAAAATAAGTAGAATTAGGATATTTGGAAGTGTCCAACTAACAGAAAAATAATAAAAGAGGAATAAAAGTGACTATAGCAATAATAGGACACTGTAACATGGGTCAACTATGTGAGTTTATGACAGAGAATGGAGAAAATGGGAAACAGAAACTCTAATTTCAAAATAATGCATAAAAATTTTCCAAATCTAGAGAAGGAAATGGACATCCAAATTTATCAAGTCACCAAACACAGTGAATCCCTAAAAAGCTACACTGAAACACATTAAAGCAAAATTGTTTTAAAGTTTAAGATGTAAACAGCAAGAGAAAAGTGACTTGTCCTATTTGAAGTATCTCTCTTAAGACTATGCGTAAATTTTTCAGTACACACTTTGCAGACCAGGAAAGAAGGATGATATATTTTAAATAAGTATTTTTAATAGAATAATAACAATGAAATAAAACTTTCGATCAATATTTTATCCAGCAATATTAACTTTTAATATTAAAGGAGAGGTTTTATTTCAAGAGAAACAAATAGTATAGGGATTCTTCATAGTCAATATTTCATAAAAGAAAAACTAAAAGTAAACCTTAAGGTTGATGTGAAAACCTTATAAACAACAGCACAAACTGTG
>PVKB01001159.1:280466-478582 GCA_004027205.1 Ctenodactylus gundi
GGGGGGGGGACAAAAAAACAGAAGAAAATATAAATCTCATTTTTAAGTAAAAGTAAAAAGCAATACAAAACAAAGCTGTATCATAATGGCAGCATGTAAATTACATTTCAGAGTGCTATATAAATTAGCAGACAAGTGCATTAAAAATAAATATAATCACAAATATTTGTCAGTAAAAATGTAACAGAAGTAAGTAAAATGCAGTACCAATTAAATAAGTGTGTTTGTGTGAGTAGAAGCAATGTTTCTGTAAGTAAATGAAAATTATTTGTTTCCACATGAAACTAGACTTCTATAACCTAAGATACGTATACAAATATGTACTAATATATATGTCCTATATAGCTGATACAAAAAGAATCAAAACATACTATTATTAAATCATTGATCAGCTGGAAGGAGAAAAAAACATGAACAGTCAAATCAGACATAGCAAAATGAGGCACGAAATGTCAAAAAACTTAGCGAACTAGCAATGCTGTAATCCTTTCAGTCACTGGTCATTATTTACTATCTTATAAATAGGTTCTATCTTATAAATAGGTTTTTTGTGAATTAAAACAAAAAGTTCCATTATGTCGATTGTCTCCTTATTACTTCCTTTGTTGTTCAAAAGCTTTTCAATTTGATGTCATATTATTTGTTAATTCCTTGTGTTATCTCTTGTGCGATTGGTGTTCTGTTCAGAAAATCCTGTCTCCGGGGTGTTTACATATTTCATCTTTCAGCAGATTCATTGTTTCTGTTTTAATATCTAAGTCTTTGATCCATTTTCGATTTGATTTTAAGGCAGGATAAAAGGTATGACTCTAAATTCACTCTTTTGCTTGTGGATAAACGACTTTTCTGTCACTGGTGAAGAAAACATCTGTGTCTGGCGCATTTTTGGCTCCTTGAATGAAGAACGGGTGGCTGAAGGCGCCTGCGGATGTTTCTGCGTCTTTGATTCTGTTACATCGACTCACCTGTCTGTCTGGTACCTAGAATATACAAAGACTTACAGAAGTGAAGAGTATCAACAAAAATAAAAGAGCTAAAAAACAATTAAGATGACTACAGGCTTCTCGATAGAATAAGTACGAATGGGTAATAAATCCCTAAAAATTTAGTGGCCATAGCCATTATAAAATGCTCAGAACACCATTGATATTCTGTCTAACTTCTGTAAGGAAGGCTATCACTAAGAACTCAAAAAAAAAAAAAAACCAAATGTTGGGAACTTTTGAGGAAAAAGGAACTCCTCTGTAGCCTCGATTAGTGCAAATTCACACAATCACACAGAAATCAGTATCAAAATTTCTCAAAAAACAAAAAATATAATTTCTTTTAATCCAGCTGTATGTCTTTTGAACTCTTTTCAAAAAAGAGTTATATATATTATATTGCCATTATATATGGATATTCATGTTTATAGTAGCAGAAATCATAATAGGTAAATCTTGCAAGAATCCTGTATGTCCATCAACAGATGAATGAATAAACAAAATTTGATATATGCACACAATGTGGAACCATTTATGAGAATAAATTGGAGTCACTTGTAGGAAAATGGATACACAGTGAGACATTTTGATAAATAAAATAAAGCAGACACAAAGTTAAATATCACATGGTATCTCATTCATGAGAATCTTAAATATATATATATTTACAGCAATAAAATAAAAGAGATGATAGAAAACAGAAGAGTAGATTTTGTGAAGACCAAAGAGAATATTGAGATCTGGAGTAGATGGGAAAGAAGTTGAAAAAGAAAAATAAAACTCAAATTGAGAGAAAAGGGAAATAATATTAGTGCAAAAACACATAGAGAAGAAGAAATCAATAAAAATGTAATATTTTTAAAAAATAAACAAAATCTTTTAAAAGATAAGCAAACCCTTCGGCAGACTACGAAAAAACATTGAAGTCTGAAATAAAATCTTAAATGAAAGAATAAACATCACAACCGATCCTATAAAATCTAAAAATTGCACAAAGTACTATTATAGACACTTATAAATCAGAAGTTGGATAACCTTGAACAGATGGGTAAATTTGCTGAAAAATGGTGACTTACAAGAACTGAATCAGAAAGATTACAGTGTGCACAGACAAACACCACATAAAGAGATTAAAGAAATAGCAAGAAAAAAGAGATCAGGAAAGAGAGCAATAAAGAAAGAAAGACAGAGAGAAAGAAAGAGAAAGAAAGAAAGAAAGAAACAAAGAAAGAAAGAAAGACAGGAAGAAAGGAAGGGAGGAAGGAAGGAAGAAAAATATTCAAAAGTATGGCAAAGACTAGCTAACTTCACAAGTAAATAAGATTCCTTCAAGATAATTAATACTAAATCTTAAATTTATCCAGTTTCTAGGTATTGAATTGGACAAAGATTTACTGGTACAAAAAGAAAAGGAAAGAAAAATGAAATAGTGTGATCACATCAAACTAAAGATCTTAAGCACATTGAAGAAACCATAAAATTTACCCAGTAATATGAGAAAAAAATATTTGCAGTTCATACTCCCAATAAAGGTGTTAAGATTCAAAAATATTCAAGGAATTTATATAAGTCCAAAGCACAAATAGGGGCTGGAGGAATGGTTGGGCTATAAAAGCTCTTGCCTAGAGAACAATAAGTCAAGTGCTAAGTACCTGAGTTCGATTCCCCAGCACCACATCAGCCGGGCGTATTGAAACACTCGGGAGGATTGCAGTGTGTTCAGAACCAGCTGGGGCTACAGAGCGAGACTCTGTCTCAAAAAAAGAAAGAAAAAAATAAGAAACCCAAATTAAAAACTGGAGAACATCTCCAATAGATATTACTGCAAAGAAGGCCTAAAATAATGTCCAAAAATGTGCTGATTATCTCTATCATCAAGGCAATTGCAAATCTAAGACACAGTGTGGTACCATTTCACACTTGTTATGATAGCTATTATCCAAAAATTAAATGATGAGCACTGTTGATGAGAATGTTAATGAATGAGTAAATCAAAATATAGGAAGAAGAAACTCAGAGATGAACACTGCAGAGCAGTATAGACAGAGGCAAGAATGATTCAGGAGTGGCCAGGAGCAACATCGCGCTGCCCCTATAGTTCCTGGATGAAAGTGGAACGCTGGCACCATCACCGCAGGTTTCTGAAGGTGCCACTGTGAGGGAGGTAGTGAGAGCAGGCAGGCCAGATAAGAATTCAGTGCAGTAGTCCAGGATGAAGATATATAGCTCAGACAAGGGGAGGGTGATTCAATTCTCAACAAAACTCCGTGGCAGGTTAAAAGTGTAAGAGATCCAGGCAACATATCTGTTTTGTCTATACGTATATGTATTTGCTTGATGAGTAGTTAAATGATCGTAGGGATTTTTGGAGAATTGGGAGGTCGTAGATTTGCTGGTTGTGAAAGTAGTTATAGATGCTTCATAGCAGAACATAGGATCTCATATGTAGTTGCAAAACTGGTTTGACGCTGAGAATCCTCCTAGAACTGTAAGAATGCTAAAATACTTAGTCTCCTTTGAATCTTGTTTGGGACGTAAAATGTGGAAATATGTAGTATAAAATACTTCTGAGCTGCATATGGCTCTTTCTTATGAACATTTAGAAGTGAAAGCTTTGGTATGGGGAGATACCACACGAAAGGGTCCTCGTAGAGGACAGGTGCCCAAAAGGACCACCGGAATCTGTGCGAAATTGTGTCACTCATGATAAACAACAAAGTCAACATAAATTATCAGGAAATACCCAACACAAATTCTAAATCAATGAAATAGAGAATGCAATAGAGAATTAGAATAATTAGAGTTTAGCTGGAAGACATTAACGAAATGCTAAGAAATGCGGGAACAGCTCATCTAAGGAGAAGCCTCCTTTTCTACGACAGAAATAGATAATCCAAGGAAGAACCCCTCTACTCAAGACTGAGATTCTCAACTTATGGAGATGGCCTGACATTTTTGTTTTTTCTCTGAATTTTAGAGAGGTTGCTTGATGCTTCTTTGCAGAAATTAATGAAAAATTGTTTTCTAGATCTTGCCCAGAATTCAGCCTCTAGTGTGTCAGGCAGGGAAAACTATTATTTAAGAATGTTTACTCTTAACATTGAACTGTCCTAGGGGACTGCTGGCAGTGCTGGTGTAAGCACCACGTGTGTGATGTGGCTGTCCAATGTTCACTGCCGGAGATGACCCCAGAGCCATCAGGGCATTGCAGAAGCCTGCCAGGAGAAGCTCATCGAAGACCCCAAATAACTTTCATTTATAATAAGTGTTTTCCTTGCGTCTTCTACTGTTAGAGCCTAATGTTATACCACATAGCAACATAAATAAATAAATAAATCGAAAGGGCCAAATTTAGTTTCACACAAATCAGAATTGAAAGCTATTTTGGAAGGTGTCCACAGTGTTCACCCCTCGCCTTCCTCAGGTCTTCCTTCTGCTGTCGTGTCTCAGACAGGCCTTCAAGACACAGGCTATGAGAAAGCCCAAAGCCCGTACTCTCCACGTCATTCCCTTCCCTTGCTAAACTTGCTGCATAGCGCGTGCGCTTCTCCCCCAGGACGCTGGTATCTTATTGGTTGTATTGGTACCTTATTTATCTGACTAGCTCTATTTTCTATCTCCCATACTAGAATGTAAACTTCCTGTGACCAGGGACTTTTTTCATGGCTGTATTTCCATCATTCGTACCATGACTGGCACATAATAACACATGTTTAGTGAGGAAAGTGATGAAGGTCACCTTTGGGACTCTTAAAAAATGATAAAAATGATAACTACTCTAATAGTCTCTTTCCTTGTCTTAACCTGATATTTGACCAGAAGTTGGTTGCACAAAGTGAAGACTTGTCCCTCTGAATTCATGTTACTTTTTTCTCTTCGACTTTTTTTTTTTTTTTGTAGTGTTCCATGATTTGATGAGGACATGCCTGCGTGTTGTACAGGGGCTGGGATGGTCATTTATTTTACGTGGGGTCTCTGGGAATAAATAGGATTTGTGTTTTGGTGTTTATCTTTTGTTTTGGAAATTTTCCAATTACTAAATCTACTTATATTTTTATAATTTCTTCTTTCTCTTTCCTTTTCTTGAACTATAATGTCATGAGTATTAGAATATTGATAATGTCCCACATTTGTATTATCATTCTCTTTTTAAAAGCATCATAATTTACAATTTAAATTTGGAAAACCTACTTTAAATTCCTTAATTCATTCCCCATGTTAGTCTGACCATCCTGTAGAAGACATGCTTAAGTTCCGATGTTGTGTTTTGGTTATAGCACTTTCAATTTTTTTCCTCATGCATTGTATTGCTGTCAGTGAAATTCCCTGGTCTGCATGTTGCCATCATTTCCTTCAGAGACAAACATACTAGTTGTAGTTATTTTAAATTTTCTGTGAATTAAATTTCTGTGAAGTATCTAGGCCTACTTCTGATAATTTAGTATATGTGTTCCTTATCATTTCCAAGCCTTATAATTTTTAGTTTTGAAAACCAATTATGCTATATAAATCACCAGAAACTGAGGTAATTTTTTAAAGGTTTGGAAATAGACGCAAACTCTGCTAGCCTTTTGCTACAGGCTTTGAGGCTGACTAGATTTGTTGTTGTTTCTGTTGTTATTATGGCTCTCATTTCTGCATCAGGAGAGGTTTCAGCTGGGTAGGTGTTGGCTTATCAGAGTAATGTCTATCCAGTTTTGAATTTTAGGTGTTCCTTTCGTACTGCACTTCTGTGTTCACTCTTTGTCTCCTGTGACCTCTCTTCCAGCAGTGTTCTACTGGTCCTGCCTTTGAAGCTTGCTCACTTGATGGTAGGAGAAGTGAAGTGTGTTCTCTGCGTTTTGATCAAACCTCTACCTGGGAAACATTTTTCCTCAGGATTTCAGGGGTGTGGCTTTCTCAGTGTCCCTGCTTCTCTCTCAGTTGTGGGTCCAGTTCACAATTCCTCTCACCTTTATCCTCCCCCCTACTTCTGTTCTCAAAGACACAATGGGTTTTCAGCAATGGCCCAGATGTAGTGGTACTTGTCATCCTGACCCTCGCAGTGGAAGGCTTTAGTTCCAAGGTGGAGGAATGAGGAGCAGCGTTCAGGCAGAAATTCTGCCTTTCTGCTAGGCTCAGGCATCTCCCCTACCTGTGCGCCTTCAACACTAGCGTCACCTTCAGAATCTTTGCAAATTTTACCTTTGGTAGCTTTTGTGGAGGAAGAGCATCTGGGAGAATAGAGATCCCCAAGTTTCTTGGCTGCTAAAGATTTCATGCTGTCTTGTCAATTCTAATTTGCCCTTCACCAAACTGTCAACTCTTTTTGCTGAACCTTTTGCCAATGGTTATCGTTTCTGCCCAAACTAAGACCATTCTGTCATCCCTATGGAGATATCAGCTCCTTTCAGGATTTGTCATAGTTATTCCTCTTCTACTTTGTCCAAAGTGTCCTGAAAAAACACATGCCTTTAAAGTTAATAGGGTGTTTTTCTTTGTGAAGATAAGAATGACTCTCCTTCCGCATTTACAATATGTGTCCAAAAGCCCACAATTTTATAATGACTATTTTAAATAACTACTAAATGTATACCTTTGAACATGGATAGATCTCTAAATGTGAAGTGAAAATTTAATCTGCTAAATAGTATATAGTATGGTAGGATTTACATCATTTTAAGATAGATATATTGAGAGAGGAATACAGGAGATTATGTGTATTTCCGTATTTTAAAAGTATAAAGTCAGATTGGAAGCACATATGATTTATGACAGTGATTCCTCCTGAGTAACAGGTGATAAAGAAATTCTGATTTTATCTGCAATGTTCCACTTCTTTTATAAAAATCACTTTAATGTCCAACTAGCACATCAAATGAAGTATCCCCAAGGCCAAATCATCATCTATTCCTTATGATGTGCCACTATGAGCCTAATTAGTCACTCAGCCATTCTGTAGGAGGATGATAGACAGTTTTCTTTAATGTTCCACAGTGTTGAAGATTTTCCAGATTTATACATCATAGGCCATATGCAAATTTCATATGTTTTGCTTTAGACAGTTTTCCTACAACTGCTTAAATGTCATGTGTGTTCTCTGGGGTGCATTTTTCCAAGTTTAAATCCTCTAGACATAGGCCAGCGGATCCTAAATCTGCAAAAAGTGTCCTGCACAATCACAGGAAGCCTTGCTCATTCTCTGAAACCATCCCTTTCTTCTAAGAAGCAATCCTATCTTGGTAACCACCGAAACTCAGTGACCATGTTTCCTTCTCCAGACATTTGGGGTGTGTTCTTCTTTCCTCAGAACTAATTAACTTTGCAGTTCCCTGTGGATTTTCTAAACTCCATGTTCTCTATTTCTGGGAAAAATGAGTCGGTTTAGCATTGGCTTTTGGTTACTAAGGGCCAATATAGGAAAGGCTGATCTCTGACCATAATCTTTCGCTCCTTCATTTTACTTAGAACTTAATCTTTATAATCACCACCCACCTCTGCCTAAAATAATGGTGGGAATAAATAAAAAGATCAAATGATAAGAAATTAGATGGTCCTGCTAAAATCCATTGGACTCGGTGCCAAGTTCCTGGTGGGGCCTTTGTATCAAAGCTGTCATCTCCCTCTTAAGGTTCTTCCTTGCAGAGGAGCCACCAGGCCATTGTTCAGACGCGACTGCACGTTGGGTGCTGAAGTGGAAGATGTCTCACATCTCAAGCAATTGTCATATCATTATAGAAAACAAAGGCAACAAACACTGAACATGGATGAGCTTGCCTGTTCTTCACACACTTGATTGCTCTCTGTCTGGATAAATCCAATGCTTCATGTGGCAATGCCTCACATCCTGACTCACCGAGGCCAGTTCAGAAAGGGACAATCTTTCTACATGACCATTGGATAAGGGAAAAGCTTTTATTCATTCTGGAAAACAAGAATAAAATTCAATAACATTCATCCTGATGTACACAGAACACACTATGGTCAAAATACATAATTAGAGGGGATAAAAAGATGAATAAGGCAATCAGAGAAACTATTTTAAATGCTCATGCTCCTTAAATATGGGAAATTCAGGGGAAATAATCTAATGTGTTTAGTTCAATTAAATATCTGTTACACAATAGGAAGTGGGCAAGCGTGGCGTAATAGAGTGAATCTGTATCCTCTAGTCAACAAGTAATAAGTCAAAGATAAAGATACTCCATAATTAGTGTAAGGTTAGGGTTGTTGAAGGGGACACACGGGAGATAATTTAAGGTCCATTATTGTCTTCGCCCTAGCCGTAGTCAGGTAAGAGTGATGGGATTTCATCTTGATTTACATCATAATTATGCTTGAGATATAATATAGATAATGACTCCCCCCTTAAATTTGTTACTTGAATGTGCTACATTGTAATTAAAATGCTTTTCATGTCAAAATTTGACTCAGAATTTTGACTTTTAATGAATATGTTATAATAGAGACTGGATTGAAACTCCCACCTGGAAAAAACAAAACCTGAAAGCCAGAATTAAAATAAAACTACAGTTTTCCATATATTCGATATGAGTAAATTAAAAAAAAAAGTTAAGGAGAGAGTCCAGAGGCTGGCCCAGCTGACATTTGAAGAACTTGTTATTTGATTGAATAAATCTTTACACAGAGAGAACATCAAAAGTCTGAAGAGGATTCCGGTGTAATATTCCATAATATCCTGGCCTAGACTTTGTGTTAAGAAATCGCACGAGGTCAGGTAAAAGAATCAAAGGAGAGGAAGAAGGAAAGAACTATGAAGCCACATGCAGGATTGAGCTTTGTGGCTGTGTTCTCTAACCGGAGTGAAACACTTGACAATTCCTGAGATCTTTTACAGTATTAAGAGGGGAAAAAATGACATAGATGAAATGCCTTGCTGGTCTTGCTCAACAAAGCTTAAAAATTATGTCCACAACAGAGCAAAC
Source organism: Ctenodactylus gundi (assembly GCA_004027205.1). NCBI lineage: Eukaryota > Metazoa > Chordata > Mammalia > Rodentia > Ctenodactylidae > Ctenodactylus > Ctenodactylus gundi. Next base: position 289,375 of record PVKB01001159.1, read on the forward strand.
TCTGTGCATAAAACTCTATTACCCAGTCAAAAATAATATTTATAAAAAAACAGAAATATCTGGAACCCATCATGGTAAAAGTTACAAGATGTGGCATTAATTTTAAAAAGTAATTGGGTTTGTGATGAAGCAGAAAATAAAATTCAAAAGGAGAAAAAGTCTTAATTATACAATTTGAAATTAAGCAGGTGATAGATTTTGTGGGCAAGGTTATTATTAAAATAGTTATTTGCAATAATATTTCATATGTTCCAAACTCCAGAGAAAAGACTGCATGTGTTCCTTAAAGACACGAAAACGACCAAATACACAAATTCAGCTCTTAGAAACGAAATGTGTAGTAATTGAAATGAACTAGAAACACAACGATTCAGATTCTCCAACCAGTAATATAACAGAGAGGAGAACTGTGTGGCAGGGTTGCAGAGAGAGCAAGAGAAATTGTAAGCAGTTAAATAAAGAAATAGAAGAACTAAAATGAACATGGCAGTAGCAAGTTCTGGAAGAACGTCAAATGATCAGAGAAGTAGTTAGATTAAAAAATATGAAAGTGAGACAGTAAACTGGTACAGCCCCTATGGAAAGCAGAATGGAGATTTCTTGTAAAACAGAAAAAGCATATTGCCCTTGACCCAGTGATGCCTCTTCTGAGGATCTTTCTAAAAGAATGAAAAGCATCATATAACAGAGATACGTGTACACCGCAGCAAAACTAATAATAGCAAAATCGTGGACGATGCCAAAATATCCATCAGTATACCAATGGGCTAAAAATAGGTGGCATGTGTACACATCAAGTTACTACTCTGCCATACAGAGAAATTTGAAACATTTATAAATAAACGGGCATGACTTGAGACCACTATGCTTAGCAAAAGGAGTCAGACTCAGATGATTAAATATCATATGGTTTCTGCAAAATGAGAAACCTAGAGTGAAGACAAATAATAAGAGACAAACAAGTGAGAAATTGAGAATCAGGGAGATGAGGGAGAGAGAAAGCAACCGAGGAAGCGGGCGGGGAGAGCACATGAATTTGTTGCATTGTATATGTGCAGAGAATTCTCAAGTTGAATGCAACTATTATATATCCCACGTACATGTTAATAAAAATGGGGAAAAAGTGAGGAATGCTGATAATCAACTTGAGCTGACTGACATATTGAAGGTATCTCCCCAATATAGCTGAATTCTTTTCAAATATGCATACAGTATTTACTAAATCAAGACTTTTTCAATAGAATCAATTTCAATCAATTTAAAATAATTTAAGTCATATGAAGTACATGCTCATACCACAAAGTAAATTTTATATAGACGACAGAAACCCACAGGGAAGATGCAACAAAATATATAACTATTAAATGACAATTTTTGAAAATCATATGAAATGAGGTCTAATGAAAACTTACGGTATGTTTTGATCAGATGAGAAGCAGAATCTCAATATGTCATAATCTGTAGCTTGTAACCTAAGAAATATCCACAGGGAAATTATTAACAATATGTGATGACATTAGAGAAGAGAAAGGTTTCAATTGAATAATATCAACTTGCATTTCAAGAAACTAGAAAAAGAGGAAAAGCATAAACAACAGGAAAAGAAAATAATGAAGGCCACGATGGATGTAAATAAGCCAGAAAAGATAAAACATTTGAGAGAAAAATCTAAGAAAATATTTGTCCTTGAGGTGATTAATAAAATCCATTAATCATTATATAAGTTGATTGTAAAGAAAAGCAAAGAGAAGTCACAAAATACCAATATCAGATATGGGAGAAGAGATATTACTATAGATTATGAAGATACCAGAAGGTTAGTGAAGTAGTTTCATGAACAACTTTAGGTTAATAAATTTATATTTTTTCTTGGCTGGAGGAATGGCAGTGCACTTGCCCTTTAAGCGCAAGGCCTTGAGTTCAATTCCTCAGCACCACATAAAGCTGAGCATGGTGCTGTGCTCTCACTTGGGAGGCTGAAGTAGGCAGATTTTCCTGAATCCAAACCCAGCCTGAGTTACACCAGTGAGTTCAGGACCAGCCTGAGCTATAGAGTGAGACCTTGTCTCAAAATAAATAAATAAATAAATAAATAAATAAATAAATACCTTTTTTTGCAAGAAGTGAATCAATTTTTTTTAAAGGTACAAACTATCAAACTCAGCCAAGAGAGAAATATATATATCTATTATACAAATGAGTGTGTAGTTAAAAAGATTGCTCTTTAGTAATAAAAATTCCAGTCCAAAATCATTTCCCTTGGAATTCTAATAAACGTAGGAGAAAAACAATACTATAAATTTAGACATTGTCTTTCTGAAAATTAATGACAGTATCTCCAAGATTCTTCTAGGGAACCCAATTTTCCAGATACAATATCAAAGAATAAGAATATAAGATAACACATATGTATATGTATAAAATATGCTTATATCTTATAAAATATAAAATGCACTAAAGATACACATATGTAAGACATGAGATGAAAATCATAGATATTATAAATGTATTTCAATATATATGAAGTAGGGCAGTTTCTCTTTAGAAAAATAATACAACTATTCTTATCAAAATGTGAAAATGAAGTAGTAGGATAATATGTCAAAAGGAAGTTGGTTCATAATTGTAATGATAAGGTTGATTTATTATTTGAAAATAAATTAGCATGATTTACTACTAATAGAAAAAGAAAAACAAATCATGAGATAAATTCTAAAGACATTAGAAACTTGATAAAGTGAGCAATTAGTGATAAAAATTTTCAGCAAACTATCAAAAGAAAATTCCTCAGCTAGATAGAAGGTCTTTCAGAAAAAATGCTATCTTATTTTCTCCTTGAACAAACGCAATGCGGCAGAGATGCCTGCTCTCAGGACTCTTAACACTGGACTGAAAGCTCTTGCCATGGAATAAGAGACAAGAAAGTATGACAGGAATGTAGATTGCAAATAAACAACAAAAAGCGCTACGCAACTGAATCTACTTTATTGGTATACTTCAACATCCTACAGTACAACGAACACACAAATGGTGGAACAGTCAAGCACTACTCAGAAGAAAGGAGTTTGACAAAGTTGCAGGATTCAGGAGAACTGAACTGAAAGCACCTATTTTCTATAGATTTCAAGTAAAAAGCAAAATGAAACTGTTTTTCAATACCAAAAAATCTATTAAGAGATAAATACTAATAGCAGTCTTAAAATTAATCATGTTAGAAAGTTCTGAAAAGGATTAAAGCTTTAGGATTTAAAATACCTGATTTCAAATATATTCTAAATTGACAACTATAAAAATAGTATTATAATAGTGTAAGACTGACAGAAAAAACAGAAGAGAGACCGGTAATTGAATCCACATTAATGTAGCCAATTGACATGCAATAATCATTCAATCTATTTAGTACTAAGTGAATAGTTTATTATTATTATTATTATTATTATTATTATTATTATTTTACCAAATGGTACTGAGACATGTGGATGTCTGTACTCAAAATAATAACAGTAAAATAAAGAACTTTGAATTACAGTTCTCAGTATATACAATACATGAAAAATAACTTCAAATGTTGATTGGAGCATTGAAACTGAAACATGCAGGAAACTCAGCAAATTTTTAAATTATTGATGCACAAAAGTATGTTAGAAGCAAAAGCCATTTAAAAAGTCAATTATTTGAATTTATCTTAACTTAGAAACACTGGTGTTTTCAAAGACAAGTAAACTGTATTTGCACACATCAGCAAATGTTTCTTTTACAAGTAATTATAATCAGGGGTAAGTGATAGACATGATGCTTGAAACTTTTTAAGATAAATGTTTGTCTTTGTGTATTGTAATTGAAAGTTTTTTGCAAAATTGTATTTTCATAATTTCATCATTAAAGAAAAAGAAAGACAAGTAGACAAAAAGACAAGAAATGAATTGGAAGAAAACGTTTTCAAATCACATACTTTGTAATGCAGAATATGTAAAGAATAATCAAAGGTCAGTTATAACAAAGCTGAATTTAAAATTAGTTCAGTTTAATAATTAATAACAAGTGCCTGGTTTACATCAACTAATTTAGCTATTTATAAATCTACAAGAACAGGTGAGATAGAGAGTGCCTGTCACCCCAGAATTCTGAGAGGATAAGGAAGTTTAATTGCAAATTTAGAGCCCAGTCTCAGCAACTCACCCAGTGGAACAGGCAGAGCCTCAAGCAAACAAGCGGACAATCAAACAAACAAACAACTTAATTAAGGCTAGTAGCTCAATGTGAAGATACTGGTTTCAACATCTGGTATAAAATAAAAAAAGAAAAAGAAGGAAAAAAAGAATAAAGAGCTGGCAAAGGATTCAAATAAGCTCTTTATCAGACAAGATAGCTGAAATATATTGATGAACATTAAATATCTCAGAAGCATTTATTACCATTGGTTTACTAGCAATATGTAAGCATATCATCATGTGTTTATTAAAATATGTACAAACTGAAGACATTGATACGATCAAGTCTAGCAAACACACGAGGGTAACTAGATCACTCTCTAGGTAGGAATGCATAACTGCTCTACTATTTTGGAAAAAAACACTTCAGAATTTTTAAAAACATTAAACATGTACTGACTATATGACTGCCTGACCAGCCAGCGTTTATTCAAGATAATGATCCTGCTGATCCATAGAAACACTTGTGTAAAACAGGCCCCATGGCTTTGTAAAAAGTCAGAGCAGAAATACTCTAAATTTCCATCCAAAAAATGAATGGATAAAATAGTGTAGTACAGTCATCCAACGGAATGCTAACAGCAATAAAAATAAATGAGTCATTGTTACACATAAAAACTGTATTTCTCAAAATAATTATTTTGAGTAAAAAATGTCAAGCAAGACAGAATACTTTTATCATTCATTCATCTGAGATATTAGAACAAGAAACCTTATGTATAACAAAAAACAGATAGTTGTTAAAGGAGGAAGTTAAGGGAGTCAACAATTGTCAGTTGCAAAGATTTATTAAAAATTTTTTGAATGTCCTTGCATTTAAAAGCCTAAAATAGATAGGTAAACTTCTAGAATAACACAAAGGCTCAAAATTCCTAGAGTAATACGGTATATCTAAAAGACATAAGGGTTGTCAAAGACTTTCTTAATAAGACACCAAAAGCAAAAGAAATTATCCCCATTATTAACAAATGGGATTATATCAACTTAGAAAGTTTCTGCACAGCAAAGGAAATTATCAACACTGTGAAAAGAGAACCATCAGACTGGGGAAAAATATTCACCCCAACACCTCAGATTGGAGGCTCTTAACTAGAATATACACAGAACTGAAGAAAAGCAAGCCCCCCAAAATAGAGGATCCTATTGAAAAGTGGGCTAATGAAATATATTCAGTCTTATAATTAAAAAAACTAACAAATGTTGAAAGGCTCAGAATTTAATTGCAAATATTTCTTTCATTCTAACAGTCAGGCAGAACAGATTACTGTGAAATTCAAGTAATAGATAAGATGATGTTGGTACGTGCAATGTATACATACGTCATATATATCGGTTTTACAAATAAAGTGCAAAATCATTGTTTATATTCTAGAACAAGATATGTTATTAATTTATAATAATAATTATAATTGGATAATAATATTTTATATATATATTTTTCTAGGCTATAATTCTAAAAGAAGTAGAGTCAGTGTGCTTTTAAACAAGGGGATAACTATATTTAAAATGAAATTATTTTAAAAGAAAGAATCCAGAGGACATTCAAATATGCTTCATAATCAAATTTGGTTTATATAAAAATAGTAGGAAGATTCAGTTAGTAACATATGTTAGCTTAATCTGTCTTAAAATATTAAAAAGCCATGGGAAATTTTAGTCAACATTACAAAAGCTTTTCGGCAAAATTAACCATCTCTCAGTAGTACAAAGCATACCTAAATCAAGGATTTTGGTTGTAAAAAAAAAAATTCTGTCATTAAAGGCATCAGAATTTACTGGAGAAAAAGTGGTTTGTAAAGAAGGGACAGTGAAAAGCAAGATGGGTTGTGAATAACTTGTAGGACTACAAATATATGTATATATATGTGCATACATGCATACATAATACATGCACTCACTGTCAAAGGGATGTAGCAGTAGCCTAAGCACCCAATGGTTAAATCTAGAAAAGTTTGAAGTAACAGCAAGTGTATTAGCCAATTCTGTCCTCATTGGAACCCATGAATAATATATATATATATATATATATATATATGAGAACAAACTGATGTAACCATCTAATTAAGTAACATAATAAATGTGGTAGGGTTCTCTTGAAAAAAAATAATAAAAAGTACTTAAGTAAGATTCGGTAAGGTGATGAGGGGAGGCTAACAGAATGGGAAATAGCAGAGTCTGTCTGCAAGATCCAAATTTCCATGTGGTCCTGAAGAAGCCTGAGGATCCTGTGGCTGTTTGGACACGAATATGGTGGCTGCACTGTGAAGGGGATCAGGGACTGAGGGGCGAGATCACCCAGCACTGCTGTCCTGGAAGCCCAGAGTGGAACTGTCTGGGTGACTTCATGCTGGGATATCTAGACGAGACAGCGAAGTTCGGAGCTCTTTTGCAGATAGGGGACTCTTCCTTCTTGTCCTTTTTATTCTACCAAGGCCACATGTCTGCTGTTCGATGCCACTGACTTATTGGTGAATCTACTTCCCTCAGGGGGCCCGCCTAGAAGTCAATCATCCACAAACATACACCCCAGACTGTGCCTTACTGACCAGTTACGCATTTCTGAATTCATTCCAGTTGACAAAACACAGTAACAGTTCTACTGGAGAAGATACCAGTTTTCCACACAAAGGAATTTTGAACGTTGTATGTAGATATTTCCTTGTGCAAGAGGCTAAGCACAGTCCTCCCCTCTCTCCTTGGATATGAGACAATTAGTGTCTTTCTTCCAGAGAAGGGAGCACAACAAGGAGAGTGGGGGAGGAGGGAGATAACAGTGAGGACAGCAGCGGCCTGTGGGTAGACTTGGGCGAATGAAGGGAGCTTGCGGATGGTGACTGTGGAGACCGTGATCAGAATGGAGAAAAACAGCACACAGAGAGATGGAGAAAAGGGAAAACGCAACGGAACAAGAGTCAGAGGCGTGGCAAGAGGAAGGCCGCTGACCTGGCAGGGCACCATTGCAGTAGGACCGCACTTTCTGGCACTCCAGGACAAACCTGGGCCACCCCCCAACTCAGAGGGCTATTGGCATCTTTGTCTCTGTGCAACAGTTCTGGAGGCTGTCCAGCCACACGATATGTCCGGAGGCCATGATAGGCCACAGTGACTTTCATCTCTTCAAAGGAAAGGATTAAGTCCTTACGTGTAGGACATGGTGCAGGTAAGAATGGCCACACGGTGGTCCCTGGGCTGCAGCAGCGCTTGGCCATGCAGAAGGTACGGCTCCTCGTGGGGCAGAATCTGTGGAGCAGTAGTCTCTGCCTGCTTCTGGCAGGACATTAGTTCCTTACCAGATAAGCTTGCCAGTGGCCAAGCTACCACAGCCTGAATCTGGGCACGTGCTTAACCTACCTCCCAACACCGTTGTGGAATACAAAACTCACAGAGGCAGCATTAAGGACAATTCAAATTTTCAAAATACAAAAATCACATTGGGAAGTAGAAGGGCTTGCAATAATCCCGTCCATGTGTGTTTGTCCTACATGGACGGGAGGCCTCACATCAGGTCTCCTTTCTGCCTGGGAAGGGACACCATGCACTCATTCCTGTAGGACAGATTTCCCCAATCACCCTCCAAAAGCTCTGAGTTTGTAAAGTGAAAACAAAGAAAACAAGATTTTGTCATAGAAAAAATTTTAAATGGGATCTTTTGGGAGGGGCAGTACAGCCTGTCCATGTGCTGTGTGCTGGCCGGATGCCTCTCAGATGTCCTGCTTCAGGAGGAGAGTGGTAACCATGTACATGTGCTGATACTGTTGTCTAGAGTCATCAGAAACGAGCGCCTGTGGACGCAGGAGCAGAGCGGTGGAGTCCCAGAATAACCAAACGCTTCCTCTAGCTCTGTTGTTAGGTTGTTGGAATAGTTTTGCTTCTTCCTCTGCCTCGAGCCCACCACTCTGAAAACATATTACTGATGTGATGACTGGTGTCCTGTCCTGCCTTGCACTCCCCCATTTTCCCTCCTGTGAGACTGTTCTTCTTAGGCAGTGTTGCACTCAGAATCAAAGTCCAGTGGAAACAATGATTCCTGCAATTCGGGTTAGAAGGTATGTACCATGGTAACTTAGGCTGGAGTTAGGTTGGAATGCAGGCCCAGAAAAGTGGACATGCACACGCAGAAGGATAAATGTAGACACAGGCCCGTCCCTGTGCAACAAAATCGAATCAAAGTGGATCAAAGACATAGCTATTAAAACTGAAACGCTAAACCTTCTGGAAGACAAATTAGGCAAAAATCTAAAAGATATAGGTATAGGCAAAGACTTTCATAAGAAGATACCCATAGCAAAGGAAATAGCTCTCAGGATTAACAAATGGGATTACCACAAACTAAAAATCTTCTGCAAGGCAAAGAAGGTTATCAGCAGAGTAAAGAGAGAACCCATAGAATGGGAAAATATTCATCATTTGTACTTCAGATAGGCGGCTTCTAATTAGAATATATAAGGAATTGAAGAAAATTAAACCCCTCAAAAATCAAAGGCCCATTTCAAAAATGGGCAACTAAAATGAATAGGCAGTTCTGAGATGAAAAAGTTCAAATGGTCAGTACATATTTGAAAAAATGTTCAGCATCTTTAGCTATTACAGAAGTACAAAGCAAAACATCACTGAAGTACCATTTAGTCCCAAAGAGAATGGTGTGTATAAAAAGCTCAAACAGCAATCCATGCTGGCGAGGCTGTGCGGAAAAAGCAATCCTCTTATACTGCTGGTAAAAGTTCAAACTGGTTTGAAGACTATGGAAAACAGTACGAATATTTCTTAAAAGATTGGAAATAACTATCCCCTTTGATCCAGAGATAACATTTTGGGGAATTTTCCCAGAAAAGGTAAAGCATCATATAACAGAGATTTATACATATGTGTGTTTTTAGCAACAGAACTGACAATAGTGAAAATGTGGAAAACACAAAAAATACCCATGAAAAGACCAATAGACATATAGATTGTGGTATTTGTACACAACAGAATACTACTTGTCTATAAAAACAGATAGATTTGAGGCCTTTGTAGGTAAATAGAGGCAACTTGAGACCATCATGCTCAGGGAAGTGAGTCAGACTCAGAAGGTTAAATATCAAATAGTTTCTTTCATATGAGAAACCAGGCCACAGTCATTTCATAAAACAAAATGGGGAAACAATGGGAAGTAGTAGGAAGGCAAGGAGGGGTGGGCCGAAAAGGGACAGAGGAAGGTTTTGTAATTCTGCCAGGATACATATGTGCACAAAATACTCAAGTTCAATGTAAACATGTATCACATATATATCTATACAAATAAAATGAAAAAAAGGATGCATGTTCCAGGTGCTGAATTTGGAACTGAGAGCAGTAACTGAAACTGTGTTTTCACATGATCAGGGCTTGCGTCCCAAGCCAGTGTCTGTGGGTCCTTCTGAGGAGAGTGGTGGCAGCTGGTTATGGCTGAGTATGGACACTTCCTGAGCAAATTCAGCATTCTCAGAAACTGGAACTTTTGAAGAAAACAGAATCTTGTGGATGGCTTTTATTTGTATGGCTGTGTCAAGGTACATCAGCGGAAAATCCCACCTTGAGTCGTTATCGCCTGGTATGTACGTCAGCAAACGTGTGATGACCAGTGCTGCCCAGGAACCTCATGAGAGTGGCTACTGGCATGCTTTAAAGTGATTAGTGCCTTAGAGAAGCTGGATGACCTGGCTTCAGAAGTTCTGGAGTCAAGGAAGTCAAAAGGTCAGCAAAGATTCCGGTAAGTGAGGAGCAAGTGTCCTTTAGCAGCCTCCAAGTAGCACTGTTTCTTGAGAGCAGAAATCCTGGTACTTTAAGGTTTTTTCTAGAGACAAGGAGCAAAGATCTGTCAGGGCCACCGTGACCAGCATGTTAGGTTGTGGTTAGAGAGGAGGAGTCACAGTTGGGGTGCTCTCTCAGCCTCTTTGCAGGGTCTTCTCTTGGAATCTGGCACCTTTCCTCTCCCATATCTTTTTGTTTGTGTCCTCCTGTTCAAATATGCACGTGTTTTCCCTGAGACGCTGGCAGTCACAATAATTTTCTACCTAGAAAGAAGCTTGTCATCGAAAATCTCCAAAAATGAATTTTCACAGAGAAGACTAAGGAACCAGGTAATTGAATGCAATATGAAATCCTGGATTGGATCCTGGAACACAGTAGGGGCGATAATGGGAAAAAATATAAAAGACTGGTGAGATTTGAATAAAAACTAGAATTCAGTTAATAGTAAAGAGATCTCAAATTTTAATGTTGACAAAAGCGTCACAATAATTAAGATGATAAAATTAGAGGAGTATTTGGCAACTCTGCAATTTCTCTCTATTTTTCTCTGTAAGCTTAAATTTAATCCAAATAAGCATTTTATTTAAAAATAAAACACAGCAGACACTATATCCTTGAGCTATATTCTTGTGATTTGTGCATTTTTGTAAATGCATGTTATATTTCAATGAAATATTTACTTTTAAAACCCAACATCTATGTTTTATTTAAAAAGCAATTTTTTTGCACAGTAGGAATATAAATGATTGTCTTATTTTAGCACGAGTTTTATAAAAAATGAATTACAAAACATTAGATGTACTCTATTAAAGTAAAGAACAATATATAGATGATGCTATAACCACTGTTGCTTAACACTATATAATGAATGAATGCTTGTATTAGCTTCCTGTCACTGTGAGAAAATACATTAAATAATAACTTAAATGAGGAAAGATTTCTTTTGGTTCAGGGTCTCCGAGGTTTCAGTCTGTAATGACTTTGATTCACAGCTTGTAGGCCTGTGTTGAGACAGAAGCATCGTGATGGACGGGCATTAACAAGGGGCACTGCTTATCGATGGCAACTCACTACTCACCTAGTAATCAAAGAAAGGAAAAGCCAGACAAGAAAGGGCCAGGAACAAGTTATACGCTTCCAAGTCACGCCCACAGTGGCCTTCACCAGGGCTTTCACCAACTTCTACCAACTCATTCAGCTCGGGGATTCATCAATGGACTAATACACTAATGAAATGAGAGCCCTCATTACCCAATCAATTCCCCAAAGCTCATCAGCAACAACCACAACTTCAATAAAAGAGATTTGGAGGATAGTTTAAATGCCACCTCTAACACAGACTATGTTATATGGATGGACTAACAAAAAATCATTATGGAACATGCATTTTTCACAAAGAAGCATGATTTACAAATACTTACGATTTATTCTAATTAAAAATATATAATAATTCCTGAGAGGAAGAATGTTGCACCCCAGTAAAAGACAAAAGAGCTTGATTCTATGCCTTGGATGAGAAGGTTAATGTTGTAAAGATGCTAATTCTAAAACATTATGTATCAGAAACAACATTAGAGACCTTGATAAACTCATTCTAAAATTTACATAGAAGAATAAAGTAAACTTTGAAGCAAAATATAAGTTGGGATGAGGAACTGCCAATCAGATATGACAACGTATTCACAGAAAAGCCAACAAAATAGATCATTATGGACTAGAGTAAAGTTTAGGGATGAACTTAGAGTGACTTTGAGACCTTAGTACTTAACAAATACTTTTAAAAAAGCAGAAATTAAAGGATGTTTCATGTTTCATTATATGAATATATATATATATTCAATAAGCACCTTTGAATTTTTGTAGATTAAAAACAACTATATACGAGAGATAAAATTATTGAAGCAATGCAGCAAATATAAGAAAATACTTTTCAGTATTATAGGAGAAAAAGATACTAATAATTCCCAAATCAAATAGTTTAAAAATAAAGTTTTAAATTTCTGTTCATTTGAATATATCAGACAAGGCTGGAGGAATAGCACAGCAGTTAGGGTGCTTACCCATCATGCACCAGGCCCTGAGTTGCATTCCTCAGCACCAAATAAGCTGGGTGTGGTGGCCCATCTGTGTAATCCCAGCACTTGGAAGGCTGAGCAGGAGGATTATCCTGAGATCAATGCCAGCCTGAGCCATATAATCAGTTCAGGACAAACCTAGACTACAACCCTAGAACCTATTTCAAATAACACAAAACAAAACAACAAAAGCAAATATCAGACAAAATTTACAGACAATAACAAATTGAAAGAATACAGATTTAATTTAAACAATAAAAAGAGGCTAATATCAAATTTAAAGTAATTTTTGAAAGGAAGGAAGAAGGGCAATAATCAGAATAAAATAAGGGAGAGGCCACAATAAACGTCTGGGAATTTAAACCTCCAAAAGCTTAAAACATCAGAAGAAATGTTCAAATTGATTACTAACTGGGGGAAGATAATTTAAAATATCAACTCATGTCTACGTAGAGACATCAGATTGGCTAACACCAAAGAAGGTGAGCTGATATTAGAGTGAGGGCCTATGCAGTGAGATTATGCTGCTCAAGGACCTGGAGGGACAGGCGAGGTTGGAGTGCTGTCTAGCAAACAAAAAAGGCCTTGAGTTCGGTTCCCCAGAACCACATAAGCCAGGTGTGGTGGAGCACACCTGTAATCCCACCCTTCTGGGGGCTGAGGCAGGAGGACTGCTGTGAGTTTGGGGCTGGCCTGACTCCATAGTGAGTTCAGGACCAGCCAGGACCTAACAGAGACCCTGTATGTAAATAATAAAATAAATTAAAAATCTAAAAAAGAAAATAAAGATATTGTTGTGGTCAACACTCAGGCAGAAATTCCTCAATTAGTTATGTAATCTATAAGCTAGCAATTCACTTCTTATGTTCTTTAAGCAATATTCACATATTTCAAAGAGGGACTTGCAAGTGGATGCTTGCTAACATAGTGCCACACAGGGTGGAGGGAGCTGGGTGGCATTGGTGACCTGGGAGTGGCTGGGCCGGGCGGAGACGACACTGACCCTGACAGGATCTGCAGCTGGAAACAACAGATTAATGTGCACAAGACAATATGGATACCTTGCTCTGCAAGTGACAGGTTGAGATCAACGGAACCCTGTAGTATATACACAATTCTAAATTTATCTCGTATACAAACAGTGTATATTTTGCATGAATATTTGCCGATCAAAAGTTTATCACAGTTGTTTAAGTATCATTGTTGAGAAAAAAATAACTACATGAAAACATTGAAATAATCAGAGAGGGACAATTTAAAAATATATGCCTGGAAGAGGAAAAGATCAGATAAAGTATGGCTTCTCTTAAGAGGTCAGTAATGGTAATAGTCAACATTTTCCCAGTTTTTTTTTTTTTTCAGCATAACAGTATTTGTGATATTTTGTACCCCATGGAACTGCATGATAGTTAACAAGGTATCATGCCAGGAAAGTCCTCCCTTCATCCTTAATCCTTAAAAACTCCCCACTCACTCCAGGAGTCATGATACAGGTTCTCATTAAGCAGTTTAAGAAAGAAAGAACTTTTAATTAGTGGTTTGATAAAAATTCTAACTCATGGTGGATTATGTGGCTTTCAGCTCTGCAGTAATTTCTATTGCTAAGTAAATCCACTGAGATGAGCGCTCTGATAACCTAATAAATGAATGCCTGTATCAAGGAGGCTACAGCGGAACCTCTCTTTTCATCCACTCTTGCGATTCATTTACCCAAAGGTGACAAGGATGTGAGCAGTTTTGCAAAAGCTTGACAGGTGCTGATTTATCTTCCTTTGATGCTGTTTTATTAACATAACAGGTATTTCCCCAGCTTTCTAATCAAGAAAGTCTAAAATTCTTAATTAGATTTGCTTTTTTGGTTGAAACCTCTGAAAGTATCTTTAATATGCTATTTATTGTATTTTCATGAAAGTGACATATCCTCATGAGAAACATGGTGTAGATGTATAGGAAGCCTGCGCTGAATGATCACACATGACCATGGACCAACTGTTTCCATACTGTTCGGTAATGTATCGAATTTTGCGCTTTCATCTGCAATATGTTCCATCTCGCTTCAGGGTTCTCATCTGAGCTGGGAATAATTCATTCAGAAAAACTCAAACAGTATCCCAAGTTTAAGGCTGAGTCATTTGGTTTCAATACTCTATGGTTTAAAATTTATCTCCCTGTTCTCACTCCTATGCCCCAAATTATGAGTGTTATTATTACCCCCTACTTTCTATGGTGGGATTAGCCTGGCATCTTCACCATAAGAAGTAATTTTTCTTCCAAAAAGTAGAATCATTTTCCCCTAAAATCACTTCTCCTGAACGTACTCTTCTTGTCCGACCTATGGTACACCTATAAGCCACATCTTTACCTTCTTTCTCTACAAGAATACATGAATGTATGAAATCTTGTTGTTGCTTAAATGTCTTTTAATAAATTAGTAATCAATATTTTTCACATTGTTTGCATCTCCCCAAGCTATTTTTTTTTTTTACCTATTTACTGTCATATGTGAATTCTATCAATAACAAGTTGGTCAATATCCAAACATTTCTGCTTGGATTAAGACCAAATTACATTTTATGTTTAAATTTATTAAGACAGATCTACATTATTACAATAGTATGCTTTAAATTAATGTAGGAAATATCTATAGACCCCCATCAAAGTTCAGTTTCTTAAAACTTTTCTGTGATTTGTAAATTTTTACTAGCTAAGCCTCCAAACGCACTCGCAATCATAACTTTCTTATGTATTTCATGTAGTTATTCTTACTTCATACAGACGTGATTATTTTATGTGTTTTATTTTTTGTTTACTTTTTCATAGTTCAGTAGTGTTGACTTTCAATTATTTATTTTATCTCTTATTTAAAGATATGTGCATTACCCAAAATATGGCAAATTTTTCCTCATTTCTTCATTTATTATATACTTGTATTTCTAATCTCATATTCTTATCATAGCTGTTAGAATATATGGAAATTCAAAAAGGCTTCTAAACACATGGAATTAGGAAGTTACGTGTGATCTTCATTCACCATCAGTTTCGAATTACTTAATATTCATTTCAGATCTAAATATAATTCCAATGAGGGGCCCTAATTCCATGTGCTGTGCAAGTGATTTTTTTCCTATATATGTATTTGATATGAGGGCTCTGTGTGTGTGTGTGTGTGTGTGTGTGTGTGTGTGTAAAATGAGTGCACTCAAGGTAGATATTGTCATAAGAATTTAGACTGCATAAATAGAATCAAAATCTTTGACTAGGAATGAACTTGCTTTCCTTTACTTTCTTGCTACACCTAGACTACTTAATTTTAAATGATGAAATTCCAAACTAATATTGAGTAATATTGGCCCACAGACATGGCTGAATTGGTTGCTGGATGAATATAATGCTTTGCTATGTGAGTAGTTTAAGGTATTTGGTATTTTATAGTAAAGAACATGAAAACATGGGACTCAGGGAGACAACACAGCTGGCCTCAAGGAGTTACTGTGGAAAATAACTCAAGGTTGTAACCTTGATTTTTCCTCAAAAGTACATCAATTTTAACAGGCACTGCTTTTCTTGGTACGGAGGTATTCAAGCCAAGTGATGACAATATTTATTTGGAATATTTACAGAGTATCCACTTCTTTACTGTACGATGAGATTAGATAATCCATACTCTCTTTTGAAATTGTATGTGTGGTTATCCAAAGATCGCCACAAAAATTAGCTTTTATATTTCTCTAGATAATAATTTCTATTATCTTCAAACCTAAGGTTTGTACAACCAGAACAAACATTCCTCTCAACATTCAAGAGTTTTCTCCACTTCTTTATCTTCTTGGCTAAAATAACTTCCTGTTTTGAAGAAGAGGGGGAAAAGCCCAAAGGTATCATACACATCAAAAGGCTCTTGAAATACAGCATTTTGATGAGTTAAGGAGTAAAGCAGTAAGAAATAAGTATGGATTAAATGTCTCTTTGAAAAAATGGGTGTTAAAAATTGATGGAACAGCACCTGGCAAACTGCACTGAAAATTTTGCCAAGACCCCGGTATTTGAAATATTTTTTGTTACACTTGACAAAGTCAACCCTGCTGAATGCCTCAAAAGATATTGCCACTATAGGTTGGCAAAGCCACCCATAAATATATAGTCCAAGGTTTCAAACCGTTTCTTTAGTTCAGAAACAAAATACAGTCCAACCCCATCCAAGTGAATGAAGGTTTTTCTGGGCCATCTTCCAACTGGAAAAATAAAATAAATTTGGGAGAAAACAGCTATTGAAAGTAGCATTCCTGATATAAACATTGTTCCTCTAATTAATGAAAAACTCATAGTTCCATTTCATATGGTACATTGTTGCTATATGTTCATTGTGGGGTGGTTATTATTTCACCCTCAGGGAATGTATTTTTTGATATATGTTACCCTTTCTAAAATCACAGAATTGCTATTGGGACCAGTGTCTTGTTCCTTCCTTTGGGCATTGTCTTCCCCCCCTCCCCCCTTTTTCTCTTTATTCTTCTTGCACTGATTAAGATCCTCCTCCTACGCCGCCACCAATTGCCTCCTCTTCTGTGGCCCCTGTTGTCTCAGCTGGCATTGTACTTTTCCCCCTTTTCCTCTTCTGTGACCTGAACTGTAGACCTGACCGCATGGTCCTCAGCCGCCAGCTATGCTCGAAGCGACTGTAGGACTAGATTCCAAGTGCTGAGCATAGCACAGAGGAATTCCTAGACCTGGTAACGACAGAACCATTGTACCCATCCAAGGCCGGCCCTGCTCAACTCTCCTTACTTGTGAGAAACAAACGCTTCTTAATTCAAACCACTGCTGGTTTACTTCACTATATACAACAATATTCTATTCCAATTGGTTTACCAGCAATGTCAGAAGTAAGCTAGAAATAAGTCCCATTTATCCATACAGCTCAACTTAGTGATATCTGTTCTGCAAAACAAACATAATATTCCTTTTTCTGATTTCTGCTGCCACTGCTGTGATATTTACAGTTGTAATGTTACTTATTGGAAAATTTGTATCTCTTCCTCACTTACTGCCCAAGATTGGCAAAACCAGAGAAGTAACTGGCAACGTGCTAGAGGGCCTGAAACAAAAGAGGTGATCAATGTATGCAGAAGTAATTTCCATAGAGGGAGGCTGAAGAGAGTACCGAAGCCAAAGACTTACAGCAA
Organism: Ctenodactylus gundi; assembly: GCA_004027205.1. Lineage (NCBI taxonomy): Eukaryota > Metazoa > Chordata > Mammalia > Rodentia > Ctenodactylidae > Ctenodactylus > Ctenodactylus gundi. The sequence goes on from PVKB01001159.1 coordinate 306,616, forward strand.
GAAGTACGGTGGTCAATCATGTAAGCAGCCATCTTGGCCAAACAGAGCGGGGGTTTAGGATGTGGATCTACAAGAAAAAATCAGAATACCAGCAAGGCTATCTAAGTAGCACTTAGATAAAGCGACACCTAATACTTAGCAGACAGAGTGGTCACAAACCGCATGTGACTACCAAACATACGCACTGTGGGCAATTTACGTTAAAATGTGCTGTAATTGTCAAATTCACAACAGAATACAAAATAAAAAAGATGATATGTCTCATTAGTATCATATTGATATATTTTAAATTATATTGCGGACAGAACACATTATTAAAATTAACTTCATCATTTTCAACTTAACTAATGAATCTATCAGTAAATTTTAATTTATGTGTATAATTCATATCTGTAGCTAGAGTTGTCTTTAGGTAGACACTATCATACCAGATTAAAAATCTGGAGTTTTCACTTGAGAGGTCAGTGAATGGTTGGCACAGAAGGAAGATTAAAGATAAGGAATATTAAATCATTTTCTAGTAGATTGGTCTCTACTTTTCCTATGCTCACTCAATTTGTAGCAATAAATAATGATAACAAAGAGCTCCATTCTAGTGCATTCCTTAAACTATATGAAAGTAACATTCTTCATTAAACTCTTAAAATGTTGGGATAATTCAGAAATGTGCCTTGATGGCTTTTCAATTTTATTTAATATGCTCCGCACAGCTTCATGTATCCTATGGTATTAATTACATTCTAAGTCAGGATGGATGACTCTACAAATATGATTCCATTCCCACTCCAATGTACATGCCAAATTTCACTGATCAATTAACACCTTCTTTTGACTCCCGCCATAAATCAATATTGCTCCAAAGGTTTTTTTTTTTTTAAACAGTTTAGCACTCCAGGAAAGTGCTGTAATTTTCAAGAACTCAAACAAATAATGAAATCTTTTTGCCATTTTTGAGCCATACAGTTGATGTCTCCAAATCTCTATCTTTTCCTAGATGATTATGTGGGAAACTAAGTACTTGCCCACCCAAAAATCAGGCCTGAAATTGAATTCAATCTTTTTTTTTTTCTTTACCATGTTTTCTCTCTTGATGGGACAAATGGTGCCACTAGCAGGTGTTTTCTTGGGCAGCCTAGGGCTAATCTACTACTGCCCCATACTTTGTTTGCAATTCTCAAGAATAATTAAAAACTATATTGAAGAATTCTAAGATAGGGAAGAATTGATTAGAAATACTGACACTATCCCTAATGATTCATTTTACCCAAAAGTTAAAAAAACAAAAAACAAAAAACAAAAAACAAAAAAACCAAACCAAACCAAAACCCTAGGGGTCAGGAGAGGCTTTTTAAGGGCTTCAGTTGAGGTATGTGCAAGAAAGTTGCCATCTGTCCTGGGCTACTTTTCTAAGCCTTAGAGTATCCACTCACAACGATTCCCAGTTTTCGAGTATTTCTTGTTGCCTATTTGCTGGTAATAAATCAGCTTTATGTAGCTTGTGTGCACATGTGTATGTGTTTGTGTTTTATTGCCTTATCGGATATAGGTCCCAGGTGATCACTCCACAGGAAGCTGGCCTCACACTGTCGTCTTATCAGCTGTTAGGTTAAAATCTTAGCCTTGACCTTGACACATCTTCTTAGTTTATGAAGCTTTACCAATTCCACCTAACAAACAGAAATCTTTCCCCCCACATTTTATTGATATGTAAGTGCAAACTTTAAGCTTTACATTGGTTTGGGGCATTTTGTGCGCATACATATGTAGTCAAGGTAACAAGACCTTCCCCATTTTCCTTTCAATCCGTCCTGTGCCCACTCCCACACCCTACCCCCATGCGCCCTGTTCCCTTTATTTTTCACTGTAAGTTTTGTGAGATAGTTGTGATCTGGGATCTGGGTTTCTCGTATCAGAGAGACAATTCGATATTTCACCTTCTGCTTCTACTCACTGCACTAAGCATGATGGTTTCAAATTTCCTCCATTTGCTTACAAAAGCCTCCACACTGTCAGACTTTAGGGATGCATAGTGTTCCATTGTGTATAAATACCACAGTTTGTGTATCCATTGGTCTGTTGATGGGTATTTTGGTGACTTCCATATTCTAGCTGTTGTTAGTTGTGCTGCTATGAGCATCGGAATACATGTATCTCTGTTATGCATTATTTTTAACTCTTTTGAGAATATTCCCAGGAGAGGTACGCTCGATCAAAGGGGATATTTATTTCCAACCGTCTGAGAAACCTCCATACTGATTTCCATAGTGGTTGAACAAATTTACATCCCCACCAGCAGTGCAGGAGGGTTCCTCTCTCCCCACAGCCTCTCCAGCACTGATTGCTATTTGAGTCATTGATATAGGCGAATCTCTCTGGAGTGAGATGGTGTCTTAGTGATGTTTTTATTTGCATTTCCCTTATGGCTAGGGATGTTGAACATCTTTTTATGTATTTATTGGCCATTTGAACTTCTTCTTGAGTGAATTGCCTCTTCATTTTTCCCTCCATTTTTCAATAGGGTTCTTGATTTGGGGGGGGGGGCTCACTTTTCTTCAGTTCCCTTTATGTTCTAGTTATGAGCCCCCCCATCTGAGGTGTTGGTGGCGGATATTTTTTCCCAGTCTGCCAGTTCTCTTTTCACAGTGTCGATAATTTCATTTGCTATGCAGCAACTTTTTAATTTGACATGATCCCAGTTGTTAATAATGGGGACAATTTCTTTTGATTTCGAAATTCTATTCTCATATAATTCTCTCAGTCCCACTCTATTTTTAAGGCCTTAATTTTGAAACTGTTCATCTACATTACTAAAATGGCCTTAAGTTTTGATCATTTTCAACATTTTCTCCTTAACACAGTCACAGTCAGTTTTTAAAACTCACTTTGTTTTACTTTTGCTACTGTAAAATCTTCCTACCAGTCTTAGAATAAAGACCAGCTGCCTAACGAAGCTTCTGAATATCTCAATGATAATTCTTTCTACATATTACTCTTGTTCTTTTCATCTTCTTCCAACTCCGTGTTCTAGTTAGACATTTTCAGTATTTTATGGACATATTCTTTCTACCTCTACCTCTCAAACTCTTGAGGAACAGATTAGATTTCATAAAACTCTTTTCACTAATTCATTCAACAAACACATTGTGAGAATATATGAGGTGTGTGCTTCTGGTTCTGGATTACAAGAATGAGAATAATAATTATTCTATGTGCATTCAATGATTGGTCTACTGGAAAGATGTCCAATAATCAATAATCATATATACATATTCTAGTAGATACCAGATAAAATGTAATTTTTGATGATTGTAACAGCAAAATTTGTTTCTCTTTCATTTGTAACATATGTTCTTTACTGGAAGACAAATGCAAATTACAATTCCTCCATACCACACACATATACACACGCACACAGCCTTCCATAAATATATAAACCCACACCAGCAGACATCCCCTAGCATGCAGATGCAGTATAATTGGTCTTGAAGGTGTGTGTATGTGTGTACTTGTGTGTATGTGTGTTTCTAAAATAATTTTTATGGTATTGTACTGAGTTCAAGGGTAATAAAATAGGAACATACTTTCCAAGGTACTGGAGATAATTATGGGAAGGTATGAGACCAGGTTTTATCTTCTCCTTTTCGGAAACTAACATTTGAGTACACTGTCAGAGTTTCTGTAACAGTCTCTGTCCCATTAACGGGACAAAATATCTGATAATTTTAACTTTAAGGAGAGGTTTGTTTTGGCTGTGTTTAGGGTGTCCTAGTTACTTTTTGTTCCTGGGACAGAATACCCAACATCCCCAACTTAAGGGAGGAAAGATTTATTTTAGATCACAGTTTCAGAAGATCTGAGTCCATTCTCAAGGCAATTGGCTAGAAATGGTGGAATAGGACCAGAGCCAGAGCCAGAGCTAATCATAGTATAGCAGAACTGAGCCAAGTCTGGGAGGAAGGGCAGAACCAACACATACCCCTCCACATCAAGCCCCACGTACCTGCCCCTTCCATCCAGGCCCTACCCCTCAAGAGGACACAGTATCTATAGATACATGAGGCTTTTGGGGTACCCTCCAGATTCAAACCACAACACAGTCCATGCATCATTGGCTGGCCCAAAGGAGAAATGACATAATGGATGGATATGGCAGAGAAAAACTTCCCAACCCATAATGGCCAAGAAGCAGAGAGGGATGGAAGAAGCCAGTGACAACCATATGCCTTTTTGGGTTGTGCTCCCAGTGACCCACCACTTTAGGCCAGACCCCAGCTCTCAATGGCATGAGCTCAAGACTGGATTCATTCACTGATGAGTGTTGCAGCACCTACTCAAATCACCCTCAAAGCACAACCTCCCAATGCATGGAAGTTCCACAGTTCACTTTAGATATAAGACATAACAATTGACTATATTAAACTGGTTAAATAATAAAGAGCACCTGACTCCAAGGGAACTGAGCTGAAGCAGTTGATCTAGTTGCTAAATAGGGTTCTGAATTCACTGGTCATGACTTCTTCTAATAGACCTTGCTCATAAGGCCAGAAATTTCTGTGTGGCCAGTCCCATTATTCTAAAACTAGTCTTTGAGGAATGTGAGCATAATTTTTTAGCTCAAGTACAGGCTAAAAAGAATGGAGACCAGAAAGACATAACCATAGTCCTTGCATAGAATCCAAATTTAACAGGGATGCCAGCTACCAAAACAAAGACTGGTTGCAAACTCACTTGTCTTTTCTTTAATGCCTATGGTCTGAGCTACTTTCAGTAGGATTGGACAGTTAAGAGCCAAGCGGTCTCAAGAGAAAGAGGGATCTACTTGCTGAGAAGATCACTTGAGAAAAGTAATCAAGAGTTGATGGATTTGGTATTCCAAGTTAGTGAAGTGTATTTAAACAACCACACTTTGAATTTTTGAAATTCCATACAAGAAAAGTCTAAAGAATTACAGTTAAGAATGAATTTTCCTCCAGGAAATAAGGACCCGAAACTGTCCTGGAAGAAAATATTATCATGATTAAACTTGCTTGTGAGGTATACAATTCTGCCTATGTGCATATAGTGTTCAAAATGTTGAAACATCTGGGAATACTCAATATTGACAGAAAGGGGAATGTTATTTATATTGGCATAATGTAGGATATTTTGCAAGTTATCCATTACTCTATCAAAAAATCTTTTGTTGTTTATGTAATGTACAATAGATAAGATAGTAATTATATTGGTCATTTCCATTGGTGGGACAAAATACCTGATGTACACAACTCAAAGTAGGAAAGGTTTATTTTGGTTTATGCTTTGAGAAGGTTCAGTTCATGGCAAACTGGCTCCAAGACAGAAATACCATGTAAGAATGCCCTGACTGAGAAAGGGTGCTTACCATACGGCAGCCAGGAAGCAGGCTGAGCCGGAATAGTGAGAAAGAAAGATATATGCAAAAATACATCCTCCCGTGTTAGGGCTCCAATGGCCCACCTCATTCATCCAGCTTCCATCTTCTAACAGTACATTTGGCTATGATGACATTAGCACTCCCACAAGCTAATCAACTTTTAGAATCCCTGTCTCTGAACAAATAAGCACCTTTGGGAGCATTTTTAGTCCGAACTGTAATAGTCACAGAAATCAGGACAGAAACACACACACACACACACACACACACACACACACACACACACACACACACAAAAGCTGGAAAGAGAATCTAAACAAGACTCCTACAAATTAAATATAAGACTCATTCAAAGGCTTACCCCACTAATTCTCCCTTTGCTCTCATTCTCAACTGGAAGAACTATGCAGTTTATCCATATTTTTGAAAAATGTTATGATAATAAAAAGACCAGAGGAGTTCAAGAAATGCCCCCAGTACTGATATAAAATTCTATTGTTACATAATTAAGAGACTCCTCGTCTATAAGAAAAAGTGAGAAATCTGGAACCAAAACCCAAATATTCTGATTCACAATAAAACGATTTTGTGAAAGAAGAGACGGCCCCTTGAAGACAGTGCATGTGTGGACTCTGAAAGGACAGAGCACGGAGCCTCTGCTTTCTCAGGGCCAGGCGCCATGAACTGTAATTGGGCAAATCTGGAAAGACTCTCAATTTCTCTGTCGCTACCAAAGGCAAACAGGGCTCTTCTGTTGACACTGATGATCCGAATACGAGCGGAGGGCAGCAAGAAGCGCTTCTCTGCTGTCTCCCGAGACGAAGCGTAGCATGCCTTCTTGGGCACAAGGAAGAAAATCCAGCTCATTAAAAAAGAAAGTTTTCTTTGACATTTTCTCTCCCTTTTTGCACGTTTCCCCTCTTGTCTTCATTTCCCAGCCTGACCCTCTCATCTCACCTTTGCCCAGAGGGTCAACATAACTTCATGGCTGACACTGATTTTTCTAACAGTAGCAATTTTAACCCAGTAAGAAGTATCCCCAAAGCACAAAGGTATCAAATTAAAGTGCCTCTCCAACAACTCGATGCGGTGGCAAATTCACAAAGGCATAAAGTGAAGAATGTGCTGTTTTGTTCTTGGCTTTTATGAACGAGGGGATGTTCGCGTGCCCTTGTCTCACCCTGTGGCTTTTATGAATAATCACTTTTAAAATGTTAAGTTTTTGGATCAAAAGTTCACATCCATGCATTTGTTCTGTAGTCTAATATCTGCCTTCTTGTTTTTGTCACTGTGATTATTTATGTATGCAGCTCACTATGAGTTCAAATGCACCCAAGAATCGAGCTCTCTTCTTTATTTACAATTTCTTAAATTTGTTATAAAGAATTTTAAACCCCTATGTTAAATTATATGCAGGTCTATCATCTTTATTACCCTCCTTCCTTTCTCACATATTATTTTAAAGCAAATTTACAAACATTGTACACATTATCTATAAATATTTTAATATGTATATGTACAAAGTAAGAAAACAAAAATGAAAGTCAATAGATGTCTATGTTACCAGGAAAAATAATAGTGCTCTCTCTCTCTCCTAAAGTCACATATTTTCATTACCTTAAAGCACTGAGAATTGTATTTATTCACAATTCAGGAAAGGCCTTCTCTCTGTGATTGTTGTTTGCTCTTTAACCTCTGTCATGTAAAGATCATCTTTATTTTTTTCTCCTTAAAGAAAATTACTTGTTTCTTAAAAATATAAATTTCTGGACTGTAGAGTGTTCCATAATCAGAATTTTTCAGATCACATATTTCATAAGATAATTTTGTGTTTCCTGTCTGCCTCTTTTGTTTTCTAACTTTGATCTATTTTTGATCAAGATTTGGTTCAATTAGATTTGGACTTGATCTTTCCCATAATACAAAGTAAGTGGTATCATGTGCTTTCTTCAGGAAGCATATAATATCTAGCTATTTTTCTTTTTAATAGTATGCTTTCTTTCTCCAAATTGAATTTCTCTACAACCTACATTATTTTAAAATTTATTTATTGTTAAATTTCCTTATCACAAACCTTTGCTCCTTATCTTATGCAATGACTTATTTTACTACAGCGGTCTTCTCCTACAACAATTAATAAGATGGAAGTGGTGAAAACCAGAAAAGCAGTACTGAGAAGGGGGAAATGGATTACATGTATTGAAGGAATTAATTGATATTGTAAGTACTAACCCTTCAAAGCTAAATATGCCATGTTGAAGAGTATTAGCAAGTCAGGATTGACACCAAGGGTGTCTTTGTGGGCCATCCTCGCCTATCTAAACAGATTTCAGCTCATATTTTAATTGCACAAAAAATATGACTCTGTTTATATTAGAAGTACAAATGCCCAGTAGTGTGTCACTGTGCATACAATGAGGAAAATGCACACACATGTACAGATTAATTTATGATTTTTATCGAAGTATCCACAGGTAGATAAAAGTAGAAATATTTTATATGGCTTGATGCAAATAAAAAAGTATACAGTTGCCACTAATCCAAGCGACCCTTTCCCCCTATTTAGTACCTCTTTTCCTTTCAAGAGTAATGATTTTCTTACTTCTAGTAACATACATTAGTTTTGCTTATTTCTGACCTTTATATAAAGGAAGAATGTATTATATTCTTTTCTGCTCTGGTTTTACTTCCATAACATTTTTGTTTAAAATTATTTAGCCATTACTCTTCTCTAGTGGAGCTGTTTGGAATGTTTTGTACTTATACCATTCTGGCTATTAATGCATAATATAGTTTTAAAAACCTTGGCTATTATAAATAGTACTATTGCAAACACATTTTTGTTGCTTACCTTCCACATGTATGTATTGTTCTGGGTACATATGTAGGAATGAAATTTAAGACACAAATGATCAGTTCTAGGAGGCTGAAGCAGGGGAATAATAATGGTAAGTAAGAGACAATTGAACCGCTTAGCAACTTAGTGTGAGCCTGTCTCCAAAAAAACAAAAACAAACAAAAAACCGCCCTTGGAATTGTAACTCAGAACAAAGGCCCAGGCCCCACCCCTAATACAAAAACCAACAAACAAAAAATAAAATATGCATATATTAGTTCAACATAGCAACTTTGCTAGATTTTATTAATGAGGCTTTGTTTTTTTTTGTAGCAGGTGCACTGATTGGCATTTCCAGGTGCACTGTGTGAGGGTTCTACCCACACCTGTGTCTATGTGGCTTGTATTTAGTAGTTCAGCTTTACATTGTAGGCGTCTTTTTTTTTTTTTCCAGAATTTTACTGGCACATCTTTTTTCCCAGATGTCTACTAAAGTTAAATCTTTATGTTCATTAGCATTTGAATATTTTCCTTTATTAAGAACCTGCTCAAGTCTTTTGCCCATTTTTCATAGAATTATCTTTTATTTTTGTTGATGGTGTATGTTCTATTGAAGTTTAACATTACTGTTAAATATGAGAATAGATAAATACAAAGTACTGTAAGAGCAAAAAATTTAAATTCTGCAACTTTCATCAATTTTCACTGTCCATTTTAACCAGACAAACAGCTATTATTCTACAATATCAGAATTATTTATCATGTTCTTTAGTGACAAAGAGAATTTTACTTAGTTCTGTGCATGCAATTAGAATTTATCTTTTGTAGTGTCCTATGTATCTGTTTAATTATTCTGCTCCTTGTCTAGTCAAACATTCATAAGTAGAAAATGACCATCAGAGATAGAAATTGTTTTTGTTTCTGAATATTGTTGACTTTATTTCTTAAATTGTATCCATTTGTATCTCTAGTGAAAGTTTAAACACCAAAGATTCTATTTAATGTTGATGTGTAATATTACTTGGTGATTATATCAGAACGATGAATTCCACGTAAATCACTATACCTCACTTTTCTAAGTAAATTTGCAAAACTTAATTTTCTTGCAGATCAGACAAAAACCCAAGAAGCAGAGGGATAAGAAATAATGTTTATTCTAATCCTAAAGTAATTGTGAGCTTGAAACATTTATTTTACTTGTTGGGCCAAAGCTTCTGGATGAAAAAGAAAAATAATTCCCTTCTCAAATAGTTTGCGAGTGAGAAAATATAATATACAGAAAAAGGTTTTAATTGAAAGTGATATTACAGTTTTAGGTGGTATCATTAATCTAACACATAATTCATAGACTTACTAAATGCTGCAACTACAATGCACTTAGCAGCAGAATCTTTTTAAGGTGGTGGAATTAAAGTTTAAATTAGTCATGCAAGGTCTTATTGCTAGTTAGTTGCTGAATTGTAAATCGTGTCTTATTTCAGTTAACACTTACAAATATCAAATTGTACCTACATTCCCACAACCTCTTCTATCTCATGAAATTTTATTTGTTACTCCTTACTACAATTTACATGTAGAATCTAGAAAAAAGTTAAAGATTGTTGAGTTGCATAAGTATGAGCCACTTAAATATAAAGGTATACAAATGAAGTATAGATATTTTATTTATTATTCCAGATCTGAGGGAAAAGTTATTCAGTGGGAAAACAAGAAACAGAGGGTTTTTTATTTCTTTGTATGTCTGGAAATTATTTACTTAACACAAACTCTTGGAGTTGTACAAGATCTTAGAGTTTATCTAGTGTATTTCCTTTATTGATGTCAAAAATCAAGACACTGAAACATAAAGACATATTTCTAAACCATGTACTTGAAGGAGGAAAACGCACTAAGTTTTTGCCAGTGTTCTGCCTTGGGAGGAGACACTGCAACAGCTATGCCTTAGAATTCACTAGGGAGACACTCGAAGCCAAGATACAACATGACAGTCACCACAGTAAGCAGGGCACCATTTTCTGGAAGGTCATAACTGTCTGACACATCGCCCAGTAGTTTAACTCTTAGGAAACATGATATTAAAGAGACCAAAGCTATATGATAATTAAAGTAGAAAAGCCAAAAAATAGCATCGTCTGATACAAAAATATCAAACCAAGTAATTTGGCTAGCATAGAAAAATTGGTGTTTTTTTTTTAAAACTCAGTAAATTTGTATAAATGTAGGGATAAATCAGAAATAATAATTTTCTTAAAAACACAATGAATCTCCTCAGACATGTAATGTATAACATTTTTTGCAAGTGCAAAAATTTAGAGAAAATTTAGGTACAAACTAATAGCAATAACATCAAGAACAGAGCAGATAGGGATTTATTTAGTGTAAAAATAATTTCTATAAATACTAAGATCCTGTCTAACTCCTACCACTGGAATACATACAGTAGCTGCTCCCTCTGAAAATGACTCAATAACAATCAGCAAAACTGAACAGGGTCAAGGGGAATGCAGGAAACAATGAAGAGTTTGGTGTCAACCACTGTGGTATTTTAGGAAGGGGGAGAGATTAGATGGGGATTGATCCTGTCACGTATGTTATCTCAGTGAAGGCAAAACTCCGTCATCATTTACATTGATTTTATTTACCTGTTCTGTAACAAGCACATTGCTTTGGTTTGTTTGTTTTTCGCTTTGTTTTTCAGTCCAGCTCCTTGAGCCCATGTTTCTGGATTAAAATTTCGTATTCATCTGGGCCCAGTGAAACAGGCCGGTACTCCTAACACTCTGGGATGCCAAAGTGGGAAATTTGCAAGTTGGAATTCAGCCTGGGCGATTTAGTGCTTTAGCTAAATGCTGTTTCATTTTAAATTTTTGTGGCTTTTGAAGGTAAATGGATGCAACTTGAGACCAACATGCTTAGAAGTGAGTTTAACTGAGAAGGTTAAATATTGCATGGCTTCTCCATTATGAGAAACCCATAATACAGGCATTTTATAAAACCGCATGAGTCAGTAGGGATGGGAGAGGGAACAGGAGGGCCAAAAGGGGGAGGGGAAGGGACTGTAATATTGATGCGAAATACATGTGTTCAAAATACTCAAGCTCAATGTAATCATTGGTATGTCATATATACACCAATAAAAATGGGATTTAAAAAAAATGCTCTGTATATATATCTGAATGTGAAAGGCTTGGGTTTGATACTGAGTGCCATTCAATAAATAATAAAGAGAAATAAATTAATAAGCAAAAAGTAAAATACAATCTCTCATTCGAATATCGATGAAATGATCACATATTGATTTGCTCTGTGCCTTGTAAGAATCAGATTGCGTGAATGTTAGCTTGAATATCCAAAATGGTCAGCCGCTTTGAGTATCGTCACGAAGTTCCCTCTCTATCCTCTCTCCATACAACGCAGCTCTCAATGGGTGAGTTAAATCTTCTATTAGTATATTACAATCATCTCTTAATGGGATATAAATCTTTTGGTTTTGAAATACCATTTTAAAGTTGTCATTAATACATGATAGATTACCCGTTCTTAAGACATTTAATGACTCAGTGTGAAATTGACCCAGTTGCTGAGTTGGTAAAGGAGCAACCTATTTATATCTCCTTAATGAACATGAAATGTCTTTCTGGAATGATGAAGTAAGGGATAATAATACAAGAGGGCTGAAGATGGCATAAGAAATTGGGCATTTCTGTATGGGCCACTCTATCTCATTCAGGCCCCCACGGCACTGTGTGCGCTCCAGGAAGGCCTGCGACTGTGGCCATCTTGTGCAGGAAAGGTTGGTGCATTCTAGAGAGTAAAGAAAGTTTCAAGCAAGCTATACCAACCTTTTATCACTAGAATTTGCAACCTTAGTGAAGATTTGCCCGTCTTCCCGACTTTACCCACGTGCATGATGAAATAAATGCTTTCCATGGTCCTGACACAATATTACTCTTCTTTTCTCTTGCCTTTTATTACTACTGAAATACAGGTATATGTCTCTGCCCTATACTATTAAGTAAAATTTCATTCTAATCTATCTTTTTCACGTTTCTTGACTTTCCTATCCAATTTAAGCAAAGCAAACTGGTGTTATCTCATGTACAAAGTGATTTCATAAATTATCCTGTAAAGACTTTTTGTTAAATCTGTCTTGTCTGAAAGTACACTATACCTGTCTAGCCCCATCTGACTTCAGCCTTGCTTACTCTAAGTTCCAGGTTAGTGTATCCAGCTTCTCCTTGTTGTGATTCACAAGGGGCCAAAGTACACGCATGGCCTGTTTGCTGTGCTGGCTCTCCAAGGAACGATGCTGCAACAACAGGGAGAAGCAAATAGGACCAGATCACAAATTTCAAAGAGGTGTGTCTCATCTTCCCGCCTTGAAGTTCCCCTTTGGCCCTCCTTCTGTCCTTTTGCCTTTCTTCAGATTATCAATTTTCCTTCAGGCTTCAGTGATATGATCATCTCTTGATTTTCCTCCAGCCAAAATACTACTTTGAACAAACAGATTTGTAATTCCTGTCAGGTATCAGCCTCTTTCCACAGTGTCTGTGCTCTTCTTTGCTTGTTAATATAGGAAAATGATGATGGTGACAATGGCAGAACTGAGAAATGGATGACACTGAGGGTGGGAGTCTGTGTCAGACAAGGTTTCCCAGTGTAAAAAACTCCAATAGGACACATCTACACATAATCACACACAAACACACACACACACACACACACACACAAACACACACACACACACACACACACGTAGATTTTGATGGGTGTGTGTGTGAAGCAACAAAACTAAATTTAAAAAAGCCTAATAGGCAGATTTATTTTCAAGATGTGTTTCGTGCAATTGTGGACTTTATCATGTATGAACTCTGTAGGACAGGCTGGTGTGTGCTGCTGTCTTAAAGTAGGATTTCTTCTTTCTTGAAAAAATTAGTTTTAACTCTGTGGCACTTCCTTTGACTGGAGGAAACCCAACTACTGTTGATGGAAGACAACACCTCTATTTGCGGACAGATTGTGCAAAAGATGTGAAGCACATCTAGTAAGTACATACAGAGCAGCACCTAGATTATTGTCTAATCTATCTGGGTATTGTTATAGACCAGCCAAGCTGATAGGCAAAACTAACCATCACGGTGTCTCTTATTGTCTATGTGCAAATGAGTTCCCTTAGCAATGTGGGAACCCATACAGAGACATTGTGTGAACAAGAACTAAAAGTTTATTGTTTCAGGAATTGAAATGTTCAGATTTGTTGCCTCAACCCATACTATCTCAAATAGCATGCAAAATATTGCTAGATAAATATCTTTCCAGGCCTGCTTCAAAGAATAGATAAAAGTAGCTTGTAATTAGGCATTAAATGTTGATATGCTAGTAAATTTCATTCTGAGGTTGGAGTTGGTTTATTATCTTTAGCAAGTTAAACACTTGCTAAAATGTGGATGAAGCTTTAATTTTTCCCAAGCTGAGCGCGTTTTTCATGGTCTTTTTAAAGGTGAACATCTACCCAGCTTCATTTTGAATGATCATCTCTTTGAAATTAGTGGAGTGAATTTTACTGAGGTTTTAAAAATGTTGTGATTTGGGATTAGGCATATCTATCAGCTTGGCTTTAAACTCTCAGTGTAGTTCTCAGCAGTTAAAGGGGCAAAAAGAAAAAAAAAAGCAGCGGTTGTGCGGTTTTAGGAGTAAAGCTCAAAATTGCAGAGGCAATTGCCTGCTTGGTTTGGTTGATTTTCAGCCAAACTCTTTGAGCTTGTATTCATCGGCCTTAACTATATTTACTATTACCAAAATGAAATTCAGATCATTCAGTGTGTAGCCCTAATAATAATCCTATATGACTAGGGGCTGCTTCTTCAACATTATTTCCACCTAATTTATAATCAAGATGTTCAATTAATAATTTCAGCACTTTACACAGTGTTAAGTCAGCTGAAAAATATATGATTTTTCCACTTTTCATTTTTCACAATGCTGAGGAATGCATAATAACCTGACAAAATGGGAATGCCAAGAAAGCAACGATTATTAACAGACTAATGGGAAAAGGACAGGACTTTAAGAGGAAAAAAAAAAGTGAAAATTTGATTGAATTCTGTAAAAAATGTAAAGGCACAAAATTATTGCAACAATAAAGCAGCCGTGTCTATTAAACTACTTTAATTATTAAACATTCCTTTGTGAAAGAAAATAGATGCAGAGATAATAATGGCATTCACCTCTTTGAGTGGTTAGTTTTTTTCTTACACTCTACCAGATTCCTAATAAAATCTACATTTGCAGGGCTTTCATCAGATTTATTTAGGATATTGTTACTTTCTTGTACATGTCTCCTTGCTGGTGTTATTTTCTGGATTTTAAGATAATTAACAAATGTTAGTCTAGGTTAATGCAATTTCTTATCAATTTGAGTAATAGTTGTAGGAAAATGTTTTTCTCTGTGCTAAAGCAATGAGGAGAGAAGATCAAACATGTAATATAATAATAATTTTCATTTATTAAATCATTTCATTAATTGTTTTACATGCAGTATTCCATTTAATTCTAAGAAGACTAAGAGATAGTCTTTTATGAAAGTGAATGTTCAGGAAAGTTATATTAAAGTTGCGATTTAAGTTTGATCTGATTGGAGAACCAACATTTTAAGTCATGATAATGGCTTTTACGAGATGCAATGACTATTTTGGTTTGACTGAAGTGTGCAAACAGTGGAAAGGAAGAAAGGTTTTCACAATAACCTAGGAGAGAACTTGAGGGCTGTATCCAATATATGCTGTTGTGATAAAATAAATAGATAAGCATTTAGTTAAAAGGCAACAATAAACATACACTGATGTGTTGTGGACCAACAGCTACTGAGTGGGTGAAGCTAAAGTGACCCACAGCGGATTCTTTGATACGCAAGGCAGAGCTGCACAATGAGAGTTAGGCCAATGCTCACCTTTTGTATTATACTGAGAACATTCTCCCCCGAAGCTGCTATGACCAGGCAGTGTTCTTGAGAGAATGCAACAACAAGGAAGTCTTTCTAAGGGAATCACTCCCATTGTGGTAGGGCAGCACACCACTTGTCATTGGGCACCTGGAGCGGAATTGGGGATGGAGGAACAGAGAAGGTTATCCTCCAGGGCACAGGCACTTGGGAAAGAAGTGGTAATTGCCAGTAGAATAAATATCACCAAAAGAGTAAGGCATGATATTAGAAATTTAACTAGTTGAATGTATCCACCTAGGTTCTATCGTGTTTCCTTGTTCACAGAAAGGTTTGGATCAGAAGAGGGCTGCTTCTAAAAGAGAAGGAGAGGAGCAACAGTAGCCCAGATGCTTCTCAGCTCTGACTTTGCCTCAGAGACTCAGGAAATCGTTTCTTCTTCCCAATGTGGTTAGGAGAAATGTTCAGTTAAACGTAAGGACTATATGAGGGACAGTCACTATCTGAATATTAAACAGCAAATAATAGAATTACACATGATCTCCATAGCTATATGTTTACCTGTTTATTTGTGTTTTTATTTATATTTTAACAGAATGTTATTAGAATAGTAGGAGCTAAAAAGTGATATATTTAGATAGGTACAGCAAGTTTTAGAAAAACATTGAACTAAAAATGTATTTTTATAACAAGAAAGCTATATGTGTTTAAAAACTAGAAAACAGAGACTCACACAAGGTTAGTGATATGGTTAACATTAACACTAAATTAATATCAGCTATTTCCAAGTAAATATCCTGTGTCACGCTGCCAAAATAAATCTAAGAAAAAGATTTTGTTCACTCAAACATATGAGAGTAAAGTGAGGATTTCATATTAAAACTTTCTGTTGAAGCTGCCTCAGCCTTGCACATGATTGGTTCTTACTGATGAAGCAGACAATTATGATGAAAATTGATTCCCTTGATATCTAAGAAGGCAGAAACTCCTTGAAGAGTAAATAAAGAGATACCACTGATTCTGTTGAATGTGTTTTAATGTTGACTGTACTGAAATGAATTCAAAATTTTAAATTTATAGGAATGCTATGTTTTCTCTTTTATTTTAAGTAATACCATTAATAACAACAATAATAATTTAACAGATACATCCAGAGTCAGAAGTTATTGTTTATGAAAATTCAGCTGAACTATTTGTGATTAGGCATTGAAAGTGTCCTCCATCATTTTCAAGATCAAGTAAGAATAACATTTTATTTCCCAAATGTGAATATTTTAGCAGCTTGTTCAGAAAGACTTGCACACCTTTAAGTTACAACTTGATGAGTACCAAAAATATGCCCTATCCCCAAATCCCTTCTATATCAATGCAAACAATTCTTGAGATTAAATCTTTACATTCCATTTTGCATCTATGTTTAGTCAACTTGAGCTCCTTTTTGAAATGCAAATATACTTTATGAACTAATGGTTTAAGCCTTTATCAGCTAAAAATCCCAGAAATTATTTAATTATTTAAGAGATAGAGCACATAGCCACCTACGGGCAAAAGGAGGAAAAAGGAGAGCATGAGGAATGAAGGGAAGTGGTAGCAACCAGGGCCAAGGCATCAGAAGGGAACCTTCCGGCAGCATAATGCTGCCCGAGGCTCTTTCTGACCGTAGAAAGAATGATAGGGTTCATAAAAGCGTCAGAGGTTACAATTTTTTTCACAATTGTCTTGAGTGCCGTAAAACATCACAAGTGCTTTAAATTAACTGCTTTCTCCTACCAAACATATTTAACAATTGGTTTATGTTATGCATGCCCTGACACGCTGAAGGATTATTCAGAAACTTTTTTGTAGTTAAGATGATGACTTTCAAAGTACTTCCCTTCTTGGGTCAGTCAAATGCAAACACTTCGTTCATCACCATTGGGGTACTGAGTAAAGGATGTGTAAGTGTCACAGTAAATGAAGAAAAACATGCTTTTTTAGCATGATGAACACCAACCTGAGTCTCTAAGAACCTTTAAGGCAAGTACATAGATGCCCGGAATTGCAAGTGAGATACTGCATCTCAGTCAGTCTTTACCTCTTCCATCTTGTGTGTACCATGCTAGCATACATTTATGCGTAATTCATATATACCTTAAACATGTACGCATATTTATTATGATGGCCGTTTGGGACACTGGAGAGGTACACACATGCCAATGAAATGACTAATCAGGTACCACATCTGGCTGTGTGTTCTCTTGCCCCTGAGGTCTAGAGTCCCCAGCACTCTACTGATGCTGTAGTCGCACAAAACTCTGATGACTTCCTGTTCACCAAATGCCTGTGGTCAAATTTGCTTCTCTTTCATCTCTGATATTTTCATTCTCAGTTCTGATATTTCTGTAAGTTCCCCTTTTGAGAGGGAGTGGACTGATATATTTGCATTTTTGTTCCTTCCTGTGGTGATTCAGGGGTTAGAATTGTCATTATTTTCACATGTCTTCAAAGCAGTCCTAACCTCAAGTTCTGGATAGTAATAAAAAACTGCACCAATGTTGACTAAAGGAAAAAGCCTTTCAGCTCTCCTAATGAGCAGATGCTTGTTCCTGCCTTGTTCCTCACAAGTAGCTAAATCACATGAGCAGCCATATCTAAGCCTAAGGTGTCTCTTCCTCTCTTATTCTTCCAAAATAGCTAAGTCGTGCAAACATCCCTATCTAAGTGTCAGAGAATCCACTGTAAGCAGAAGACCTTGAAAAGTCCAGATGGATATATCCCTAAAGACAAGGGTCTCTAAAAGACTAATACAAAAAACAAGATCCTCCGGAAAACAGCTTAAGGCTACCTACTTTTGTCAAGTCAGTCATCTTTGAACACCTCACCCCCTAGTAAAAACGTCCATTCCTCACTCTTGACAATTTCTCCTCTGGAATTCACCTGCTGTCTCTCTTGACATTGTACTTCTAATTGAATAAACTTTTGTCTTTTCTTGTATTTCCTAAGCATTGGTAAACTTTTTGTTAATCATCCATGCCACTGGCCCTTTATATGCCGTCTGCTACAGACTTCATCCTTCATTCCCTTTTTCTGTTTTCTATGCAAGACTTAAACCATAATCTTCATGTTCTAGGTTTTCTGCTCAAGAAGAAATCATAGTCCCACATGTCAAGTCAAAAAGGTATAATTTCATAGATAGCATTGATCTTAAAGAGGAAAAGTGGCTTTTTGAAAGCAATAGAAGAATTATTTTTAAGTTGCTCTGTACCATCCAACTTCATAATTTCAACTCCACACTTATGATGACAAATAATGTCAAAAAGTTCTGTCCCTCCTCTAGGATCTTTTTTCTAATCACATCCATTGAATTCCTGTTCAGAAGTCCTAAAATAGTCTCAGCATTAAGCAACTTGAGCAATCCTGCTCAGTGAAGTGAGTCAGACACAGAAGGTTAAATATTGAATGGTTTCTTTAATTTGAGAAACCCAGAGTACCGTTATTTCATAGAGCTAAGTAGTGGAGTAGTGGAAATTGAGGGGGAATAAAGATGGCATGGCAGGGTTGAAAAACAAGAGAGGAGGGGCTGTTTTGTAACTTTGATGTGATATGTATGTGCACAAAATACTCAAGTTCAGTGTAAACATCATGTGTCTCATATATACATATTAATAAAATGGGTAAAGAAAGCAAAATTACACTCTCGCTTGGGGACACTCATTCTAGAGGTGAATAAAAAGAAAATAATATTTGTTATAAAAATAATACAGTTTTATTGTTACTTTCAAAGTTCTGTGTGTAAAAGAAAAAAAAGACATCGTGAACTCACCTTCCTGAAAAGCAGCTGTATTTATGTCAAGCATCCTACAAATAAAATAACAAGATTTTTCAGTAATTTGTGGAGACGTTGAAATGTTGCTGTTCTCACAACCAAATTATAGAATACAACTATAGAACACCTTCGCCCTTACAAAACACATCGGTTAGTCCTCCTCTCCGAATCTCACCTAGTACTCTGGTGATAAATCCATGCAGTACGTACAGAGCAAACCCCTTGCTTCCCGCCACCCTGAAAGCCGTGAAAGTGCTCTGATAACACCTGAGGCCTACGGCAAAGGTCTCCCCACTTTTCGTATATGCCGTAAGAGGAGGGGCTCTTGCCAATGTACCTGAGGAGTGCTTCAACTTACAACCTCCCTTTATTCTGTAGCTATAAAACTATATGAAACAAACTGTAGACTTCCGGTTTGGGGGCTACATGAATCTATGTCTCCTGAGGTGTTGTTTACTCCAGTTTCATTTTAGAATAAACGTACTCCCATTATCTCTGAAGTTAGAGCTGTGTTTACATTGACAATATCCAGAATTTAACTTTTGTGCATATCAGTCTTGAAGATTTATAATATAAATGCTTTATTAATATTTTGTCAGTCTCAATCTGCTGAAATTTCATTTTCATTTTTTCTTTCCTTTGTGTGATCACCAAATCTTCTTCCGAAGCTGATTTGTGACGTCTCCTGAGGCAATATTTCTTACGGTCGCATGTTGCATATTCTAGATCAATTTGGTAACAAATATTTATTAGGAATCCAAAATCTCTAATCATAGGTCTGGTTGTTAGAACTACGGATATGAACTGCTCTATAAATTCGGGTTGTGTGGCTAAAAACCTGCTGTGGGCACCTGCCTGCTTGTCTCTCTACTATATCTTTCCTAGCACTTCTTATTTATATAATCAATATAACACTTGACTGGGATTTTTAAAAAGAAGAATTTTTGTATTTAAGTAGTTTAGAGAAGTCAACAATTACTTGGATTTTGAAATATTCTATGGCTTTGCCTTAATATATCTTTCTAATCTTATTACTTTATTTTCATTCCATGAAATGTGTACCATCATTAAACTTCTATTCCCTATGCTTCAGGCATGCCACATGGAATTTACCCTTCAAATTCTTGTCCCTTGCTCACTTTTGTCGTCCTGAGTTTGCAACACTTGCCTATTACATCATACTTCCTTCTTCTTCTTCTCCTTCTTCTTCTTCCCCCATCTCCTGCCATATTGCACGTTTCAGTGAGGGCCTTAGCCCCGTTGTCCTAAACTCCCACCACGGGATCTGCATCTCTGCGCCTCGCACTGTGCTGAGGTGGTGGTGGGCTTCCCCAGGACGCCCTTCTCACTGGTAGTAGAGGACCTTGACTGCCAAGTTTTCAGGCTCGTTTTCTAGACCTTCCCAAAAGACTGACCACTTTTTAAATTTTTGTTAACAAGTCATCATTGAAAAAGATATACATTTTAATTACTTATCTTTTTTAGAGTTTATCACTATTAGAATGCAGGCTGTTGCAGGATAGAAATTGTGTTCATTTTTCTCTTTGCTAAACTTCAGTGC
Source organism: Ctenodactylus gundi (assembly GCA_004027205.1). Classification (NCBI taxonomy): domain Eukaryota; kingdom Metazoa; phylum Chordata; class Mammalia; order Rodentia; family Ctenodactylidae; genus Ctenodactylus; species Ctenodactylus gundi. The sequence goes on from PVKB01001159.1 coordinate 327,150, forward strand.
TTGGGAGGCATGGCTATTAACACATACTAAGAACTTAATAAATCTCTTGAATGAATGGGTATTTTATCTAGTATCTAACTCCTTAACTTGGAGGATTATGATTATGATCAAAAGCATAAATGTTTTTTTTTGCAAAGAGCATAAAATCTATAAAATTCCAAAGAAAATTTTTCATCTAAGATCTTATATGTTTTTTTTTAAATTTTTATATTTTATATATGTAATATGGCAATGTCTTTGCTTAGGAATTATTCACTTAACTTTAAGAAAAATAGAGTCTAATTGGTTGAAATCCAAGGAACCTTATATGTGGAACCTGGAAAGAAAAGGTTAGCAACAAAATATAATTTGAATTAACAGTTGAGAGTTTCCTTAGAGACTTTCAACCTATTTTTCTTTCTGTCCAGATTTGTATACCTAAGGAAATTTGTTTTTAGACTTTTTTTCCTATTCACTTTCTTCATGATATTTTAATACTATGGATATAGTAAAAATCTGTTCCATTAGGTATTATAATATCTTTTTTTTTCTGTTTCTCCTAAAGTAAATTTTGCTCCTTGGGAATAATATTGCTAATATTGTGAAAAGATGTCTTAAGTAGTACAGCACATAGCCTTGGAACGCCTTTATTAGATTCAGCAGCATTTAGTCCTGACTACAATGCATGATCTAGCATGAGAACTTGTTAAGAATCAAGACAATGTAATTTTTCAAATGGATCTTCAAAGCCAAAGTAACAAAGCAAACATATTGACCTTTTTGTTTTGAATGCTTATTTTCTATAAAATTTAAAAATAAAAACGTAAAATATCTGCTTCTGCAGTTACTAATATCCCCACATTCTGAGCATCTATTGTCATCCAGGATTGTACACCAAAAGCCCTGGAACATTTTTTTACAACTCAGATTCAGCCTTAGCTCTCAGAGTTTCTGATTGACTAAATCTGAATTCAAGTCCAAGACCATGCGTTTCTCATAAGAGCCCAAACAATTCAGACACTGCTTAGGTGAGATCATGCTTATTTTAGTTGATAAACGAACAAAAAAGTCTCAGAATCTAAACAAACAAAAAAATCTTAAAATCTAAACAAAAAACAAAAACAACAACAACAAAAAAAGAAGAACTAAGGATGCATTTTAAAGGGGAGATCCTGGTTTGAAACCTTGAAACCCTAGTACACCACACACACACACACACACACACACACACACACACACACACACACACACACACACACACACACAAGTTACTAAATATATATTTTGGAATGTTTTTTTGCTGTAACTAAAAAATAAAGCTTCAAGGTTTAATTGGATTATGAAAAGTCATGACTAATCCCTTTTTTGAAGACATTCAAACATTTTGCTGGTAGATATAACAGATCAGAAAGTCAGAATGGAGTCTGTTGCCTTGCAGTCCAAGGACTTCATAAATTTGACACTCTTTTCTGGTGAAAAAGCAACCTGTTTGTTAGGGTGTCAGCTATTCGGTTTCTCTCTCCCTGCTGATATGCACTAGTTATTGCAACTTGAAGAGGGTTAGTGTACTTACTCTGTGTGCAGAAATGCATACTTTCATAGTTTCATCTGAGAAAGGATTCTAACTGCTTACTGGCTGGAATCCTAGACATGTAAACCAATAATTGTAGAACAAAATTGTTTGATTGACCTTGAGAGTTACGCAATGAAATGACCTCTAATGTAGTAGATGCAGAGAAACACTTATAATGAATTTTACTCTTTCCCTTCTCCCTATGGTATTCTGTCTATACTGATAAGACAATGTCAAATTTAAATATTTAGATTACATTAATTTTACCATGTAGCTGGAGGTTGTGCACATGAGGTAACTTGTTTTTCTTTTTAGGCTAGCACTAAAAAGAGAGGTGAATAAGTTTAAAAGCTAAAATAGAAATATTTTCTGAATCCAAAGAACCCAAAATTTAGTTTCTATTGGATACTTAACGAGTGTTGTGCAACTCAGTCTGCCTCACACTGAGCCTTTGTGTCTAAAAATGCCAGGCTACTAATTAGCCCTGACTTGCCTTTACTAGGCCCAGGAGTATTTAGCCCCTTCTGGAATGCATGGTCTTTTTCTGGCATGAACACCTTTAGGAAGTGAGACAAATTGAAATTTTAAAAATAGAGCTTCAAAGCCTAAATAACAAAGCAAACAGAAAGCCCACTTGATTGGGTCACTTCCCTCTTGCAAGGATTGTGCTATTGATCCACTGCGCATAGACTAAATCCGGTGCACTTCTGCTCATTGTCTGAGGTGATCTTGTGTTTGCCCACTGTACTCCACCTGGCTTGTTGGGTAACAATGCCCAGGAAATCAGGGAGGCTCTGAGGAAGACTTGGATGAAAAGAGGTGCTGCTCTTTGTTTCTCGGACCTCGCTGCCTTCTCAGCTTTGTTTCTCTCCACCTTGTACTTCTCCTTTGTCCAGGAAAGGAAGTAATAGAGTGGAAGGCTCAGACCTGAGGAAGGTTTCACTGCACTGGCAATTTCTCCCAACCGACTGTCTATTGAGGCTTAGGTCGTGAAGAGACCATCTATCAGCTAAGCTGCTCTTTTGCTAACGGCTTTTGAGGTGGGACTATTATTGCCAATTACTGACTTTTTTGTTTTGTATCCTTAGTTCAGCAATCCCTTTAAGCTGTTTATTCTCATTTTGGATTGAATAAAAATTGAAAGTAACCGGGAAAGTAAGTCACATCCTGAATGGATACAGCCAGTAGTTTTTACTGTATTTTCCAGTCTTCGTGTTATTTTTCAGGTCCCCCTCACTCTTGTGCCTGCCAAACAGGCGTCACTTTGCAGCCTCATAAAGAAGAGACTGTATTATGATTTTAATGCATTTTAAGTAATTTCCAACATATTCGTAGAACAGAAAATTCTACTCTGCCATAGTGCAGCAATCTCACCACTTGCCCCCCATTTTACTAGTCCATAGATAACACTCCTTGCAAGTTTTAGGCAAGTAACTAGTTATTTGAAAAAATACATACAATTTGTACACATTGTAAGTGCGATTTTAACACCCACAGAAGTTGAAAATGACAGATTGTCATAGTGCATTAGTCATCATTGGAGAAACAACCACTGTGCTACTTGCCCATCCTCTTGGGGAATATTTAGTCACCTCCTTGGACTTAGTATATTTTCCAACCCAGAGTTGGACTCACTTGTCACAGATCTTTCTTCTTAAGAACATTTCTCCTGTCCTAAGTAGGCAATGGACTTGCTTTTATTGTTCAATACTCTACAGTATGGGACTCCTGGCCAGCCCTACCACATAGCATGTGTGTCCCTTCAGAAGGCATGTAGTCTTCCAACTGGGCACACGAAGCCTGTCACTCCCAGAATCGACCCCCACCCCCCTTTTCCTTTATTTTTCACATTAACTTCTTTGAGATAGTTGCGATCTGGAATCTGGGTTTCTCATATCAGATATAAACAGGTAATATTCATCGATAGGCATTTTTATATACACACAGACTCATATGTATTTATTAAATACATGATAAACACCTATGTTTGCATAGATTCATTTTTCTTTAATTTTATAATAATTAGAGTGTTGTTTTGAAATCTTCTAAATTTCAGTGAAACTTGTTCAATATAAATGCAGTCAGCTTAATAATAAATCTCACATCTTTAACTTCAGAATCATAAAAATTTCCAATCTTTTCAACCTACCTAACATCTACTAAGTTCTATGATAGTTCATTTTGGTTATCACCTTGATTGAATTGAGGGGTACCTAGAGAGCACTGGTAAAGTATACTTCTGGGTGATTCTGTGAGGGTGCTTTTGAAGAGGGTTGTTATGTGGATCAGCCATGACCTTGGGATCCAAAGGAGCAGACACAGAAAAAAAGGGATAAGGCAGCTTTTGCTCTCATTTTTTTCTCAAACCAGGGGTCTTTCTGTGGCTGCTATTACCTGTAGACATCAAATTCTAGATTGTTCAGCCATTTATAAAAAAAAAAAAAAAAAACCCTTTAGCTATGCTTTCAAGCTTTTAGTCTTGGAAGGGGGCAGCATTATTAGCTTCTTTCTCATTCAAAGTTTTTTGGCTTCTTGGGCTGATAAGCTACTGTTTTTTCTGGTTCTTCCATATGTGGACAGCCCTTATGGAGCCACCTATCTGCAATTATATGAGTCAATATAATAAATCTTCTCTCTCTCTCTCCCCTGACACCCCCCCACACCCTTTATGAGAATATGTGCATGCCTGTGCATCTGCCTACGTGTTTTTTTTGTCCAGTTTTTTCTGGAGAATACGGTAATTTAGATTTAACGGATATAAATAAGAAATCATTCCTATTTGAAGATAATAACAAAATATTTTTACTTGGAAACCTTTTGCAACTCAAAGACTCAGAGAAGGCCCTGAGATACAGACAGATCTTCCATCCTCTAAATTCATGTCTCACCTCATCTTTTAAGCCAATGACTTAAGCTCCCTACGAATTGGTGGCATCCTCAGTCTCAGACTGTATTTCATGAGTACTATTCTCATCATCTTTGTCACCTTTACACATTTTTTGAGTCAGGTGTTGAAGTCAGGCAATATGTGCTGGAAAGCATGCTACCATTCATTTGTGAACCAATATAGTTAAATTTTATCAGGTCACAAGTTCAATTAGGAAGTTTTGTTTGCTTCTCAATATTTGTAGATGAGGGAGAAATGTCTCACTATATTACCTGATAATTTTGAAAAACTGAATTCATACTTTTCCAGCCTATTCATTCCATGCTTTCTTATATATCCCTTCTATAGACACACTAAAAACCTTACTTTTCACAAATACTGCTGCACTTTCCTGCTTTCTTGCTTATTCATCCCTGTTTAGCAATATGAGGCTAGAGGTGTGGCCCAATGGCAGCGCCCTTGACAAGCATGAAAAACCCCTGGCTTCTAGCCTTAGACTTGCAGAAAAGGATTAAATAAATATCACATTCTGCAATATTTCTTCCTTTTATTGATTACATGCTTCTTTTTAAATGTTTTCTCTAGTTTCCTAAGTTTGTTTTATCAGAAGCTGTCTATTTACCTGGTTTGCCTGTACTGAGTTCTGTTTTCATCCTCGCTACAGTAGGAGAAGTGGCACATTGTACATATCAAGGAGCTCGAATTCTATTTAGATAAGATAGATGATGATATCACAAAGACGTAGAAGATAAAGTCAAATAACAAGAATGAAAACCATGTAGCATCCAGCGTGGGATTGACCACCCCACGTTACCTAGTTAGCAAAAGCCTGTGTCAACAGCAACACCTAATGCACGCATAATGAAAATAAGAATTAGCAGAATGAAACAAACATGGAAAGATTTAGTGGATAAGCAGTTTGGATGAGAAAGACGAGGCTTGGGTGTGGAGTTCATAAATAAAAGGATCCTGAAATATCTTTTTTTAGAAACACAAAGAAAGCCTAACTCGAGAGTAGAAAATAAAACTAGTAGGTAATAAAGTCAGATTAGAGGGACATTTTTCTTGAAAGTGGGTCTTTATATCCTGTGTAGTCTATGGAAGAAAATTTTTATTTTGTCCTAATTGAAATAATAATCTATTAGAGAATTAAAAAAAACTATCAATGAAGAATGTACTAGTAGAAGTGATGAGAAGAATGGAATGGGAGGTAATTTCAGTAGCTCACATGGCGGGTAGTGGTGAATTGGACTAGAATTACAGTAACGTAAATAGTAAGAAGAATTTCCAAGCATATTGCAGAAATAGCACTGATAGACATTAATCAATAAAGAGATAGTGATAGAAAGATGCCTGTCATGCCAGGCCTGGTGGCACAGGTTTATAACCTAAGCACTTTGGGAGGGAGATGCAGAAGGTGAACAACTTGAGCTTATCCTGGGCATCTTTGTAAATTCGTGAGATAGTGTCTCAAAATGAAAAAAGACAAACAAACAAACAAACAAAAAACAAAACAAAACAAAATCAGGGCTGGGGATGTGACTCAGGGCAAAGCTCTGGGTTCAATCCTTAGTTCCACATACACATAGGCACAGCACAAAAGAAGATGCAACTCATAGATTCTGTACACAGGAATGATGTCAGTGTTCCATAGAGAATTAAAAACACCAACAAAAAATTTGCTGTAAAAAATAAAACTCAAAAATTTGGCTAAATCTTATGTACATGGTGATATAAGGTCTAACTCCTTCCATAATTAATGTGAATAGTGTATACATGTTTGGCAGTAAAGATGCAGCCATGAAACAAAAGAAAGGGATTTTGAATCAGACATATTAATTTTAGATATTCATATCTTTCTAAAGCTAGATGTCAGATACTTATTGGAAGTATGAGCTTAAGTCTCAAAGAAACAAATAAGCTGGAAATACATTCTTGAAGACTCTACATTATAGACACAATATTTACTTATATAGAGATAGTTCGATTGCCTTATCTATTGCGTTGTTTCCTGTTGCTAGGACAACAGTCCTGATATCTCCAATTTAAAGGAGGGAATATTTATCGTGGCTCACACTTTCAAACACTTCAGTCCATGGATGGCAGGCTCCAGTGCTGACGTATTTTGGTGAAACGCCTGGTGGATGGAGAAAGCTGTCCGTTTGAGGCAGCCAGGCAGTGGAGCACAGGAAGAAACTCAGAGAAGAAGGGGGAGGAGGGGGGAAACAGATATAGTCAGTAGAGTTTTGTCTCTATAATGAACCCAGGAATACCTGAAAGTGTCCCTTAGGAATCCATTAGGTTGCCCTGAAGCTAATCAAGCAGACAATCAAGATTAACTGTCACACTAAGGTACAAACTGTTGATACAGCAGAATGTCAAAATTTAAACCAGAGACATTGTAAGGTTCAGATATTGAGCAAAAGAAAAAGCTTATGAGAAACAGCTTCTGATGCAGGAGGAAAAAGTGAACATCTGGAATTCTTAGGAAAGCAGGGAATGGTAAACTATGTCAAATTATTTCAAGATGATTTTGATGATGACAAGGGATTACTACATGGACATGTCAAAGAAGGAGGTCATTAGTGACTTTGCAAAGAGATATTTATAGTGTTGAAAAGATTTATGTCAAATGGCATTTAGTTGAAAGAAAATGGGAAGTGACAAAACAATCTGTGAGTGCAAAAAGTACTGATTTATTTATTTTCATTTTTGATGCAAGGCAGCAAACAAGTGGGGTTGTGGGATTGAGGATAAAAAGAGAATCATCACGTCAAAGAAAAGTTTTATAATACTAGTGATATTATGGCATGCATTAGTAATTAAGAGAAAGATCCTTCCTAAGGGAGCAACGTGAGAGATGTGGTGAGGAGAAACCACACAACAAATGTTTGTGCCGAGTATGAGGAAGCAGACGGAGATTCATGGCTTGCATGAAGGCACTTGCTTTAGATAAAGGCAGGAATATGTAGCTCGTTGCAACAGAGAAAAAGGCAAACATCTGAGTAGACACGTGTGAAAGAATGTGGACCACTTGATGTACACATGAGGCCGTTTTTTTTTTTTGTGTATTTTTTAAACTGTGAAAGGGTGAAGAGTGAGTTTTGAAAACTGAAAAAGAACGTAAAATGTACAAAGAGTGTATTTTTTTAATGATGAAAGCCACGTTTTTCTCCATGGTAATCGATGTTTAAGTGACGCAGCAGTGAGGATTCAAATCTGCCGTCATATTCAGCTTCTCGGGTATATGCATGAAATAAGCAAGCAGATCCTGCAAAGACTGGATATCTTTTAGAAGTTTCATTTAACAGGAGATGGGAGTGTGAAGGACAATTGGAAGTATGTGCTTACAGCGCCAGGAAAAGAAAAACTGGGTAGATTAAGGACGGAGATAAAGATGGGAAAACAGAGAGGTTAAAAGTAGCAGAATCAACAGCAATTGGATGTGAAGGAATGGCGGTAAGTGATCTGAGATGAGACAGGTCGTGGTCAGAGTGGGAGATGCTTGGGTTAAACACTTCAGAATTGGTGATAACAAGGTCCAGCATTCAACCGTGGGGCTCAATGGCTACTGTGATATGGAGGCGAAATTTTTTCTAAGTGAGGAAATCAAACACCGGAGAACACAGAGTTTTACACACACCAGTATTCTATGAATTCTTTGAGGGTAAAAATAAGCTACCTAAGAAGGCAGCTTGGAATCAAGTTTCTTGACGTGATAAAGTCACTGGCATTTTTCTTTTACCCTTAATATACTCCATTTTTTCTTTGTTTCTTTTTTCTTCTTGTTTTTCTCTATTGCTAATTGTTTCTTCAAAGAAAAAAGTAAAATAAAATAATTTGTGTAAAAATAAAAGCAAACAGACCAATGGATACACAAACTGTGGTATTTACAGACAATGGAATACTATGCATCAATAAAATCCAATAGCGTGGAGGCTTTTGCAGGCAAATGGAAGAAACTAGAGAACATCATGCTTAGTGAAGTAAGTTAGAAGCAGAAGGTGAAACATCAAATGGTCTCTGATATGAGAGACCCAGATCACAACTCTTATGGAACTTTAAACAAAAAACAAAGTGAAACAGGGGGGTAGGGCAGGGAGGCAGGAAAGGAGGGATGGGTAGGAGGAGGGATAAAAGGAGAGTGGGAACGTCCTTGTCACCTCGACAAGATATCTAGGTGAACAAAATGCTAAACTTCATTGTAAACCTTAAATTTCACACTTATACATATCAATAAAATGGGGAAAAAATAAAAGCAACCTGAAACAAGACAACCTTAGTAAATATTTAACAATAATGAATGTATAATCAAATGTAGATCTTTAGCATTTTACAAATGAAAACAACAGGTGTATACTCTTTAATATACTTATTTAGTGTAACATATAAAAATACTAAAACATGGAAGATGGCCTACTCAGGCCTACTCAGGTTCACATGTTATATTACCACATAAAATTAGACTATATCTAGACACTATTAATAAGACTAATGCATTCTATATGGGAAATCTCTTTAGAAAATGGCCAGTACATAATTTTCAGTATCATCAAATATAGCTAAAGGGCAACACTAGAGTATAAATCAGAATTTAAATATTTTAATGAAATAAAATTCACTTGAAAACTAAGAGTAAATCATAACTTTCCCCAAACCTTTTAGTAATCTTACAATTCTACTCTATTTTGTCTCATCCCCTTTATTTATTTGCAAAGGAAAATTATATTAAAATTACACAGTTCTATGATTTCTCTAAGTTCTTTGCTAGAGAATCCAAAATTAAGTCAAAGTAGTATTGTCCACATGAGATATGAAAATCCTGATCAAATATAGGTGGTATGGAAGTGGGAAAGAAATGGGGCACTTCAACAAAAATTAGAACAGTTTGAGGGCCTACGTAAACTAATCTACGGTGGCAAAACCTAGGGGATTTAGCCAATGCAAAGGCAAAGGAATCAGAGAGATTTATGAACATATTCCTCTAAAGATTATTATTTCCTCCCATTCCATGATGTTGGTTGCCTTTGTAGTTTTATTTGTTGCTATCAGAATATCTCCCCAGTCCTAACACATTGGAAATGCCAAGTTCATGACTGTGATTCCAATGGCTCCAATATTGTCAGAGTGCACTCTTTTGTTCTAAGAATGTGTAAATTAACTGTTCTTACTTCCCTTTTCTTCTCAACTTAAGAGTTCTCAAGTATGTGTCACATTCTAGAACCCAAAGGGCTGATCGTCTGTTAATAACAGTTTATTTTTACCTATTATGAATTTTTATGAATTAAAAATAGTAAAAATAAGGTGAAGAAAGAGTAACAGGCAGGAGAGGTGAAATGATCTTCATTTAGCATCTTTTTCATTTGTTGTATAATTTCTACTTTAATGTTCTGATGACTATGTGAATGTATTTTGCTTACATAATATATGTGTATGTGTTGCAAAGGATGATGGAAGAGACATATTATTTGTAAAATTAGCCATATGCATTTGTGAGGGTTTTCAAGAAGAACAGAACCAATGGTGTGTGTGTGTGTGTGTGTGTGTGTGTGTGTGTGAATTGTGCAGTGGGATTCAACAGGTAAGCTTACAGGATCAGAGGCAGTGAAGTCTACTCGAGTGGAAAATTGGAGGGGACAACAGTTGATTAGTCCAAGAATCAGAGAGCCTCCAAAAGGAAGGAGTAAGGATATAGCACCATAGCTTTGTGGAGTCACCAGTAGGAGTCTGTGCTGAAGTGCTGGAGAAACTGCAATGTAATAGCTTAATGTGAAAGCAATGATCAAGCAAAATGGAGCTTTCAAGAAGCAGCATTCATTTTTTTCCCTTCTTCTCCTTTAATTCCTCCTGGAAAAGTCCACCAAATATCAGAGTGGGTTCCAGCCACATGGGTTTGTTGTCCTCAAAGCCGCTCATCTCTGGGAACACTTCGCAGAAACATACAGAAGTGTGCTTTACTAATCTAGGCATGTGCCACGTGAGTCAAGATGGTGCCATCACGCCACTTCCCTCGAGCTAGCAAACCAGAAAAATTCCAAGTAGAACTGTGAGGTCATCGAGTGTGTAATTTTGAAACTAATTAAATACATATTGAATATCTCATATCCAAAATAATTAAAACCAGGACTGATTTAGATTCAGAGATTTTGTTCATAATTTAAAATATTTGCACATAAAGAATTAAGTTTTGATGTGAACCAATCCAAATATAGAAATATATATAAAATCAATCTCACACATTGATGTTAATAATTTTTTTTTCAAGCAGCAAAGTTTCACAGTACGGTATTTTCCACTTGTAACATGGTGTTAACATTCAGAAATACACAACTTTGGAACATTTTTGATTTAAGATTTTTTAATCTTGGATGCTCAACCTGCAATGGCTTTAGCACGAAATATTGTCACATATTTAGGAATAACAATTTTGGGTCCACTATGTGCTTTTATTAGTTTTCTTACTTATACAAACCATATATTTCACCTGTCTCATGGATATGTCTAAGATAGAAAACAAGTAAATGTTTTCTTTATTGTTTGGAGTCGAGAATCAACCTCTTGTGAAATCAAATGGTTTATTCAGTTAAACTTCATTGATATGGTCATGACTTAGGACACCAAAAAATATAAAAGTAATATGATATTAAACTTGTCCCTGAAACTCTTAAAATGTAACTGAAAGGGTAAGGTGATCATAGAAATAGTAATTACAATTATTACAAGTAATGAATGTTCCAAATACTTAATTAGCATTTCAAACACCGCATCTAAAAATGATAAGATTACTACGCATAACAGTACACATAAGTAAGAGAAAATGGAGGTTAAAATAATACTAACAAATTCTTAGAATTTGAAGAGGTCACAGTGACTGTTTAATTTAACTCTTCTATTTCAAAATGAGGAGATTAACACTCTGAAAATGATGTATTCGTCACGTAGCCCACTAGTACAAGAAAAACATAACAGAGCAAGCAGAGAAGCAACATCTTTAGAAGCACTGCCTCAAGATTCTGATCAGGAGAAGAGTGTGTGTTCCAAGACTCTTTCCTTCATCCTTAACTATTTCAGTATGGAAGTATTTCTTTTGGCTGAAGCAAAATTATCCTTTAGATTTAATTCATTTGACCATGATAAGAACTTTAAAACCATTTAAACAACATGGGTAATATGGTTTTTGTGTTGTGCAACATCGAATAATTCAACTTTTCAGCAATCTGATCAGATATATTAACTGCTTTATGTGCCTCAGGCCAGAGTACTTCATAGATACAAAGGTTCAAAGATGCTAACGCTATTTTCAAAACGAAAATCCAAATTAATGATTGCTTTAGACCAGGAGGAGGACTTTGTTTGACATCAAAGTCTAACATCATGTGGCTTCTGTTACTCAATACTCTTTTGGAAAAAAAAAATAGGAAATTTTAAAGCATTAGAAGATCTAGGGACAGTGAGTCTAAGTAATCAATATGAATTAAAAGACATCTTCTCTATTTTGGGTTTATCAAAAGCTAGTCCCGTGTGTGTGCCACTAAAGAGGAAAGAAGACAAGAAACATATGTGTAGGAGCACCCCATTAAACACACACACACCCCTATCTTTATTTATTCAGTAATAGATGACACATATAATATTCAGATAGTTATCAGTATATGCTTTAAGGTTATTTTCAAGCTTGTAATGAATAAACTTTGACCCTCATGTAATGCAATACCTGCTTCTTTCTGAAGCCTTATCTTGACAATTAAGTACAATTTAGTACTTAAATAAATACTCTATAATCACTTTCTACTGAACTCTTTGGGTTAATACTATTATACAAAATTAAATTCAAGTTTTTTAATGACAGAAGGATAAAGTTTTTTTTTTTTTTCCTGAGTCTTATGTAGTCCAGGCTGGTTCTGGAACCACTATGTAGCCCGGGCTGACCTTGAACGTATGGTAATCCTCCTGTCCCAGTCTCTTGAATGTCGGAATTTCTGGATGCACCACAGTCCCAGCTAATGTGGTGCTGGGGAATTGAAACCAGGACCTTGAATTTGATAAACGCTTTAACTGTTGAGCTATGACCCTGGTCCATTTGTTTCACTTATCTTATTATTTTACTCTATTTTTATTTGAAGTGATCATGTTGCAAACCTGAAGATATATCAGGGAGCCTAGGAGCACCTTACACTACAAAGTGAGTAAATAGTCTTGTTTATATTTTCTTAATCTAAACTGAGCTTGAACTCATCCTTTAAAGAATAGAGGACCTTTGAAAACTTAATACAAATGCCAACTGAAAGGTATTTGAAAACCTAAAAGGAGAATGTGCATTTTTACTTCATGGTTGGCTGGCAGTGTGCTCAAGAGTTAGGTGAAATTTAACAGAGCGCTTCTTCCTTTTTCTTATTTGTATGATTCTTAATATTCTGAATTCCTTCAGTGATCCCATATTGAAGTGGTCATTGCTGTGGTCCACAGTCTCCTCGTAGAGCCACAAATATCAAGGTCATTTGCTATTCACTCCTTTTCAGGATAACTCCAAGTTGCAGAAAGGGAACATTTCGTATTACACCTTTTGCATAAGTACCAGATAGCACAGAAGAAAATCCTTATTGTGCCTTCTGGTTGCACCTAGAAAATATGATGGTAATTGCATGAAATAAGAGTCCTTAATGTCACCAGATCTTAAAGCTGAAAACACATAAACAAATGAACAAAGAAAAACACTCACTTCTCAAAGGAAAGAGGAAAGTGTAGCCTCGAGCGGGAAAATCTCCTGGCATGGCTGCCCGACCAATTGCTCTGCATCGCTTGGTTCACTTTTTTTTTTAAATATGGAGAATGATTTAATTTGTAAAAGGAGATTTGGCAATGTTTTGGATTTTTTTTCACAATTTGGAGGAAAATATATCCTGGCAGATAATGGGTAGAAATCAAGGTTATTCAGAAGTATTCTATTACATAGAAAAGGACCTTGCAACAATGAATTTTGAGGCATCAAATTAGCAATAGTGCTAACGCTGAAAAAATTATAATTGAAAAAGGGACTTTATAGATTCATAACATTCCACTGTTTACAAATACCACAGTTTGTGCAGCCACTGGTCTGTTGATGGGTATTTTGGTGACTTTCATATTTTAGCTATTTTTTAGTTGTACTGTTATGAACATAGGTATACATACATCTCTGTTAGGTATTATTTTGGCCTCTTTTGGATATATTCCCAAGAGGGGTGTCACTGGATCTAAGGGGATATTTTATTTCCATTTTTTTGAGAGATCTCCATACTGCTTTCCAGAGTGGTTGTACGAATTTACATTCCCACCAGCAATGCAGGAGGGTTCCTTTCTCCCCACAGCCTCATCATCACTGATTACTATTTGACTTGTTGATATAGGCCATTCTCTCTGGAGTGAGATGATATCTTAGCATTGTTTTGATTTGCATTATGGAAGAAACTTGAGAACATCACGCTTAGTGAAGTGAGTCAGAAGCAGAAGGTAAAACTTCCAATGGTCTCTCTGATATGAGAAACCTAGATCACAACTATCTCATGAAACTTAAAACGAAAAACAAAGTGAGCCAGGGTGGTAGGGTGGGGAGGTGGAGAGAGGTGGTTAGGGGGAGGGACAAAGGGAGAGTGGGACAGTACTTGTCACCTCGACAAGATATGTATGTGCACAAAATGCTAAACTTCATTGTAAACCTTAAATGTTGTGCTTATACATATCAATAAAATAGGAACAAAAGGGAACAAAAGCCAAAACTAAATCTTATGTGACTTACGTATTTTTCTCATAATGAACTACTGCACTCTACCTGTACCTGACACTCAGTACATATTTGTCATTACCTACTGCCCCTAACATTGATTCCTGTCCTTAAGTTGGTGGAGTGGTAACAAAAAATGAGATTAAAAGCCAGAAAGAGCAAAGTTGAGCTTCATGAAAGTATCCAGATTCTATTACCTAAAGGAGGTTAATAACACCCCAGAATTCTCTATATAACTCTCTTTCCCCTTAGAAATCAAAGACACATAAGCCAAATTATTCTAAGAAATCTCTTTGGAAATATTGGAGAATTCATTGCTAAAAACATGGACCACTGGTACCCATCAGCATGTGGAGGTATACTTAGCCACATCGCCTTGCTATGGAAGGCTTCATTTTGGCCTATTCAAGTCTCTAAGCCTTTATTTATGCAGCCTCCCTATCACCACAGTGTTGTTGACTATTGAGGAAGCCATTTGCCCCGAGTAAGAATTCTAGGCACTCAGCATGACTAACATATGGCAAATTATGAATTAAATCATATGCTTTTTAAGATAGGCAGACATGGGGATCCAAACCAAATGTATGCATTTTTTTTCTTCTATGTAGGATTGGTATTATGAAGACATATTAGCTGTATTAACATTTGTAATTGGAAGTGAAGATTCAGTACAATGGTTCAGATGCTCTGTTAATTCGTATGTGCATTGAAAATTTGGTCCTTATCATTTCCAAATTTTTTCTTTTTTTCTTGTCTTCTTTTTTCCTCCCTATATTCTTATTAATTTTCACAATTTTCTCCTCATGAATAATCATAACCATAAAGAAAGGTATTTTATGAGTCGTATACTGATATCAGTGTAGTCTGACTGTCCCCTCTCAACCTCCGGAGGGTTATATGTATTTTGAGTGATGAGTTGGGCATTAATAATCAGTTAACGAAGGCATTTATTAGAGATACTTGATAATCCACTTAACCTATGGACTTGGTTTTCATCTGAGACAAAAATTTGATTCAGGAAAACAGTGAGAACTATTCAAAGTTATGATGAGGTTAGTTTATGAAAGTTGTGGACGCTGGACAGAAGGAATGAAACAGAAATATGTGGGAAGGCAAGACCAGGCCAACATGCTCTGTAGTTGGATGAAGAAATAGACAAACCAACTTGGGTGAGGAAGGGATCAAAGGCTGAGCAATGTTAACTATGTTCTTTCTCGATTCATTATAGCCTTCTGTTCCTCCCAAAACCTCACTCTTTTTAAAATTTTTAATGTTCTCTTTTAAATTTCCTGAACTTCAGAATCCATATTGTTAAGTAGATACTCAAAGGGAGTCACTGATGTGCAAATTACACATTGTTTTAAACTTCATTTCACTTTCATGGCAACAACAACAACAACAACAACAACAACAACAACAACAACAAATCGCTGCGAAGGCCATCTGTGACTGTAATTAAATTCTGCATTTATGATTGCTGTCCTAAGTAACTAAGAAACAGGTAGCTCTGGACGTAAATTCACAAGTCTGTCCTGGAAAGCAACCATTAGGACTAGTAAAAAGAAGTAACAAATATCGCAATGAAAAAGAAATTGGGTTTGGATTTCAGTTTTATTCACATCATCAGACAATGGAACACAACATAATTCTTTGATTTTTTTCATTCAGTACTCTGTAAAAATTGAGTAAAATGTTATTTTATAAATAATATTTGCTTTTAATTTTTTCTTCTTTAACGTCAGGTAGAGTGGCAGATGGAATATCTAGAGATTTTAATAATTTATTTGTAAACCCTTAATTAAAAAGAGGCAGTTTGACAAGAAAAATAATAATTAAAAAGAACGGGGAATAGGATGAGTGTGATAGGCAAAATGCTATTCCTAAAAGAATGTATGTTACATGGATTTTTAAGTATATTAGATGAATTTTTAAATCAAATGGGAAAGCATTGCAAATATGTAGAAGAATTGGCACATTTTCCTTCTTGCATCCTGATCTTTATAGTACATTACATCAGTTAATGGCAATTTGTATAATTTGTGTAATGACATAAACTGCCACAGACCTTCACTCAGTGAAGTGCTGTCAGAGTCATAAATCACGAATCACAGAGCGAGCTTAGGGAAGCACAGTCAACTTAGGGTAAAAGAGGAGCGGGTCAGCACGGCCATCATTCAGTGGGTGACTGTGAGAGGTGGGGAAGGAAAATGGATGGAAGTGCGTAAGGACAGCGTGACCAAGCCCGACCTCCATGAGCTCATCCTCCACATCGGATGGAATAATGCTTATGACTACATGTTGTTTTGTTCAACTTCTATAATTACTTTCCTTGATTTGTGATTACTTCTCTATGAAGATTTAAGGAAACAGTGTAAAGAAAACTAAGAGATAGATTTTTGGGGATTTTCAGTGCAGGATACTTATTAAAAGGTATCATACATCATACACACATACATTTTTTTCTTCCATCAAATACTGAACATTTTCTCTGTGGAGTAAGACTTACCAGTAGGCTCGATGTTTGTAGTTTTAGGTAACCACAGAATTTGGCTTTTAGGTACACATGGGGACTTGTTTAATGTCAGTGAGTACATTTACAATAAAAAAAAAAAAACTAGAGGAAATACACATTAGTGTGTCTCAGACTCTCTCTTTTTCACTTCCCTGGTCTTATTCTTTTTCATACAGAAAAATACACCAGGAATTATTATTAGGAATAAAAACATAGAAATTTTATATGTGTATGCTGCTTCAGTGAATGAGTTCTCAAGTAGTAAGGCAATAAATTTTCAGTTTTGTGGATTGTTTCATATAAATAATTACTGTCTTCCTTGTGTATGCACTTGATGGTTTAGTTTATTATCAAGCAAACAACTCAGTCTGCTTTCATTACATGTATGCTATTTGGAAACACGAGGAGATTCCTGGGTTAGAGACAAGGAAACTGTTACGACGATAGCAGTAGCTACATTATGGACATTTTTCTTGCACCGATTTCAATAGTCCGCAATTTCCATGTTAGAGCCTGAAGACATGAAGAGGGCTAGATGAGTTTTGTTTTGGAAAAATCTCAAGTACAACAAAACGAAATCCTTTATAATGGACAGTAAGCATATCTCCCTCTTATTTCACAGATACTTTTTGTTGTTGTTGTTGTTGTTGTTGTTGTTGTTGTTGTCTAAGCTGGTAAGCAGACTTGCCCTTGGCTCGCCCTTGGCTCTGGAAGAAGACAGAACCTCTATCTTCCAAACTCATTTGACATATGAACTTTCTTGCAAACTATTCCAAAATAGAAGATAGCCTATGCCTCTGTTTGTATGACAGAAAGAAGCATATGACACTCACAGAAAATTATCTCCCAACACTTTGCAGGTAGATAAAGTCTTTAATAAGTCCAGTGACTTCAACTCACCCTTGGGATGTGAATCCATGTTTTCTTTCCTAGAAAAAGACAACTCTTACCTCCCACTGTCCCCATTCTTGGAACTAATGAACTTGAGTTACCTAGACAGTGGAAAGTGAAACAAAACATTAACTTAGGTCTTTCAGCATTGGCAGAGGGTCTGAAGCAATAATCCTTGACATTTATCCCCTTACCTTTTATGGTCTAAGCACTTTGTGAAATTATCTAGTTAGTTAATCTTCCTAATGTCTTTGCGAGTAAGGTTAAATGGTGCAGTGCCTAAAATAGGTATATACAAATTATAACTTGATAGGTCTAGTAATATGAGTTTGGACTATAATTGTTCTTGGTGTTTGATGGGATTACAGCCATTTTTATGGGCCACTGGTTGTAGTTTCTTCTACACGTCATCTGTTTTTATGGTCCAGCATTTGAAGAAATGAAATGACCCAAAGGAAAAGTGACTCAATGCAACCAGCCTCCTTTCCAAGTGTATTTATCTTATAATATTTTAAGTTTTGTTCTTTACGTCTTTAGTTAATTTCCCTTGTAATTCTATTTATGTTTCAAGAAATAATAATATGAAAAATATGAAATTGTAAAATCAGTTAAACTTGGTTAACTTTTTTATCTTCAATGAACAATTTCTTCAGAACTGATTTCTTAAACTAAGTTCAAATTGTGTGGATTTTTTAGTAAAAGAAGCCATAATTTTTGTTTAACATTTTGTTAACGTTAACCTTCTCTTGACCACACAAAATTGTTAGTATGAGAGTCACAGCATTCCAAAATTTAAGCTGCGCAAGGTGTATGTTTCCCTTACTGATGAATCTTTATCAATAAAACAATAGTTTATATAAGAACCGCATTGACTAAAAAATATTGTAAGTTTTTTATGAAGACTTTCAATAATATCAGCCAACTTTACCCGCAAATCCACGTATGTGAAAAGAGTGGGCAATTATAAATTGCACTTCTTTATCAAACATTCCCTGTGGCTTCTTCTTTTTCCACCTTACTCAGCTCTCTGGAATCCACAGACGCAGGCCAAACCTCTCATGCTACCAGGTGTAAGTTAGGAACTACACATAACAAGGAAAATTTTTCTTAGCACTCACTCACTGGATTCAGGTGGAAAATGGATCCATTTTGCATAAGTTTTTGTGATATCACATTCTTCAGTTCCTACCCCAAAATCTTGCTCTTTAAGGCCACGGATTTTATAACGGAAATCAAAATAAAGGCAGTATTCTTTGTTGTGTTGTCCCATCAAAGCTTAGCTCGTCTTTTTTTTTTCCCACTAAAAAGTTGTCTTTCTTACCCAAAAAAATAACTTTTGCTTCAGCTACACTGGTGCTTCATATTCAGTTATAGCTTAACTAGAGAATCACCATAATAGTAATTTATATTCCATAGAAATGTATTCTTTTTTGAATAGTCATGAACAAAAAAGAAATTCCACTAACCTTTACTTTGAGCAAAACAAAACATTTATTTCAATAATGAGTTGGCTAAAATCTTTCTGGAGACATTTTCTGAATCTTCTAAAGAATGACACTATTTGGTTCCCTGATATGAATCTATTTATTATCAGGCCTGGTAAAGATTGTTGCTTATCAAGACATATAACACAATTGGATTTGCTTTTTCTCCTCTTTAAATATGACATCTTACCCCCTTCCTTTAAAAAATCTTTTTATAAACCCATGTTTTCCAGCTAAATCTTGACGATTGAATATATGCAATATTGATCTTATTTTTCTGCATCTCAGTGATCACATTATGTGCTTTACTTATATTTTTATAAAACTTTATTTCCATTTCTTTGTGTTTACAGTCTCTTCCATTCTCCCAAACATACATAAATGATGACAAATGTGATCAGCCTCATCACCCAAACACAGACAATTGTAGGACAAAGTTATGTGACCTCAGAAATAGAAGTTCAGCCTGTTTTTGATGTAAGTGTCACGATCAACCGAGGGCTGCCCTGGTGACAGATAATTAGGGAAAACTGTCAAGCTTGCAGCTGAGTCTTGTGTACATCTGCTCAAAGTCAGTTCTGAAAACTGTGGGATCTAGGAAGACAATCTTTTGTAATTAGCCAAGGCCACTATAATCCATAAAAACATCTGATCAAATTGATTTCCAGTCCGTCAAGTGATATCTGTGAACGGCAACTTTACCGATCATTCTGAAGCTGAGACAACCTCATGTAAACCTCTAAGGTCATTTAAGGTCCCTTTGCCTTATAAATATAAAATCATTTTCAGTTTTTGACAGGTTGCCTTCTCATGTAGTGTGGTTAAATAAAAGAGAGAGAGGAAGTAAGGGGGAAAAGGAATGTCAGAAACATTCACAAGTCATTAACGTGAGCGAGGAAATATCCGCAGACTGTCCTCCACAGGAACAATTTTCTGCTGAGTTGTAATTTAAGAAGCGAGGGAGTTACTTCTTTTCTTTCGCGCTGGGATACTTAACTTTGTCTTTACGGTGTGCGCTGTGGGCCGTTCGACCCGCATCTGTCTCATTACTTGTGAGTACCGCTTCCCCTTCCTAGCGTCCTGTCTCCTTCGCTCTCCCCAAACTCTTGTCTGTAGACTGATCTTTCTTGCTCCCAATTTTTGAAATCGAATGTGGTTATTGTTTCCCAGCCTCTCTATTGACCTGAATGTTGTCTTTAATTCTTTGCCCAAGGATTAAAGTGACCTGTTTAGTACATTTTAGTATTAGCACACACTCATTTTCCCATGGTAACATATAGCTTCTCTCAATATTATTTTTACTCATTTAAAATTCCAGTCTTAAGTCAAATTTTTTTGAGGGGGTCTGGACTATTTTTTCCCCATTTTATTGATATGTATAAGCGCAAAATTTAAGGTTTACAACGAAGTTGAGCATTTTATGCACATACATATCTTGTCAAGGTGACAAAGACTTTCCCACTCTCCTTTTGTCCCTCCCCTTACGCACCCCTCCTTCCCTCCCCACCCTACCCCCATGTTTCACTTTGTTTTTCATTTTAAGTTCCATAAGAGTTGTGATCTGGGACTCTATCAGAGAGATCATTCGATGATTCACCTTCTGCTTCTGACTCACTTCACTAAGCATGATGTTCTCAAGCTTCTTCCTTCCATTTGCCTGCAAAAGCCTCCATGCTGTTGGACTTTATAGATGCATAGTATTCCATTGTGTATAAATACCACAGTTTGTGTATCCACTGGTCTGTTGATGGGTATTTTGGTGACTTCCATATTGTAGCTATTGGTAGTTGTGCTGCTATGAACAGTGCTGGCGAGGCTGTGGGGAGAAAGGAACCCTTCTGCACTGCTGGTGGGAATGTAAATTCGTACAACCACTTTGGAAAGCAGTATGGAGATCTCTCAAAAGACTAGAAGTAAATATCCCCTTTAATCCAGCTACACCTCTCCTGGGAATATATCCAAAAGAGGTCAAAACAACACATAACAGAGATATATGTATACCCATGTTCATAGCAGCACCACTAACAAGAGCTTAAGCCAGTTCTAAATCCCCACTCTCTTCTTTGGGTTCCGATTGGACATTTTCTCTTCCCTCGATGTGTGTGGATGAAATTGTCCAAGTGTGGTCTTTACATTGTTTATTATTTTTTATTACAAATATACTCACAGATATGTTCCTGGTAATGGCTCTCATTTATTCCTACCACTATGCACTGTTCTCTGTGATAAGGCATCTTTCTGACATCTCCTCACTCTTCAAGATCTCATTGCAAGAACTCCCACAGCGGAAGATACATTTGCAGGGATTCCAACTCTCCATTTTCTGTTTGTCTTGTTGTTCTGCTTTGTCTCCACAGTTCCTACTACTTCCTCTAAGTTGACTTCTTTCTTTCTTTTTCCTGTCTTCACCAGTTTAAATTTTTGTCCTGATTTCCCAAAGGGATGTCTATTTAAAAGACATAAAACATAGCTTTTGTGTAAATCTAAAAACATTCCAAACTGAATTCATCTTAACCTCACAACTGAACTCAGATTACTTGATTTCAGTAAGGCAATGGCTGATTTCTTTTCTTTGAGTACAATTCTTCTACTCTAAGGAATTTTTCCCATTCCACCCTCTTTCCTTCTTTCCACGGTGTCTTCCTTTAATCTTTCTTCTTTCACTGTTTCATCTTTTTCTTTCTTTTACTCCATAGAATTTTTATTGTCCCCCTTTCAAATTGTTACCTCTTTCCCATTAAGAACAGTTAACATAGATTCCTTTATTGAGATATAATTCACATACCATAAAACTAACCACATTATCACTCAAGTTTTTGTAGGTTTTTGTATATTTATGTGTCCGTTGATGGGATTATATGAACTTGAGGGAATTATGACCCACACCTCCATTAGGATTAGGATTTGTCAGCCAGATTGGGGATCAAGAACTGGTCTGGATTAGAGTGAGTCATTTGTGGGCTGTCCAATGAGAGAACAGTACCCACCCAGATGTGGGAGGGCCAACGGGAACTCCAATGGTATAAAAGGAAGGAAGAGAGGATTGTTACAGTTTCTTCCTCTGGGAAAGCTCTTGCCTTCACGATTATCTATGGACAGATCGTCAGCATAGATTTACTCCAGTCTCAACTTGTGCCTGTCTGTCTGTTGCTGCTCTTCAGTTGCTGATCTTTAGGCTTTGCTCTTCACCTGAGATCTACAGCAGATTCTCACCTCACTGGCTATTCTGCAGCCCCGGACGGGAGATCTACTTCATGTCTGAGCAGCCATCTTGGACCACCTCTGTCCTTGGATTTGGATAGACTTTTGGAATATGTGTTTTGTTTGTTTGTTTTAGTTGTATATATAAGTATTTACTCTGGCCACACGTACTAACAACCTAGGAATCAGACTTGGATATGATCTTTATCCTATGTCCACTAGGCTAGTAGAGCGCTTATTCTTCTACTTTTGCTAAAATGAGTCTTCAGTATTTGATGATTCTGAAGAGCTTTGAATCATTGACTTCACTTTTCCTACATTCTTGTTTCTGTTACTCCTTATATAATTTTCTTTATGACATCTCTTTATCTCTACCAAAATCTGAACTAGTAAATTGTTCACCAGAACAATTACCAGGGTTACCAAATAAAACATAACTCTCACCTATACAGACCCTTAGAAACCTTCAGTGATTTTACATATCGAACGCCACATTGTGAGTTACTGCTTTCAACTTTCCTCAATTAACTGTGTACCTCCTGCTCATGTATTGCAATTATCTCTTAACAATTATCTTATTTTCTATCAGAAGATAAAAACAAACCTAAAAATAGTACTGAGAATCTGACTTATAGTAGATTGGTATTGGTATTTAAATGAATAAATAATATAGAATAGGTTACATTAGCATAAGGTAGGATTTTAAAAATATTATCCATATACCAAAAACAAAAACAATGATATAATCTAGAATGATACTTTGTATAAGATTGTGAATCTGAATTCTCTTTTCTCTTTAAATATAAACCAGGTACCATCTAGCAAGTTATTATATAACAGCTTAAATTATAATGCAACCTACTATAAAACTAATGACTTAGTTCTTAAAGTTAAAATGTTTTCATATTTTCGTATCTTGCCGAATAATGGAATGGAATATTTTAACATAGAATTGTTTTCTCATTTATGAAATATATGCAAAAAACAAAACTGTGACTATTATCAGGAGAAAAACATTTCACATACAGATCATCACATAATGTTGTAATAAAGCAAGAAAATTTTCCAAAGACAAATTCATTGAGTCATTCAGAATCCTGATTATTCATATACTTAGTATATTCTTTAATTATATTCAGGTTGAAGTTAAATATTTCAAAATTCATTGTTGATGATCTTAAGACTGAACAGATTTTAATTTGGAAAATCTTAATGTAGCACCACTCAACGTATTTAAAAAAATGACAAAACTTATAAGATTCAGCATGCAAATTTGGGCTGATTTGTTTTAGTTGTTTAGTTTTTTTTCAGTTGTGGGGTTTTATAGTCTTGTGCATTTGACTTGAGATGTTGCTTAGCCTTCATATTCCAAGATGAGACCTTTATAATGTTCTTTAGCATGATATATATATATAATATAATATATATATATATATATATATATATATATATATATATATATATTATATATTACATGAGTAAATTGGTACTCATGCTCAGCCTCTACTTCTCAAACAAGGCTGTTATTTCATGTTAATATCCTTAAAAGGCAATCAAAATTTATTCCTTTAAAAAGTTCTTTTTTGTTAGTTAAATCCCCATTTTAATAATTACATCTCTTTGTGTTCTTTGTGGACTTCAATATTTGATTTCTCTTTTGTCTCCAAGTTACTTGTATGCACTTTAACTATTTTCTCATTATATGGAACAAGCTACAATTGTGCCATTTGTGGTGGTGGAGACACAGATGACAGCTACCTCATCTTTGAATTCATCTGTGGTAGGTACCAGCAAAGCCCAGCACATTGAGAATTTCTGATCTGTTTTTTCTTTTCTTCTGAGGAATTCTTTAGTAACTGAGAAGCTTTCTTCATTACCAGAAGTCAGAGTTTAGAAGTGGAGGAAAGTAAGTACAAAATGCTAGTAAGTGATTCATCCTTCTTGGTCATTGACGCGTGATTCAACAGAATGATTCAGAGTTTCTCCATGATCTCTTCCTTTTTTATATAAATTTTTGAGTGACATTTTCTTGTTTCTCATTTCTTCAACTGTATTATTTTTGTTTTCTGTAGTTACCTCCAAAGTAAATCATTTAATCTTATTTCCTGTCATAAAGTCAATTTTTGAGTAAATCCAATATGAGACAACAGGTTTTCAACAAGTTCTTGCTTAATGAACCTGTAGAGTGCTGTAAGTGACTAAGAGGCCACTTAAATACCAAAGATCTGTGTAAGATAAGAGGGAATTCTGCAGTCATATGTATTCTCAGTTTTCCTACTTCCTTGAACTCTATTCCCTCCATTTAGAATCTCGTTCAGGTCTTGGGCATTTCTACCTTTGTGGACCCTAATGTTGTTTTATTACCCAACCACTGATATTTTCTTGGGGTAACTGAGAGTTTCTGAAACCTGCTTTCTTATTTCCTTCCTCCAAAAATGCCTTACAGTAGAAATTATTTTCTCCATGATTTTATCTGTTTAAACAAATTCATATTTAGACACAAAGCACAGTGTATTATCTCTTAATAATAATTTATCATTTAATCGATCTCTCTGAGAGATTCATTTTATCAGAGGAAAGCTATCAATCATATAAACACAAAATTAAATTGGGGAAGTTCCAGGCACTGTGTTAGGTAAGTGGAAGGAAAAATTTATTTTTAGGACGGAAAGAAATCTTTCGTATTACATCTAATACATAGTAACTTATTCAGACTGAACCCTGGGATGGATTTGGTTCCAGGCATCATCCAGTCTATTTTAGGATCTCTTTAATGAAACAGAGAATTTTTCATATAACATGATTGAGGTCCTTCTTCTATTGTTCTTGCCATCTACTAGTGTAGCTGTGGAGTAAAACACATTAAGGTGTAGAATAGTAGAAAGTATCAAGAAGTATGTTCTGTGTTCTTTTGGCATTTGGTGGTAGAGAAATTCATATTCTGTTTAGTGAGTGAGCAGTATAGTTGGCCAACTCACGTGCAGGAATTGGTCTATTTTTATTGCTGAGAATTTTGGGTTGCTACTGTTTTTTTATTATTTGCAAATGCAGATTTTCTTCAACTTCCTTCCTTCATATGAGGATATTGTAATGAAGATTTGAATTCTAATTTAAAACCATCTGTCCATATTTCATAGTAATAATTTTGTCTTCCCATGACATTAGCAAAGAAGATATGTTTTTTACCACTTTATAATATTAGCATCTACAATTATTCTATTAGTTATCCCTCACTATTAAATCAGGCAATTTTACTTTTAAAACATTTCAAAAAAGGGTTGTTAAAATGGACCAAAGTAGAATACAGGTCTTTGGTCTGATTTCAATATCATATCACAGCTATATTCCCAAATAAAATCATTAATCAATAGGCTTTTCTTGTCAACATGTAGACTACAGCTTTTCAACATGGCACATACTTTCTTACTATTTGACATTGATCATAAATCACTACTCATGAGGTATAATCACTCATATCATTAGGAACACAACCAATTGGACACTGACTTCACTCAAAATGGCTTAATTCAACCTCTAAAGATAGTTCTTTTAGAGGTGGTCTAATTTAACATGGTGTTTATTCTGTATAGTTCAGAAACAACTTTTCTGAAGAGATATGAAATTATTTATGATTTAATAATGATCAACATCCTTGAGACCTTTAAGACAGTGACAACAATATTCTGTATTCTGATTTCCTGAGAATAGCATTGTTATTGCATGTAAAAGCAAGAAAATGGAATAAGGGATAATATTAAAGAGACTAGGTGTCAGACACTTAGCTAAGAATTCAGTCCATGTTGTTGAACTTTTATAATGCAGAATATTCATGTATTCCTCAGGTGGAGAAGTTTAGTTCCAATACACACACAGAATCATGCAAAGTCAAAAATTACATAGGAAAATATTCTTTCCAGCATGCTCTAAAATAATCTCCAGTGTAGTTATTAAAGTATATTTTGATGGTTTATTTTGAAAAATGGAGAATTTTTATTTTTATTTTTTATTTGTGTAGACAGTGCTTAAAGAAGTGCTTTAATTCAATGAATATTGCTGACTAGAATAATACACATATTTATAATAACCTAAATATTTTTGCTAAATTCCAAAGCAAGCCCCTATACGTCATAATGCTTACTGCTTACTATTCTTGTAAAACTTAAATATTAATTTTCTATATGTATCATTTTCTCTTCATTGCAGTGTTTCCACAGATGGTAGGTTTGTTGCAGAGATGACCCTCGCTTCTCCACTCCTCTCTTTAAACTTGCCCTTTTCCATCCTTATAATGAGATTGCTTTTTTTCTTACTTTTAAAACATGAGTTGAAAATTAGGTGATTTTGAAAATTAAAAGGAGCACAAGTGACCCTATGCCAGTTTTGAGCAGAAGAATAAAAATTTCTCAGGCAATTTTCTCTGTCTGTCTCAAATCCTGTCCCTTTCATGTGAAGAAAGCGGGAGTCTGCCAGATAATAGTAGCTGAGGAAGGAGTGCACTTTTATTAACCCAGTTTCCTGAATCAACATACAAAGAATGCTCAGGCTAGTACACAGAGCTTCTTACCTGAGTTGTAGCTGATGACCGATTTGTGAGCACGAATTAATTGCACTTCGCATTAGTAACTTTTGAGATGGTGTGTTACTCAGTAGGAGCTAACTGATATACTCATGTTTGTACCTCCTTATTCTAACTAATAGAAAAATTTAAAAAGCATTTTTTCTTTAAATGGGTTAGCGGACTTCTGTGTAAGCTAATATATATTTTCTTAAATATACACTTTTAACAACTTGGACTTAGACATACGTTAGAAAGATAAGATCATTTTGTTTTCATTCTTCATGGGTTTTCCTCATAAGTCCCACGGTAGGAAGAATACAAGCTCTTTTTCACCAAATACACAGTTTAGTATTGGCAATATTATGAACTTTTGACCTATATGTAAGAAATGAATAAATATCATAAATTAATCTGTAGGTGTTGGCCCTCTCCCCAATTATTTTTGTAAATAGCCATTCATAATTTATTTTTAATTTTTAAAAATTTTAGTAGTGTGCATTACCTTGTTCATATATACACACAGGTAGGTTTTGTTTTTGAATTCTCGTAGTTGCATTTACATACTTTGATTCTACTTCCATTTTACTTTCTTCCGATCCTTTCCCTATTATTTAATAATCTTCCTTCTGCTTTTATGTCATTATTTTAGCTTTTCTGTTTAGAGGAATTCAAAGCTCTACATGTCAAGGTCAAGGAAGATATTTGTCCGTTTCTCAATAATTCTCACTCAGTTTCTTTCTCCAGATCTTTCTCTACTAGCAAAAATAAGATGCCCTGTTTAGCACCTCCTCTGGGCAACTGTCAGAGTTGGTCAGTGACGTTCTTTTATGGGAAGACACGGAGCTGCCGTCTTAGAGCCATTCTGAAGGATATCAATGGATTGGAAGAGGGTCCTCAACTACCCCAACCTTCTCCCGCACAACATGCGTAGGAGGACAGTCTGCGATCATGAGTACCTAAAATGCTTCCAGTTCTTTATGAAGTTCTTGACTACAGCTCAGGGGAACTCGAGACATAAAATACACATGTGTATGAGTCAAATAGGCTATTTTTTAATTTGAGGAATATGTGGTTGATCCACTGTAATTGCTTGACAATACTTAACAGAGTCTGGCATATGCCAATGTTTTGCAAATACAGTTAAATTTTGAATAAATGGACAGAAACAATTGTATTGTATTTTAATATTGAATTGAAAAAAATTAATACAAAAGACTGTCAACTCTTGATACTTTGACCAGAAATCACATCTGAGATTTGTTTAAATTAATAACGCAAAACCTTGCTGTATGAGAATAACAGTAGGAAAAAATAGAACTGTACATTCTTACAGTGACTCTGACCCCAAGTATTTAACATCTTCTGGCAACACAATCTCCTCTTCTTTTCCTGCTACAGCTTACGTCTTCTTCATGGTGAAAGCCTAGCACGAATATCTGGTGGTAGAAACACAAGAAGTGGATACATTTTTTCCATAAGTAAGTTCAGATGAAGAAATATTTCAAACCAGATTCAATGAGCTGCTTTATTCTTCAATAAATCATATGTGGATGTAAGAATGTGGGAAAGGCTTTGATCATGTTATATTTTTTCAGTTCCTCAATCAAGCAGGCTCCAATCTATTTTTGATAAATACCAGTGTTCAGGTTGAAGATACTGGATCTAGACACCAATCTACAAAACATCTTAGGTCCCAGTAAAATATGAATGCTGACCTCCAGTTCCATCTATTTTTTCAGGAAATGACATGGTCTGTTTTTGTTCTTATTTGTGGTGCTGGGGACCCAACCTAGGACCTTTGTTTGCTTTTATTTGATTTATTTATTTATTTTTGTTTTGAGACAAGATCAGTAACTAAGCTGCCCAGGATGAGCTCAAATTTGAGATGATCTTTCTTCAATCTCCCAGATTGTTGAGGCTACAGTCTTGAAATACCAGGCCTACCGTATTACTCTTTTAGGTTGAATCATATTCCACTATTCATATATGCTTTTTTAACTCATTTATCTGTTGATGGGTACTGAGGCTATTTTAATGTGTGAGCTGTACAGCAATTAACATGCATATGTAGATAGCACTATGCTACATAGACTTGACTTCTCTTTTAAATATAAGCAGAAGGTCCCTACTCATGTCAGTCTAAAAAAGCCAGCATCAAAAATCAAATATTTTAGATTTTCTCATATTGGAAACCTAAAAACACAGTTTGACTAAATCATTGAGCTTGCCAAGGTGACTTCCACTTGCACAGTGACAGTAACTTTAATCTCAAGGAGAGTAAAATCAGCACAAATCCTTTTCATATTGTCTTCAAATCCTACTTAGGTCCTAATATTTATCAAAGATAGATTGAAACTTCCTTGGTTTAGAAATTGAAAGGCTGTATCATGATACGAGGCTTTCCCATACACTTGCAAATATATATGCTTTATTAAAGAATAAAAGAACTCATAAAATTTGATTTCTTCTCCCATAAACTAACTTCTCTTTGGGTCATTTGGGTCATTTGTAAGGGTTACATTGTTACCCTAACATTACCTTGTTCTTATATACGCTTATGCTTTCTACTTTACCTTGCACCTAAGAGCTCCAGAAAGTAAGAAAGTGGTTACTTACTTAGAGATTTTAATGCATGGTTAGACAGTTGGGACGACTTATTCTCAAAGACAATCTAGATGTAATAATTCAATAGTTGTTATTTACAAAGCAGTGTTCCTTTGTTTCTTCTCAATTTCTCATTCAGATGTAACATGCCCACCCAGAGTACTTCACTTTCATTCCGTCACTTGGATCTAGTTCTGTAATGTCACAAGAATAGATTGATGACGTCTAGGTTCTGGTTTGGTTTGGGTCTGGAATCTTCCCCAGAAGCCTCATGGATTTGGATGTTGTGGAATATCAATGGATTTCATGAGCTATTAAAAGATAGGGCTGGGTGGAAAGGGAAGACAATTGGAGTTTAACCTAGAAGTGTGAAATCTAGCTCTGCTCTTCTTCCTTCCCACAGTTTCCTGGCTGCTGTGGGATCGACAGGTTCCAGTTCAGCCTCCAGCATGGGCTTCCGCTGTTGCCAATTGTCCATGACTGAGACCTTCTAAAACTGTGAGATAAAATAAACATTTCTTCTTTTGAGTTGCAGATATCAGATACTCTGTCCTAACAATGAATGAGGAGCTAAGACAATGTCCTTTTCCTCCGTTTATAGTTCACTGTTTTGTTGATGGTTGTAGGTTTTTCAGTAAGAACAATTTCTAAAAAATCATATGCATAAGATCTACCATTCATGCTTATAGCCAGTTATATTGAAGGCACCACCGTATTGTAGGTGAAATAATATGTAAAATTTTGTAAAATAATTTTGCAAAAAGTTTTTTTTTTAATTCTTTGTGCATTTTAAGACTAAAAACAAAATGATTTCTCCTGCACAGGATATTGTAATGATTTTGCAGTGTCTCTTAGCTGAACTAACTATACGTTTTCCAAGAATTGTTTTACATCAACAGTCCTGGGTGTGCATGGACTCTGGGAGAAAGTTTGCACGAGAGTTGAAAGTTTCATGCTTTTATCAATAAGAAGATTTAATGTAGTGATTTTGGAACTGTTTCATCTCATAAATATCCCTTATCTGTCAACACATTTTATTAACATGGGGGCACAGCCAGGTTCATGGCTCCCTCAATTTTTTTTTTATTCTGTTTTATCTTTTCTGATGACTAGGACCATAGTTAGCTCCAGGAAAATAAGGTGTCATTTTTTCCTGACAATAATGTGGATGGGTAAAATTGAAGGCCCAGAGGTGAGGCTGAGACCGGAGCTTGCATCGTTGCATCTGTGGATGCCAGTCCTTCTTTGCATTTTTGTCAGTCCTATTTTACATTTTTCTTTCTGCTGACATCCTGGTGCAGAATCATATGCATGAAGGATAACCTTATGTGCCCCACCATCATAAAGATACATTTCTGCAATAATTCCTTATTTTATATCAGTCATAATAGCTAGGTGTCTCTGACTGAAACTTAACTAACATGAGTAGATAATATAAGGTGACATATGGAAAACTGGACTCTAAGAGAAAATTATACAAGCAAAAGGTAACAGACATGGACACAACCTGGTCAATAGGAGCTCATGTGTTATAATAATTTTATTAAGTAAAAGATGATAGTGGGATGGAATGGACAGAGAAACCAGCATGAGGTGTGAGATGTTTTATTATTTGTATTATTGAAAGTAGAGTAAGAGGCCATTTATGTAAAGAAGAATTGGACCTTAAACCTAATCATGCCTTAGAGCTTCTATTTGTGATGTCAAGATAAATTGTCTTTTATTTCCTTGAACTATCTTAACCATTTTTTCTTTCCCGTAGACAAATTGTTGAAATTATATCTAGAATTCAGCAGGATCTTAATTTCTGCTGGCGAGCAACAGAGCTTTCTGGCAATATCTTCTCAGAGACCTCTAAACTTTATATTTGCTCAGTGATTTTGCCTGAACTTATTCCATATGGGGGTTACTTTTATTTCAAATCATAGCATTTAAGGTTAGGAAATTGCATTAAGTAAGCAAAACTAAAACATTCACAATTTCTATCTCATTGATTGGTATGTCTCATTGGTTTCAAGTATGTCAAAGGCAATAAGGTTTTTAAAATACAAGGGAAGGGAAGCTATTTCTTTCAATATAGGGTATAAGCTTTTCAAAGTAATATTGGATGAATTCAATCTCAAATTGTTAACCTTGATTAAATTATTCTAAATACAATTTTATAGTTTGACATTATTGTAGAATTATGGTTCAATTTATCAGTTTGTTCTAGTATTTCAGGGAAATATTATAAATGCTAAAACACATGAAACAGTAAACAAGATTTGCCACAGGAAAAACAATTAACAATTATATTAATTAGAGTTTGGTAACATGATTTTATAACAGGCAATCTCTTACCTCATCTGTGATACAGAAATGTATGAAATATAAACTTAAGTTTAAAATAGATAATACACTTTTATGAAAGCAAATTTTCTAATGATAAAATGATTAGCATTGGAAAGACAGTTGCATGCAAAGTTTATATTTGTTAACTTCATTAATATGAGACGACGAGACTATGCTCTGTGTCAAGAACTGTCGTAGTTCTTGAGGTTAAAATTGCAAGTCAGTCATGGTCCCAGACCTCTGCTTCTGATATAGGAGAGGGCCACTAAAGCACATGTATTATACAGTGTGTGCAGTTTTGTTTTGTTTTTTACTTTTTAAAAGATGTGATCTCGCTTTATAGCCCAAGGTGGTCCTGAGTTCACCGTGTAGTTTAGTTTGCCCTCAAACCAAAAAGCAATTCTCCTGTCCCAATCCCCCAGTGCTGGGATTACAAGTGTGTGCTGAAATGTCCAGTGTTTCTAGCACTGTGGAATCCAATTTAGGACCTTGTTCTTGCTGGACCAGTGCTTTAAGCACTGTGCTGTTTCTCTAGTGTTTGTACGCTTCAAATCAAGAGGGATTGCAATATGTGAAAAGTGAGCCCACAGAGAAAAAGGCACAGAACTAGAAGTGTATAGTGTACTTAGAGCAGCAGAAGCATGAAGAAGAAAAACAGGAAGCAAACTGCTGAAAACAATTAAGGTAGAATTATTATGAAATATATTTGTTTTTGAATTAAAAATCTTTTAAAAATTGTGATTTTATAATATCAGGATATCAAGCTCATTTAATATTTTGGTTTTGATTTTAAGATACTAAATTCTGAAAAGACTGATAGATTTTCAGTGTTTGAGTGATGATCATTTCTTTATATTCTTAGCCTCAACTTCTCCAGAATTTAATGCGATCTGAGATATGCTAGCCTATGGAATTCTAATGGCTGGAGGATGTTCCTGAACTGCAGTCCAAGTTCATATTGCTAGTTACTCAGGTCTGTAATATGTGAACCACAGCAAGTGTTGAGACCCAATGACATAAAAAGACCAGAAAGAAGTTGATACAGGAAAGAAAGAAAAGAAAAGAAAGAAAGAAAGAAAGTAAGAAAGAAAGAAAAAAGGAAAGAAGGAAATAAAGACTCCATTTTAAAGGATGCTACCACTCTGGTGAAGTAGGTCACAAGAAAGCATAGAAAATTTTAAGTTTCCCAGTGCACATTATGTGGAAAAAGTAGCTTTAAATTCCACATCAGCACCAGTGCAATGTAAATCATTTTTTAAATCAATGAAAATGTTGGGAATAGTATATATCCCGCGAGTTTTAAGTGCCTCCTGCTTACATTGCTGCCTCTGAACACATAATGTAGCAATGAAACACTTTATAGGAATCATGTGGATTTGATGATAAAAATAATAGATTGGGATTCAAAGATTCCTTCCTCACCTCAAAAAAAAAAAAAAAAAAAGAGTGCTGGTTACAATGCTGGCTGGAATAGGAACTTCTTTGAAGATGTCAGGTGACCCTTTCAGGTGCTTACTCTCTCAGTCCCCTACAGGTCAAAGAGGGGGCTGGTACTTCTCTACCTTCTTTCTATTTGACCTTGTAGTCTTGGAAAGTTAAATGAATCAGAGACTGGGAACATCCACTGTTCTCATTCCAGCTGCTCCAGACTCGCAGAGGGCACCATCACTGAAACGGAAAAGAAATTAGGAGTTCTTTTTCCACAACGCGAATGTTTCCTCCTCTCTCTCTTATGCTTCATGGGCGAACTCCTGAGAAATCAGTCCTTGGGCCTGTTGTCATGCAGGAACTGGGAGTAAGAAACAGCATCAGCTCTCTGCAGCGTGCATTGGCGCTAACCAAGGTTTGCATCCGCAGAGGCAGAAGTTCTCATTTTTCCAGATGACTCTTTGGGAGGGACTGCGGGGCATTAGGAAGGCCGTGCAGGGCAGGTCACACCAAGGCCCCAAACAACTTGGCATTGAAACGGCTGCTTATTGGCCAGGTCGTGGTGACTGTTAAGGGGCAGATTTCGCAGCTACTGAAAGGAGGCTGTGCCTTATTGCATCCGTGTGGAATCCTAGCACGCGGTGTTCAATTAGCAGTCAATGATGGACTGACATAGATTGAAAGAATTAGCCATTTTTGAGATCACAGGGAAACTGAACTTCTCTATATACAGCCAGCCAAAAAAGAAAAAGAAAAAAAAGTAAAAGTAAAAGTCAGCAGGAGCCCGCTGAATGTGCAGATGCGGCATCAGTGGAGCATCTAGAGATGAGGGCAGCCTCGGTATCTGCTGAGTAGCCAGCAGTTCCGGGACAGTAAGAGCTGTTTTAAGGTCACAGGAATCACTGCGGAAATGCAGTACATTGGCAATAGCAAATATTCAGAGAAAATTGGTGCTCAATAAAGACTGAAGGTCAGCATTTCTAGGAAAACTTTTTTTGAAAGTGAATATGTGCCTTTATAAATTTGCATTTCATGAATAATGCTTTCAAAAAGGTGACCTCCTCTGGCAATTCAATATAGGACCACTCTTCTTAATCACTCTCTTCTGGGTCTCAAAGTACACAGCCTTTAAACGATAAGAAAATATGAGTTTGCTGTGGCTGTGCCAAAATCTGTTTTGGGCTCATCTGCAAGAAAGTCAGTGCTTGAGAGAAAAATAAATGGCCCAGAAGTTTGGGAAGCTCTGGAACCTGAGGGAGCTGCTCAATCATTTATTTAGTTCTGTCCTTATTTTGCATCATTTGGGGTAGACCTTCACAGAACCTTGGTTTAATCAGCATCAAAACTACCTTTTATACTAGTTACGAACTGTGATTTAGCACACTTAATAGAGAACTTAAGGTTGTTCTTAACAGTAAGTCACCTTACTGTTTCAACCTCTGAATATATACATATTTATCCATATTATTATGTTTTCTGTTAGTAAACAGATTCCCATCCCTCTCATTGATGTTTTAGATAGAAAGCAGAACAAATATGAGACGGAGATTTATAATTTTTTGGTAATTTTTTTCTTTTTTCTTTTTTGAGACAAGGTTTGCTTTCCAGTTCAGACTGATCACTATGTAGTCAAAGCTAGCCTTGGACTCACCGCAATCCTCCTGCCTCAGCGTCCCAGGTGCTGGGATTACAAGCATGCACCACCATACCCAGTTTATGTGGTACTAGGTCATAGAACTCAAGTACTTAGTACTTGGGGCTTTAAACTCTGAGCTATTCTTCCAACCCGAAATGATGAAGATTTATACACTCATTTAAGGAGTTTAAGTTCTGACCACAGTGTCTATTTACATTTTTTTGTTATCAAAGTGACAAGATGGTGTTTCACAATGTCTAAGAATAAAATCAAGGATAAAGGAGGCAATCTCCAAAGTAAGTGGTTAATTTAAAGAGCAAGATGGGAGGAGGATAAGCTCCCAATAGTCGGGATGGATCCCAAAAACGGGTAGTTAATGGGGGTTCTTCATCTAGGAGATTTTAAAGGTCTCTGAGAGGAACTGTCCCATCCTTTATTTTGATTGGCAGGATTTTCTTCCTCTTTCTCTTTCTCACCTAATGTGTTTCTCCACTTCTGCTTTGTGAAGGAATCTGCCTGTCACGTGCATGGATACATCAGGCACTGTCTAGGCAAATTTTTAACCTATCATGGGATTGGTCATACTCTCTGAAGTTACTGCTGGCCTATGTGCATGGGCTTCAGTCCGAAAGTTAATTGACTTAAAACATCTCATGGGTTTCCGGGGCCTGGAGGAGCCTTCCCGCCTCCCACTCTTTGCCATCTCTTTTCAAAAATCTTTATTATAGTACTTCTATTTTGTCCGCCGGATCCTCACCTCTCTCTCTCTCTACTTACATCTTTACCTCTTGTCCTGTTGGCCAAAATTGTGCAGTGCTCACATTTAGCTTTAAGGGAGGGTAGAAAGAATAGTTTTTACAAGGATACATAAATTCGTCAGTAATCTAAAGTTCCTTGGGGCCTGGGACAACTTGATTTGGTCATAGTCATAATTTCTGTGATATTATATATTTTTTTTAAATAAGCCTTATATCAAGCAACAGATGTCTTCATTACTGCGAATTCACAGTTTTGAAAAATGTTAGCAGTCTTACATAGTTCAAATATTAATATTCTTTATGGTAAGCAAATTAATGCACAAAATTACCTGTATTAAACAATAAAGTCAAAATTGCATCAAAAGAATAATGCTAAGTTGAAGCTAAATTTCTGGCATGTAGAATAGTTTGTAGAATAGTACAGCCCTTTGTAGAATGCTTAAATAACAACAGCAGTGACGCTGAGGAGTTAATAAGATTAAAATTTGAAAATTGTTATTTTAGATGGGGGGCATTCATAATGATGAGATTATAACTACATGAGAATCCAGAATTATTATAAAAAGACATAGTTAATAACAACCTCCAAAGTTATAAAGAAAACTTGATAGGATTTTCAAAAATCATAGATCATTGAACAATAATAGTTGGGAAAATCAGAACATCTGTACTTAATAGTTAATAACATAAAATAAAGAAAATTAAGAAAGATGTAGAAAACTTGAATAATATTATCAACAAACATAGTTTCTTGGATCTCTGTTGAATCTCTGTATCAAAAGGTCATATTTGATTTTAAGTACACGTGGAATATTCTCTAGGACAGAGCATACATTAGGTCATACAAGCTTCAAAAATGTGTAAGGATTGAAATCATGCCAAGGATGTTCTCCTACCACAGTGGAATGGATTGAAAAATCAACTACAGCACAAATGTGAAAAGGTGTTAAAGATTAGAAAAAAAAACCAACAAAATATTTCTAAATAAAACTGAATCATATTAGAAATTAGAGACAATAATATTTTAATGTGTATATGTATGAAATAAAATTATATTGGAATTTATGAAATATAGCATAATTGTTTTATAAAGGAGAAAATAGAACTTTAAAAATCTATGAAAGAGTAAAAGGAAGCTATCAGATCAATTGGCCTTTTCTATTCAAAGCTAACAAAAAAATAAACTTAATCTAAGAACAAATAAGAAAGTAATGATAAAAATTAGAGGAGAAATTTACAAAATCCAAGAAAATGCCCAAAACCAAACCAAAAGCTGTCCTTTAATAAAAGAAACAAAATCTAGAAAAATAACACTACAAAAAAGAACTGAAAAGATGTACAAATTACAAAAACCAGTAATGACAATGATGATATCATTAAGGATCCTACTGATATTTAAAAAGATTTTAAAGAAACAGCACAAACAACTTTATGATAGCAATGATAGCAAGTTTAGTGAAAGTAATATTTTGCTAGAGATAGATCACAAAATTTCAGATATGAAGTCTGAATAAACAAGTAATAAAGAAAATTCAACTCTAAATTAAAATTTGGTCAGAGAGAAAATACTACACCCAGGTACTAGGATTAAATTTTATTAAATATTTAAAGAAGAAATGGTATGATTCTCATATAAATGTTTTCAGAAACAGTGAATAAAGAAAACATTTTCAGCATGTTGTATGATAATATTGCCACAAAGGCCACACACAGACTTAAAAAATAAAGAAAAAGTTCTAATAAGCATAGACGTGAAATATGACACATGATATTCAAAAATGTGTTCAAACAGATAAAATATTATATAGAACTACCTGATATAATTTGTATTATCCAGGAAAGCAAGGGCGACTTAAATTGAAATAAACGAATAAAAATAATGTATCATGTTTATAAAAGACAAAAATTTTTTTTATCTTAGATACTGAAAAGGAATTTTGAAAAAATAAATCCACAATTCACTCATGGTCAAAAAGTCTCAAAAACTAGAAAAAAAATTAACATTCTCAACTGAGAAAAGGTACTTACATGTTGTAAATAAAACAGTGTTTTACTGTAAGATCAGACAATACAAAAAAAGGCCAATTTGTCATTTCTCATTAACTTTGTGCTGGCTGGGTCTCACAGTCCTAGCCAATAAGAAAATGCTTACATTTTCATAAGAAGCATAAAAATGGTACAAAACAATATCATTTACTAAAAGTAACGTGCTGTATGTCTCTAATCAAAAGTATAAAATTTAACTTGGTGAACCAATTACAGATTTTATTCAAATCTGAGCAATTATTAACATACCTTTTTGTGCTCTGTACATGTGCACATGGAAATTTACCACTTTTCAATTGATATAACCATGACAATTGTCATAACAGCACACTTCTTTATAGTCACTCACTGCCACTCTTAGAAGTGAAATCAAACAATATGCACATTTTGGGGATTAGGACTTCTAGCCCTCTTAGTGAAATATCCTTTCATACATGTCATATCACATAAACACATATAATTTATATGTTATAATATGGTTTTTGTAACATTATTTTTATTTCAATGTTAAGAGTGTAGTGTTGCTTAACTCTTTTGATAAATGTGTATGTATATACACACATATATATATATATATATATATATATATATATATATATATATACACATATATATGTGTTAAGAGAGATTAATGCATATGCATAGGTATGAATGCCAATGTATGATATATGAGATGTATATGTGTTTATAATATGATTATACACACATATATACTGTCACTTGTATACTGAAACATTTTTCCTATTTCTAATAGTGTATGTATATGTGTGTGTGTGTGTGTGTGTGTGTGTGTGTGTGTGTATGTGTGTTTGTGCAGGTTTGTGTGTGTGTTTGTCTGTGTTTGTGTATTACACAATGGTAACATTGAGCCTGAGAATTTTGACAGCTATGTATTGGACCAACTCCACAATCCTTTTGACCCCTCCTCCTCACCCTCAACCCCTTGACTATGAATACCTTACCTATTTGACTCTATTATTTATTTGTGTTCTGGGTTTCTCATATTAGAGAAACCATGTGATATTTAACTTTCTGAGTCTGATTCACTTCACTAAGCCTGATGGTCTCAAGTTGTATCCACTTTCCTACAAATGACTCGAATTTGTCTGTCTTCAATGAAGAGTATAATATGGTATTTTCAATTTTAATGATTTTCAATTTTCACATATATTTAACATAACACAAAAAGTACTTAATTAATTTTGTAGTTCTGGGAACCAAAGGCCAAGGCCCACACATTAAGCTACATTGCAGCTTTCTTTCTTTCTTTCTTTCTTTCTTTCTTTCTTTCTTTCTTTCTTTCTTTCATTTTCTTTCTTCTGTCTTCCATGTTTTTTATGAGACAGGGTCTTGTTCTGTAGCCCAGGCTGGTCCTGAACTCACTATGGGGCAATCCTACTGTCTCAGCCTCCCAAGTACTGGGATCATAGGCATGCATCACCATACCAGGCTTAAGTGGTGCTAGGGAATTGAACTTGGGTACTTAGTGCTTGCTAGGCAAGTGCTTTACCACTGAGCCATTCCTCCAGCCCTCAGAATTTTTTTTTTGTTTTGGTTCATATTTGATTCACAAAATGAACAGTCAAATCTCCAGATTTTTTTGTTTTGTTTTGTTTTGTCATTGTTGTTTTTGTGTGTGTGTCTATGTGAAACTAAACCTCCATACCAATATTCCCCCATCAGCGCTCGCTGACTGATTTGGGAAACAAGGGTTAGAAGACATTACAACCCTGGTAAACCAATGGTCTCAATTAAACCGTGGAGTCACTGAAAGATGGAAT
The DNA here is from genome assembly GCA_004027205.1 of Ctenodactylus gundi. Taxonomy (NCBI): domain Eukaryota; kingdom Metazoa; phylum Chordata; class Mammalia; order Rodentia; family Ctenodactylidae; genus Ctenodactylus; species Ctenodactylus gundi. Next base: position 366,579 of record PVKB01001159.1, read on the forward strand.
GTTCCAATATCCAAAGCGTAGGTTCCATTACAGAAACACCGCAGGTAACTTGAGAAAGTTATCTTTGCTCCCTGACACTCCAGTTTCTAATCTTTTAGTTTAGAACAGTAATCTGTGCTACAAGAGCTACTGTGAGGAAATAAGAAATAAAATTGGTAAAAACTTCGGTCAGTGCTTGGCATTATTAATTATTCATAAAGTTATTAGAATCTTGGTTCCACCAGTTACTAGTAAAAAACATCATAGATGATATTAAATTTCAGAATGCATTTCAAGAGTAGAAGTAATATAGATTCTAGTAGGTGGTCAGAGTAGGTAGCAGGGTTGGGCATGAGATGCTCCCCAAGACAGAAGCAGAGCAACTGGAGACAGGGATACTGAGCAAACCTCAGAGAAGGACTGGACACCTTGGAATTAAGGCAAATGATGAACTGGCTTAGGTGGGGGCTGTAATCGCGATTACAGCCCCCTTCTACCAGACTTAGTGGCTCTGCATTTTCAGAGTCATATCTCAGTTCCTCGGATTTGATCTAAAACCAATATACTAGTTTCTATGCTAATGTGTACCAATCAGTAAAGGCCAAATAGTTATATAAATATGTATGAGCTACAGAAAAACTATAAAATATGACTCTAGCTGCTAAATAATTGGCACTCTGGCCCCTCCTCCACTTGGTCATGGAGTGCCCACTGTTCTCGTCATCTTCTGTCTATATTTCTCCCAATAAATCCACTTTCTGCTTCTAAACGATTTCTTTGTTTACGGCCTTCATTCTTGACATGGGCAGAAAACGTACCTTGGTTAGGAGCTCCCTGGCATCAGAAGGTCAAAAGAAGTTTACTCTTTAGCCAGACAGAAGTGTTGTGTAAAAAACTATGAAACATTCAAATCCTCCAAGTCCTCAAAAAAAGGAGGTCCTTGGAAACACATTGAAGAAACAGTGAAATGTAGCGATGATCAACAAGTCACTTTGGGTCATAAGAAGCACATGCCTTGGTGAAAATGGAGAAAAACTACGTTCATTTGTGGTGAGAGGGAAACACGGAGATGGATCATGAAAATTTTATTTACCTCCTCTATATATTGAAAATCTAACTTAAGTTCCTGCTGAAATCTTTGCTAGCAACTTCACCCTCCTCTTATCCTTATTTGCACCTTTTACCTGGCAATTTCTACAGAGAACCATATGTTTTACATCTCCTCTGTTTATAAATCTATTTATTCCCCCCTATTTTCTAATTACTTGGCTACTGCTACAACTTACACACCTTACCTTATTATTCAATAGCTTCTTAACATGTTGTCTCACTCAACACTTTTCATTTCTCCCCTAAGAACTTATCTTCCTTTCTCTATCTCTTTCTAAATCATTCTGCACTTTCTTGCCAAAATAACATGTCTCAATATTAGCAATTGTCATGTGCTTTCTAAAGCCATTTTCTATACCTGTCCCTTACAAAACAGGGCTTACTCCTAATTTTTATGTGCTTTCTTATCACTTAAAAAGATCTATCTCAGATAGTAAAATTTTCCTTTTCACCATTTTTTGTTACATTTTCAATATCTAGAGGCAAAGGATATATCTTATTTCTGTTATATCTCTCATATTCTAACAGTGTATTTTATACAGTAGCATTGCTTAAATTCATCCCAAATGGAAATAAATTGTGAAAATTTTAATCTATGTAACATATCTTCTTACTCCTTTTCCTTGAAAGAAAAGATCAAGCCATCTCACAGCACTTGAAAAGTACTGTGCATGTAATTGGCAGATTCAATTGATTTAAAATGAAAACCTAAGATAAGAGAAGAAGAAATACCCATTTTAACTTATGCATTACATTTCTTTGAAAATTTCATCTAAAACACAGTACTTCATTTTTTTTTTATCTCTTAGATGTTTATAATAATGCTTATATCCTTCCCTGGACATACATGTTAATTTTCTTGTAAAGGCCTGGAAAATGCTGAATAATAACATTTATTATTCATCATCAGTAAAAGCAGAAGCAAAAGCTTGTAAATTTCTGATGTCACTTTGTGGCTTGGATGTGGAGTGTCCTCCAAAAACCTCATGTGCCTATGAATACTATGTTGTGTTGGGAGTGGGGCCTGGCTAGAGGGGGCAGATGCTTGGCCTGCCAAGGTGTGTCTCTTATTTCCACCCTTCCTCCTAGACTTGTATCTGCTGTGAGGATTTCTGTCTCTGGAGCCCCGGCTCTGACTCTGTCTCTACCTGCAGCCATAACATGAGATTCCATCATTTTTCAGCCACCCACTCATGAATGGACTGTGACTTTCTGAAACTGTGAGCTAAAATACATCCTTTCTCTCTGAAATTGTGCATGTCACAGTGAAAAAAAAAGTAGCTAAGGCAAACACATAATTGTAAAACAGACAGCAGGCTAGCTCCATGCCCCTTGGAAGCCGACAAACCAAAAATGGACAATTCATTCAGAGATCGCCTACTTGGAGAAAACATAAGCAAATGTCAAAACAAAATTTTGAATTTCCAGGTATTTATATAATGGATTTAATATAACAAATATATCAATTATCTGTTAAAATATTTTCCACATTCATTTGTAGTGGGGAAGGCTTGGGCCAGTTTATTAGCAAAGAGCACAAAGATCAAAGCAAGATAGAAAGCTGAATTTAAAGAAATGCAGAAGAACTCTGAATTAATGAGACTACTGGACTGGAAAAGAAAATGGACAATGAACATGTGTGTATAGACGTGTGTGCACACACAAAATGGAGTTCCTAAATATGTAAATGGAGTGGCACATGGGGGAAGAGAGGGACAAGATACAAGAAGAATAACAGAACGGTAAAGGTAAATTGTTACAACAAATACAGCACCATCAGTGATTTCTTTTTAGGATCCACCATGCTTGCTTAAGACAAGAAGAATGCTCTGATCAGTTGGAAGTCTTGACATGAGAAGTTCTACGACAATAGTTAAGGTGTAAAGGAATAGAGCTAAAGCACAAATACAGAGCTGAGCTAATAGGTAAGAGAGTCTAACTTCTTCTGAGCTACACAAGTGGTTATAATACTAAATCCATGATGTGAACAGATCCCTGGCAACTTTAGGAGAATAAAGAGCAAACAAGAAACTGAAATTATCATAGAATTAATTGGTTGCGAAGAAGGAAAATAATAATAAAAAAACAGACCGAGTGGCTTGACAGAATGTTCAGTTTTTGAGCAGCAGTGCTTGCCATGTGTCAGCATGTAGCCACACTGCTGGATCCTATTAATCCTGGCCTCATGATGGTCTATAATGGTGTTAGCCCCAGAAAAAATTGAGTAAGGCTACTTAGCCCCTGGCTGCAATGGGCAGCTCGGGTCCAAAGTGGCTGCTTTCTGAGTCTGTATTCCACATTCCTGACGGGACCTCAACACTTCACAACTGAATCACTTTGACCCAAAGTCATTTGTTCAATCATGGTTGACAAAAGGTAACAGAGACTTTCTACTGTTTGGAAAACAAATGGATCTCTTGGCTGTTTTCATAAAGATCGACGGGGACTTAAAATAGCCTGAGGTTAATATTATAAATCTTTCTAAAAGAGATTTTCAGAACATATTCTTTATCCCCACATTGGATCAATTTCGCAAAATGACATATTTTCAAGTACAGTAAAACAAACCAACTTATTCTTGAAAAAGTTGAATATATATATATATATATATATATATATATATATATATATAACTTTTTCTTTTCTTTTTTGTTTTATTTATTCTTATATTCCTGAACATCAACTACAGAAAGAAAGGACAAAAATGTGTGATGAATATGTACTGACTTTCTCAATATTTTTGTGGCTATCTACCTAATCACTGTGGATGACCAGAGTCTCATGGGTGCTACAGGGGGGAGGACCCTGTGGCAATAGGCTTGTCATAACGTAGTAGGAAAAAAATTCAAAAAAGACCACAATAAATAATCTTTTCTTTAACCCATACAATTACAAAGACTCACTATGAATATAAATCCATTGGGAATATTGACTAATAAACATTTTGGCATGGCCCTATGAAGGCTGATTAAATAAAAGATGAATTAATAATAAAGCTTAACCTTGAACTTTTCCTAAAAGTGTACCATGAAAAATATGAATGGATCCCAGTTAAAATTCAAGCTGCAAGAATAGAGAGAAGACTTCTGGGAAACAGTAAATATTACAAAGAAAGAGAGCAAACTGCAACATACTTGTAAGTATTCTTGATAGATTTTAATCAATTCTATTCCATAAAATACTAAAAACTTGCCAACATTACTTTGTCTTGTATTGTCTATGAAAATTTTGTTGATGTCTTCTTTTACATAAAAATCTTTAGATGAAATTTCTGACTATTCAAATTGGCCTCTAAATAAGTCAATCATGCAAGCAGCCTCAACGCTGACAACTTCTTTGTATGACCCATGTTCTCACTGGGGCTCTCCTGTGTGTGTGTGCGTGTGTGTGTGTGTGTGTGTGTGTGCGCGCGTGTGTGTGTGTTCACACTTAGGGGAATTGCTCCTTTCTCATATGAACTGTAATTTGGATTGAAAGCAGAGCTCTATCTCATTTCCTTTGAATTTGGAAGACACCATAATAGCTACAAAGATAGGCTGGTTTAGAAATGTACTGTCCTTTAGCCAGATTGTCTGGCTGGGAGCCGGCATTATAAAGAAAGTCTGGAGCGTAACCCCAGCAGCCACTACAATCTGGCCATAACGACATTGTTAGAAAGGATAATCCCTCATTCTCCTTGTTTTGAAAAAGAGTATTTAACCAAGAAAACTCTGTATGAAACAGATACTTGAAATAGAGGCATTTGTATTTTCAGTGATTAAAATAGAGTAAAAGTATTCACAAAATGGAAACCTGTCAGCAAATTTGGTAACATTTTAGCTTTTTGATAGTGTGTCCCTCTTTCACACATGCATTTGTATATTTTGTGCAATATATGCAAAACATGTGATCAATGAAAATATTTGTATCATTTCTGAAATGAACATTTAACAGAAGCTGGAAAAAAGGATTTTAGTTACAGTACAAGGACAAATACCAGAGTCAGCTAGATCTCAATGAAAATATAATTTATTAAAATGTGTAATGCCTTCTTACATTTATAGAGTTATTAAGGGTGAGAAGAGTTCACTTATATTTGGAGTAATTTATAGCCTTTTATGAAGGAAATTATGTGAGAATATTATATAATTTGAAATTTAAAGAAAGATTTTTAGCTGAGTGTGGTGGCATGCACTTTTATTCCCAACACTCTGGGAGGCTGAGGCAGGAAGATCACAAGTTCTAGCCCACCTCGGGCAATTTATCCATTTAGTGAATGTTTGTCTCAAACAATGAAAAGAATAAGAATGTAATTCAGACCAAAAACTCTGCATTCAATATCCAGTACTAAAAAAGAAAACAAAAATTAAAGATTCTTCATTTTGAGTATGGATGGGGCTCTTTCCTTTTCTTGATATTACCTTCTACATTTGTATGGTTCTGTTATAAGTTCAATTAAAAGATTCTTTCCCCCCCATTTTATTGATACATATAAGTGCAAAATTTAAAATTTACATTGATCTTGAGTATTTTTGCACACACATATCATAGCAACATTACAAAGCCTTCCTTTCTCTCCTTTTGGTCCTTACCCCACTGACCCTCCCCCCACAGTTCCCAGTTTTTTTTTAATCAAAATATTATTGATTCTAACACAAATTTGAAGAAAAACTGATCTGACCCTCCTTTAATTCTGGGAGAGCAAAGCTACTCTCAGGTAAATTAGGTCTTGATTTTTAAGTTTGGTTCTCTTTTGCTACTTTCTAGTTTTTTTACTTGAACATTTCTGAGTCTTCATTTTTCTCATCCATAAAATGAGGTGATTGTGTGCAATATTCTCTAAAATCATACCTAGCACTTCAAAAATAATGATAAGATGATGGAAAAGTAGGCTACTGAAGAACATTGGAATATCCTCCTCTCATGGTGTGTTTGGAAAATAAACCATTTGTTATTTACAGGTCACATGGTAAAGACAATGCAGCACCCAGGTAGGGGGTACAATTCAGAGTTGGAGGCCAAGGCACTCTCATTGTTATGCAATTATTCTTTGGGGCCATGTGGGTGCACTGTTCGCCTGGAATTCTTCCTTCAGAAATACAACAGTGCATACCCAAACAAAGGATCTGGTTGATATGTCTTTGTTCAGGAAGCAATTAAAATGTATTCGCACTGAGAGATAAAAACCTTCTCTGAACATAAGGCACTGCTGCAAAGCACAATGGCTAGTTGAACTTTCCAGGTGACAACAAATTACTATTTTCACCACTTGCCAGTTATTATGGAGCTAAGGTGGTGGTCAAATGATATTAAATGAAAAGGAAGAGAAAAAAGAAAAATATTAAAAGTATAGCTTAAATTTTGATCAAGTACCAAATTGCAAATATAGTTTTTAGTTAAATATAGAATTTGAGATTAATGAAATTTTGAGATATTAAGGCACGTAGAATTTATAATCTGAGAAAATGTTGTTGATCCTGGCTATCTGTTGGGCAAGTCCTCCTTGGAATGAAGTAGGAACTCTATTTCTGAGGCCATCTTCAAAAAGTTCTTACAAAACCAAAGTCTCTGGACCAAGAGGACAATTAACTATATATATGGTTTTTCCCCCGGCAATTTTGCTCTCAACAATGAGAAGCTCATCAGAAGACTGTGAAAACTAGTGGGAATAGGGCGAGTTGCATTTCCTACAGATGAGGCACCTGGCCAACAGGAAGCTGGATTTTCTTCACTGTGAACTTCTGGCATCAGAGAAAGTTTGCCAAATGCTGTACAATATGTCCTCATAAACGAACAATCCAGAAAGAACTTTCCTTTGATACAATAGGTGTTTCAGTTAGTTTCTGTTCGCCAGAACGCTGCATCATTTTCTTATCTGAATTTTGTTTAATGCCTTTAAAATTATTTCAGCCACAGTTGAATTCAGTTTTGTTCAGAGCAAATTGTGCAGCGTCATCTCTGATAGGATCCAAGGTGTCTCACTCACGGCAGATCGTCTCTCATCCAGAAAGAGAAAATCAATTTTAATTTTTCAAAGAGAAGCAGCAACTGGTATCTTTTACTTAGAATCTTAAGAAGGGTCATTAAGCACGTCTTTTGTTTCTTCTTTCTATCTTGAGACTTACAGTAGAGAGAGTAATGGAAACAAATATAGGTGTATTAGAACACATTGTGTTCCCATGCAAAAGACTGGTACTCTGTGGATAATCCTAACCCAAAGGCTGAAAAAATTAGACTGTCCATTGAATGGCTTAGTGGGAAATGTAGTAGAAAATATATCTTAAGTGAGATCTGTGTTGTGGCTCATATTTTTATATAAAAAGTTTAACATTTACATATAGAAATATTTTGTTCATAGTCATGTTGTATTAAAGATGTCACTTTTAGCCATGAATATTTTTGTGTGTTGGCTGGTTAGTTACATTCAATTACAGAAGATAATAGGGAAGTGAATGTTCAATATGTATTTATTTGAATAAATAAATGATTACACACGATATATTCTAGAGACTATAGGCCACCTGTACCTTCTGTAATGCTGAAAACAGTGTACCTTGTTTTTCAAATTTAGTTCATTATCCATTTTTGAATCTTTGACTTTTTGGATGGGTTATTTACTTCTTCTTTCAGTGAGCCCATAATAATAAGTGACATACACTGGAAAGATAGAAAGATATGTACTTCCAAGACCAAGAAGAGATAAAGTTCCTAAAAAAGTCTATGCCCAAATTCTGGGGCCAAATATTCTCTGATCTTCTCTTGGAAATACAGGGAATTTCAGATAAAATTGTCTTTGTTGGTATCGAAGTGCTAAAACAAATAATCAATGTGCTTTTAACACCACAGAGAAGAGCATCCACAGATGCACAGATAAGCAAGAGTGAGATAATTAGACCATAAATAGGCAAATGCTGGTGTTGAGTCTTGTTCTAGTTACTTATTGCTAGAATACAACACTCCATATTCAGAACTTGAGAGAGGAAAGATTGATTTTAGGTTACAGTTTGAGACAGTCTTAGTTCATTCATGTTGGCTGACAATTGTTAGAAAGGTCTGGCAGAAGATAGCTGTGCACAGCGTCTTGGGAGAAAGAAGCTGGGGTGAAAGTCTATATCCTTCTGGGCCACATGCATATAATTTAATGTAACACAGGCCTGTCCTCACCATATGCCTGTGACTTAGCTCTTTGACTTCTAAAGAACATACAGGATGCATAAATATTCTATAACATCAAAATGCATGAGGCTTTGAGGGTCATTTGAGATCCAAACCACAAGTTTCCATTACAAAATTTGTATGTTATGAGTGTAAATAATACTTATTCAAAGAGAAGATACTTATTTAGATAAATAGACTGATAGACAATCAGATTACATAGCACAATGTGTAAATACACAGTTTAGTAACAGACCACTCAAAGATTAGGTCTCAATTCAGGAATTATTTCTGCAATCCAGGACAAGCAAATTTAAAGTTCACACACTTCTTATGAGAACTGGGCTGACAATAGTTACTTGTCTTCTTAGAGTTTAATGAGACTATAGAATTACATAAAATATAATTTACATACAATGTTAAAGCAAACACTATACTCAAAATATTTTTTTCATGTCCATTTTATTTTTCTTATTACTAATAATTCTAATAACTCTCACTTAAATAGAACACAATTTGTTCAATTAAAGATATATTTGTAAACAAAAATTTTGGTCTTAGACAAATTCAAATATGTCACATAGTTTGGGGCAAGTAAGAAAGCATCCTCTGAACTGTTTCTCTGAGTGTAGTGTATTTAACACCTTCTGGGAAGCCAGTTCCTATCTACATGCATAATACGTTTCTGAAGAGCCCAAGTTATCTTTGCATATAAGGCCTACATGCACTAAGCTCACAGGATTGTTATCCTGAATTTCACAGGTTCCCCAAGATTCTAGTGGATTATGAATTAGGATGGAGAAAACAAATTGCATCTTTCTCTTTATTAAACTCTAAAATTTATAATTTCCTTCAATAATAAATATGGGCTACAATCCACTGTATTATTTGCTGTACCTGAGGCTATCAAAAATAGAAACCACAGATATTGTCACATTACATTACTGTTGTGGCAGATACCTTGAGATATCATTCAAAATTATAGTAGTTATTAGATCTGCTGCTACATCATGTTATATGTGTGACATTCACACATCGTGCTGTGTCACAAATTTGGATCTTGTATTTTAACTGTATTTTAATGCAATTCATTTCCTGTATAATCTTAAAGTTTATTTTATCACTTCCAATTATTATTCTGAGAAAGAATCATAGCTTTTGCCAGATTTTTGATGGGGTTCACAGCACAATAAAAGATTAAGAAGCTAAGGATTAAAGGCCTGAACTGGAGAGAGAAGAAACTTGATCATTGTTTAATGGTTAAGTTATACTGTATAAGTGAATAAGTATTATAAATAGCTCTAGAAGGAAATAAGATTTTCAGAAAGTTAAAAAAATTAATGAGGGGGCTGGAGGAATGGCTCAGCAGTTAAAGCACTAAGTCAAGCGCTAAGTACCCGAGTTCGACTCCCTAGCACCACATAAGCAGGGTGTGGTGGCGCAAGCCTGTAATGCTAGCATTCGAGATGCTGAGGCAGGATTGCCGTGAGCCTGGACTCCATAGTGAGTTCAAGACCAGCCTGGACTACAGCCTGTCTCAAAAAAGTATAGATAGATAGATAGATAGACAGACAGACAGACAGACAGATAGTAAGTACCTATGAGTTTTAGAACAACCAGAAAGGCAGTATGATAGACTTAACAATAACTGATAACATAATCTGGCAAAGAGAATTTTCAAATCATTTTGGTTATATATGCCTTAAAAGAAAATTTTAAATTGATTTTTAATAATTTAATTATACATGTAATTAATGTAATTAATATTTAAAAATAAAACTACTACTGTGAGTTTAGAGAAACAGAAATCTAATTGTAGGAATACAGAGGATGGAAATAGAATTCCCATCTATAAAAACATTCCCATTTTTGTATATCACATCAAAGAAACATTGGCATTAAGTCGCCTTTATATTCACATTTCACCTGACATGTGCAGAGCGCCAGCTCGCACTGTCACTGTTGTTTGCGCCTAGACTCCAACCAGTTAATCAGCTGGATAGAGCAGCCTGAATGAGCCAAGCCAACAGGTGGACAACGTGTAGAATCACATGGAATAATATATTTTGTTGTACTATAAGATTTAGTACTGAGGAAAAACAAAAAGCTATATGGTGTTAGACCACTAGGGAAAATCCCAGTAAAACTAATGGGTTAACCCAATAAAATTGTACAGAACTCCTTTATTAAAAATTACATAATTGTTCTTGTTTAGTTAACCAGTTATTTTTTTCTCTAGGGCAGTGAATAAAATTATGATTGTGAAAGTAAAAGTAAAAAAAGGAGATGCTGTGCCCTAGAACTGTCCCTAGCAAATAAGTTTTAAATGTACAAGCAGAAGGTGAGGGCCTGGAATTCAGTTCTCCCAACACTTTCGTACCCCTTGGTGATTCTTCACACCTTCCCCAGGTGAGAGTCCTCACTGCAGCCTGGAAGGCCTGAGGAGGAGGCATTCTGTAGCAGTGATAACAGAACAAGTAGCGGGATCTCAGTATGTGCGCATGTTAGGAGGCTCTGTAAGCAATCCAGGGGGCAGCGAAGAAGACGGAACTCCACTGGGTTGAGGTGTGCTTGGAAACTGAAGAATTGAAGTCATTAAACTATTTTGTTCACAGAAAGTTTTACTTTGTGTCTTGGTTAGCTCCTATTGCCAATTCCGTGAGTATGGAGGCTATCCTCAGAGTCTTGTCACAGATGCATGGGGCCTCCAATTGTAGGTGTGTTCTCACCAGTTGTTCCATTTCCATACTATGGCATTATTGCTATTTCATTATCTCATAAGAATTTTAAAATTTAGAATAAATTATCCAAAAGAGTAGTCAGCGACCAATGTAGAATTCAATGGTAACTTTATACAATGCTAAAGTCATGTTGCTGTCGATGTGATTGGGAGAAATTGGGGATAGATTAGTTTCTCCCACTTCTGAGTTCTTTCAGGTAAAAAAAAAATTAACCATCGTGGGTAAGGTGTCTGGCAGTCTTTGGTAATCATAAAAAAAAAAAAACAGCATTGTGTTGTATTAAAAGTCAGTTAAGGACAAATCACTCTAGGCTAGCAATATTTATGAAGGTATAGTGTACACGTGGCTGAATGAAGAAGCACATGGTCTACTCAGACAAAGGCATAAAACTGAAATAGGCTTTGCTTCTAGAGAATTCCTTGAGAACTCTGCCTGAGTAGAGAAGAGAGGCTGCTCAAATAAGAGAGAGAGAGCTGTTTGGCCACCTGCAGGCTAAATGCTAGCACAGAAAGTCTGAAAGATAGACATTCAACATGAGAAAATGGAGGGAGAAATTTTATATTTGACGCACACAATCTTCCACTTTCAGTGCAGTGGGTTTGTTTCTGTACCTGTAAGCCTTAGGAAAAGTAAAATTGAGTGATGGAACACAAGGCGAAATAAAAAAAATAGATTAGTTTCAAGGCCAAAAGAAGGCATGGATTGAAGAGAAACAGCTAAGGAAGACAGTGGGAGGTCTCTGACAAACTCCAGGACTCACAGAAAAAAAAAGAACAGAAGACAAGAAAGAGCCCACCGGAAGTAGTGCTGTGAGCAGGTGCGGATGCTAAGTAGCACTCCGGAAAAGGCCAAGACCATCAAGCTGCTCCAGGGCAAAGCAAAGGGACCTACTGTTGTTTCGCCCCTACCTCTTTTTCAACTCTTTCCTAAAGTTCTACATTTCAGCAAAGGTAACTTTATGATTCAAACTTTATAGATAAAGGTTTAGATTTTTAAATAATGAGAATATTTTGTCATATTATTTTATGTTTTAAAAGCTATAAAATATTTCTACTTTAAAGTACTCATTACCTTGTTTTTACAAAGGAGAAAGCAGTTTCCTTGAGGACTGCCTTTCAGAGACAGAGAAGCTCACACAACTGAAAGTGACCTGAAAAGGTTATTTTGTCTCCAGTTGAAGCAACACCAAAGGACTAGGATTTCTGTACACTATTCATTTTCTCCTGGAATATATTTACATTCATTAACTGACAAACTGGCCTGTACTGAGTACCGTGCATATCTTTTAATTCTCACTACTGCACTGTAAAGTAGGTATAGTATTTTCATTTAGCTTTATAGGATTGATTAGACTACAATTACAGTCACAATTTTTAGCAGAGCTGAAATTGAGTGCAATGTTTATAAAATATCTATTTACAACATAAATCTCTCTGTGATTCTTTGAAAACTAATGTCTTCAAGTTCTGCCATCACTGTCTTTCTGAACTTCACTGTTCTCTCCAGCAGGGAGGAAAGACACATTGTGTATGACTGTATACATATTGTGAGGGTTCAACATTATACATACATATATATATATATATATATATATATATATATATATGAGTGTGTGTGTACACATATGTACATATTTGTGTTTATATGTGTGTGTATTTGTTCAGGAAGCTGTAAGTATATCTGACTTATAACACTCTAACTGTTGGAGTTAACAGTTAGCTTTTTGTGTTGATTAGTTTTTATTTGCTTTCATCATTGCCAGCTTTTAAAAAGAAGTCTGGACTCTGCCTCAGTATTTTAAACAATACAGTAACATGTCAGACTCATCTCGTAAACTCATAAACTGTGGAAACTCCCACGATTTCACAAACTATTGAAATATGATATGCCTACACTTTTCCTTCATTCTTATTTTCTATTTTTGATAAATTCATCATATAACTATTTCAGTGCTTCTCTGTTTTTTATGATTATAGTTATGAGATATTTTGTAATAAAAAAGTAAAAATTAACCAAAACTACATTAGTTAATATTCGGCAAGAAGGAACCTAGAGCAGTTTTCTTCTCCTCTGTTTCCCCATTGCTATGATTTCTGCCAGTTTTGCATGGCTGACTACGAACAAAGCACTTATCATGTGTTTTGATAATTATGCTCCAGCTTAAAAAGATTGTGCTTTGTTATTTCTTGATTGGTACTATTATAACGTTAAAATTTTGAAATAAAACTAAATAAATTATGACAACAAAATAATTGTTTTAAATAAATTCTAATATATTATGAAGTACTGTTGGAGTTATTAAAATATTCTCTCATAGAAGACTTTATTATACCTGTGAAACATCTATCTGGTTTATGTACATGTATTCATAATTTTAATTTTAAAATAAATTACATATCATTTAAAAGTATTTAAAATACTGTGAATTTCTTAAAATGATATAGTTGTTCATCAAAAATAGGTGCTGATGTATAATTGTATGATTTAAAAGGACAATTTGCCTAAATGCATGCCAAAATTGTTTTTATAACGTAAAAATATTAAGTAATTGCTAAATCAATTGGGGAGAGTTTTATTTCTTGTCATTTTATTTGTATAGACTGAATTTAATTTTAAAAATATAACATTTATATTTTTTCATAGCTTATCCTTTTTTATTTATATTTTTTGCAGATATTCATGATTTATGATTGGCACTGAGTTTTCTGTACACAAAGAATGCTTACTCTCTGGCACCAACACATAATTTCTACATGTTTTCATGTTAGCTTCTTTTGTGTAGACACATAATCAAATATTTTATATAATGGCAAAGATGTTTACGAGAGCTTTAGTGAAGCCAAGCCCTATGTTAAATACACGTTATCTCCACTGATACTGCTGGATGACAAATGTCTGATTTTCCCCAATTTGCAAATATTATATATTATATTATATCATATTATATGTTATATTATATATAATATATTGTATTATATCTTAGAGATGTTACAAAGCCTGTCTAAGGTTTCATTGTTTGTCAATAATAGATTCAGAATTAAAATGATTTGACTGAAAGTATATTCCCCAGAAAAGTACAATATTGCCTTCATAGAGCTATTTAATTTTTGCTTAAATAAAATCTTTTTCATTCTGAGACTGTATGAATGCATAAGCGTTTCTTTTTAACTTTTCATGGCTTGTATTTTATATTCAGGTATTTAAGCTCTTTGATTTGTTTTTGATATGTTGTGATATATATATATATATATATATATATATATATATATATATATATAATCTTTCTTAATAAATGATTGAGGCAAACCGACCAATTTATTAAAAGAAAAAATATCCTGTTTATAGAAAACAATGAAAATTATGTGTTACTTAAATAATAAAGTTAAATGAAGATAGGCAGAAAGACATGGAAGGACACCTTTGGGTAGTATTGTATGAATTGAAGTACATGCCAACAGTGGTACTATAGAGCAGGAACATTGCAGAAGCTACCATAAGTGATACATGAGAATGAACTTGACCCTGCAAATTAGGACCTGATCTTTAATGCAAACTCCTCAGTGTCATTCTGATTATTAACTCAGACATGCTATTTAGAAACCATTAAAGAACATTTATGTTCTGATTATATTAAGGTTCCTAGAAAAAAATTAAAAATACATGTAAAATGTCTCAGATATCCTAAAATTTATCTGGTCTGACATATTAGACCTAGAGTGGCCAAAAACAATGCTGATCAAAAGAGTAAGGCTAGAGGCCTCCATAATACCACATGTCAAAACATCCTCGAGAGCCATGGTAAGAAATAGAATGGTACTGGCATCAAATCCGACATTGTGACCAATGCGATAACTCAGACGACATGAAGAACCCATACAGCCACAACCACCTGATTCTTGAAAAAGGGCCAAAAACAAATTTGGAGGAAAGGTGGATTCTAACAAATTGTGTTGAAAAAATTGGTTATTCATATGCAAAGATTGGAAATAGATGCCCTCCTATACAAAAGAGAAAAACAAGACTCACATAGATTAAAACTCTAAATACTAAATATTAAAAATTAACAAAAAATAAAAAATAGAAAAAATCACAAGGAAATACTCCAAGAGAAGTACAGAAGCAATATATCCTAAGTAAGACTCTGGCTGCTCAGGAGATGACAGCAGCTTCCAAAATTGTGAATATATCAAATTTCCATTCTCACAATAAAGGAAACAACTTCATAGAGTGAAGAGACAGCTTATGTAATAAGAGAAAAATATTTACTAGCTACTATTCGGGCAGATAATTAATATTCAGAATGTGAAAAGAACTCAAAAAACTTAACTCCAAAATAAATAACCAAAAACAGGCAATCAAAATGAACAATTTTCAAAAAAAGAATTCAAATGGACAATAATTACATATAAATGCTCAACACTTTCAGTCATCAGGGAACTATAATCAAGATCCTTTGAGACTTGATCTCACACCAACCAAAATAAAGAACAAAATAAAACAATAAATGCTGGCAAGGTAAAAGTAAAAAGAACATACACACTCCCATTGGAAACCTACATCTGTATAGCAGCTGTGGAAATCAGAATGAAATTTCTTTTCTTTTTTTTTAAAGTAGAACTACCATATGATCCATCTACAGCACTTCATATTTTTCTGAAGGAATTAAAGACAGTTGGCTCTTCACACACCCGTTATAACTTAACACAGTAATCAAGAACTATAATTTTGGGGTAATAGCAAAGAAATTAGAGTCACTGCCTAGAAAATGCAAAACCCTGGTTTCAATTTCTCAGTACCATGTAAACTGGGTATGGTGGCACACACTTTTATCCTCAGCATTCAGGGGGCTGAGGCAGGAGGATTATCATGAGACCAAGCCCCTTTTGGACTACATGATGAGTTGAAGACCAACATAGACTCCACAGCAAGATGCTGTCTCAAAAAAAAAAATAGCTTACATTGGTCCTTGTCAGTGGATGATTGAACTGAGAACATGCTCTCTATGTGTGTGAGTGAGTGAGTGTGTGTGTGTGTGTGTGCGCACGCGCGCGCGCGAGCACGGGCATGTGCTATTCAGCTGTATAAAGGAACAAGATTGTTCATTTGCAGGAAAACAGATGCACCTGGCTGTTATGTCAACGAAGTAAGACAGACTCAGAAGAGCACGATATGTTTTCCTTAATATGTAGAATCCAGAAAAAGGAAGGAAGATGACATGAATGTAGAAAAGACATGATTAAACAATAGGAAGTGAGTCAAAAGAGATGGCAGAAGTTTAAAGCAAGGTAAAAATATAATCAAAGTATGTTACATACAAGTATGGAATTACCACAATGAAACACAATATTTTGTAAAATTAAAATGTATTAATATAGTTATACAATGGGTGACCTAAAGTAAATTAGATGCTTAAAAATTTTGTTACAGTAAAAGAGTCATTACCCTTATCTCCCCTCCAAATATTTCCTCTTGTTTCAAACACGTTTTTCCTTCATTTTTTCTACTTTCTGAAGGAGTTTTGAAAGGTCTTTTTTACTAGTCTCTTTACAAATTATGACTAAAAAATTCAATAAGAGTTTTCTAATGTGAGAAACCCAGAATATAAATAAATGATAGAACCAAAAAGAATGAGGAAATGGGTGGGAGTGAGAAAAAACGGAGGGAAGGGAAGTGGTGTTGATTTGACATACGTGCATATATGCGCATAAAACTTGCAAATTCAATGTAACCATTGGTATATATATATATATATATATATATATATATATATATATATATGAAGAAAATACAGTGAACGTTAATACTACAAGCCATTAAATAGAAACCCAGGCTCCCAAAGACATTATGGGTGTCCTTTGTAAATGTTTCCAATCTATTCTGGACATTAAGGCAGCTACAGGAGCTCAACTAAAACATTTATAACAAAAGAAGCTTTAGAAAATGGTAAGACCAATCCATAGCAAGAATTGGTATGTTGAAGGCCATTATGGCAAAGTCCCTTTGCTATATATATATATCAACTAAAATATTGTGGAAAAAATCTCTCTGATGTTTCTTCTCTCAATCACTCAGAGATTTGCCTTTTTTTACTTGCCTAGTCTTAGAGAATAGCTTTCCCAGAGAACAAAGGCCTTTGGTAATGTGAAACAACATAAAGAACTATAGAGTAAACAAAAATATTGACCTAATCATTGTTCCAAGAGTACATATTGGAAGTATATGCATTTTTTTAGTGAAAATATGCTATTTGAGTGCCCTCTTAGCTAGAAATAAAAGGTTTTTTCCTTGTAGACTCATTCAGGAAGGAAATTCTAAGAGTTGCTTTAGTCACAAAGCTTAAACACACATAGACCTACCAGAAATTAACTGATTATAAAAAAAAATCATGATCCATGGAGACAGAGAAAACGACACAGAATGAGAGAGAGAAAAAAGAGAGAGAGCCAGAGACAGAGTTTTGGAAAATGTCAAATTTGGAAGGTACATTGTTATAAACACTTTTCATCTTAATCAAGGTTTATCAGCAGTAAGTTCTCTGAGTGAATATTTAAGATCTCAAATATTACTCTAAAAGGCAAAATTTATTTTCATAATTTATCCTTTAACTGTGAACATAAAGGAGAAAATCAGTACTCAAACATTACTATTATTCACAGACATGAGTCACCAAAAGGGCGACTAAAATATTAGAATTGATTTTCATCATCTCAAAATGCTATAAAATGGTACAATCTCTACATAGTTTAGAGTCTGTTAGGCTTGGATTCAAATTCTATTTATTTTTGTATCAATTTGGGCCGGTTATTTTATTTGCATAATGCAGTTTTCTTAACATAAGAAGATAAAATACCTCATAAAGATCAAAGGTAAGGAAGGGAGATACGGCCTATAAAGCACTGAATGCAACGTGCAAACTAGAGCAGGAACCTTACAAATCAAGATTATTATATTAGCAAAAACTACTATAAAATACATATTATGAGGCATAAAATTTATTTTTTCTAGACTACAAATTAAAGATACAGCCACAAGGGCATTCGTATCTTTCTGTACCTCATATTGATGTTGATGTACTCAGAGTGTGTTGATGTATTTACTTCCAGTTCTCTTTATTCAATGTTCAGCAGCCTTTCAAAAAAGAACTAGCATGACCGAGACTGGATGTTAAATTTCATTATAGAATTTGCAAAGACTGCTAAAAAGAGTAGACCAGCAAAGCTGCTTAGTCCGTTCAGATCTATCACACAATTCAATTAAATTCAGGAACTGTGTTACTTCCTTTAGTATCATCCATATTTGCCCTGTTAGTTCATGTACCAGAACTTCCTCTCCACAATTCACCTGACAGTGGTTCTTCTGGTACTTTTGAACCTACAGAACACATTTGGCCTTGTAATAGGTGGCAATACAAATTGGCTAGTTTTGGTTTCCTGCACACTTTCTTCTTTCAGGGAGGAGCTCTCCAGCCTTTCACAGAGAAGTCATACTCACACGTGTATTGTAATGTGTGGTGTAAAATGTATTAATTTGCTATATTTTAATCATTCTACTGATTAGCTAGTTTCAAACACACACATACACATGCTTACCTAAGCTGTAACACGGTAATGGAATAGGGCAAAAGGAGGTTTACATTCCCAGGCCTTCTGCTGTTTAAAATCTAAAAATTTTCATAAAACGTTCAAAAACAAAAGTAATGGCAATACAAAAGCTCATATCCAATCATGAATCTTTTATTATATACAGATAGTGCATAAAAGCCTTCTAAGCATCTTTGTACCTGAATTTGATTTATTAGAAATTCCAGTCTCAGAGTTGGCTTTTAGCAAACACTTTTGATGGAATATACTGAGACTGATCCTTAATTTTCAAGAATGGAAGTGGAAGACACATTTATACCTAACTTGCATCTAATTCTTTCACATAAAAAATTCTCCCACTTTACTTTGTGAAATGAAGCTATTTCCAACTAATTTTTGTCATCCATATGTAGATAACTGTCAAGAAGAGAAACAGAAGTATACTTAACACCCCTTTATTAAAACTTACTTTTGTCCCAGAGATTTTCTTGAACTGTCTGGAACCATACTGAAACAAAATGAACAAATAAATTTAGGCTACTGTGACGAGCAGAAAGATAATCACAGAAATAAAAGTGACAGTTGTAGAATAAAACAGGAAATTGTGTAATTTTTATCTGTCATGCAGATCAGTTCCACGTGAGCAACATTATGTATATGTATATTCTATATACATATATAATGTGTATACATACACATTATATATACATTATATACATATACATATTACATATGTGTTTGTATGTGTGTGAACACATGTGCGGTTGTATATAGCTATATTAATAAAAAAGAACTGGCCAGTTTGACTTTCAGAAGCTTGGTGGTTAACATAGAAGATGGTTTGATAAGGTTCAAAAAGTCTTCTTGTATAGGTAATTAAAGTACCTTCTTCTGAAGTTCAAAAGATGACTTGCAATGGACTTTTAATTAGATAGTTTAAAACATTTAGTGGACAAAAAGTGGTTCGCTTATATTTCAAGAATAGCAATGAAGTGTGTGTGTGTGTGCGTGTGTGTGTGTGTGTGTGTGTGTGTGTGTGTTTGTGTGTGTGTACCTTTTGCAGCCAGAACATGACTGAGATAACTAAGGAAAACATCTCAGCTCATTGAACAAAGTTAATGCATATTTTTTATCACCCTGAATTTCTAACAGATTGCAAGAAATGACTGATTGAAAAGTCTGTTGCATCTTTAAAGAACAGAAAAAAGCAATACTAGACTCTGGTGAATTATTAGACATGGTTGAGTAGAACTGATTCTACATAGCACTTAATATATACTCCTCTATCCCAAGATTTCTAGCAGATTCTGTAAATTTGCTGCCTGAAGGGAGCTGGAAGAACTGTTCAAAATAAGATATGATAAGTGACAAGATAGAGGATAATTAGATCCATTTTGGAAAGAATTTAGATCAACCTTGGTGCCTTTTTTTTTTTTTAAAGCAGAAGCCAGGGGACAGTGTGCTACCAATAAAATTCTCAAGTGGGATTGGAATTATCTCCTGTACCAATACACTTCCCAGGTAAGCTCCAGACAGGTCAATATTTTGTCTTATCTTCACCTGAAGCTGGTGGGTTTATACCATTCTTTGCTTAAATTAAAAGTGACATTGTTGAGCTCTCTTTATTATGGAATATCCCAATCAAATTTCTGATTGCTCACCGTCCCTCATGCCTCTGCTTGGCCTTTGGAATGTTAATGGTTCCTATCATTATAACTTTCATCTGAGTCTTAAGTCCCGTAAGATTTTAAAGCCTGTCTGCTTGCTACTCTGCTACTTCTCACTCTCTTTTTTCTCTTCTCACTCTCTTTTTTCTCCCTTCATGGAACTATCTTATTTTTTCTTCTTCCATTCTTGTTTCATTCTCTCCTTCTATCTTTTTTTTTAAATGTTAGTTTGGGAGATCTTTTGAAGATCCATCATTTCTTGATTTCTTTTACTTCCTGCTCCTTTATGTTCAGATGTGACATTAAATCTATGCAAATCTGGTGGGCCAGAGGGAATAGTCGTGGGATTGATGCCCACACATTAAGAATACAGTGACTCAATACGAAGAATTTCAGTCAGTAACAGCATTGCTTGATTTGCATTATGGAAAATGACCAAGAAGACAGTTTTTCTATAGTCATTAGACTTTCCATCAATGTCATTTCTAAATCTAAATATATGAATAAATGGATGGATAATAGTTCTTTCATAAATTTAGCTCCAATAATCTTTCATTTGTAAACTTTACATGTCATTTATTAGTAAATTTTATCGATCTTCCATACATATGTGTCATCTCATAAAAATAAATTATGGACCATTTAAAAACAAAGGTTTTGTCTTCTTACCATAGCTTCAGAATCACTTAGTGTAGGAACTTGATGATTACAATGATAATAATGATGGGGATGTTAAAGAAAATGGTAACAGCATCCTCAATAGAAAGAAATTGATCTTATTTCAATTGTTCTACTATCTTCAAGCCTGTCTGGCTATGTTTCAAAGAAGCCCACTAGGCCAAACTTGGAACCTAATGGGAAGTATCACAACAGAAGCTGGCCTCACACTCCCTACTGCTTTACTCTCATGCTCAACAGGTCTTGGAGTAAGGTCTGGAGTTAGCATAAGCCTCAAGCCCACAAGCATGCCCATGCAATCTCACAGAGAAGCCAGTGGTTCTCAGGGACAATAGCAGTAAGCCTGAGTCAATTTATTACCAGTACAGCCTGTTTTCCACAATTGAAGGACTTTTGCTCTCAGTTTTACTAGCAAAAATATGATGGTTTTAGTCTTTTCCACTTTATTTAAGGTCATTCTGCTCTGTGTAAAATAAAAATGAGTAATGATGAATCCAGTAATATAGGAAAATGAGAAGACTTTCTCAGTGCAATGTGACTTAGTAGCCAGAATTTTTTCTTATAGTTAGTGTCTGTTTAAAAATATAGTCTACTGTCTGCATCCCTCTATCAGTTTATAGGCAATTTGACCCAGCACCTTCTCCTCCAAATAAAGAGTCAATGGCTGCCCTCCGGGTGGGATAGGTGGGGCCTTTTTATGAGACCCCCCCTTTTTAAAAAAGAAAACCCACTTAAGTCAGAACTTATGGTCATTTAAAGGAAAAGATTGTGGATTATTGAATCCCGTGGCTTCATTTCTGCTAGTCGTTTTTTTCATAATTTCCGTAACTAGAGCTTTTTCTGGATTGGTCTTAGTCACCGTAACTGCTATTGCCTTAGAAAATTCTACTCTAGTGAAATTCAAGTTAAAAAATAAAGTTAATCAAGAAAAGAGCTTGCTCGCTTGAGTAAAAGAAACTAAGAGCATTTGAAATTTCATCAATTAAGAGCAATAATTTATCTCTCTATTCAACACAACCTTATATTTTAGGATTGATGCTGAGGTCCCTGTTGGTAGTTACAACTTCACCACTTTATGGTTCAAACACAAAGCACAGTTTTTCTGTAGTTGTCAGAATAGTTCAATTACCCTCTTTTACTATCCTATCCTATCTGTAATTTCTCATGACTCTAAAGGATTATACTTTTTTTCAGTTTCTGAAAATAAGCAACTTCAAAGCCAATAGAGCCTGAAATTTTATTTTGAACTTTTGTTAAGAAAATGTAAGAAAAATAAATGAATCTAAAGTGTTGTAAAGCAAAGCATATATTAATTTGTGGTAAATATTTTTTATTTGTTTTACTTTAAATAAGGTAAAACTCCCACAGAAAAATCAAAAGGAAGGGAAACTAAAGCACTTTTTTCATCTTCAAATTAATTCTGGGTTGTAGGCTGGGCAGAAATGGTATACTATAACGTCACATGAAGAAATGGGTTTATATAAGACCTTTTTTCAAATACGTTCAAATACTATTGTAGCTAGAACACCATCACCAGTCTTTTGATACTGAAATGTTAGTTGTCCGTAAATGTTAATGAAACACTGGGTTGATTTCTCCCAGTAGCATATAAATAGTAACTACATTTTTCTAAGTAAGTTTTCAGGTTTTAAATCTAAGAACAGTCCTTCTGTTAACTTCTTCACAAACAGTGGCCTCGATAGTCTCCACCACATCCTACAACACAGTAAGACACTTACAGTCACTCGAACATGCACAATTTTGCTCCTTAGATTTCAAGTTCATTCCAAAGCTTCTTATACTACATGGTAGACGTGTGCTAATGATCTTTTTCTATCATTTTGTTTGTTCCCTTAAACTTTTCTGCAGGCAGAAGAAAGTTAAAACAAGAGCAAAGAATTGTTAAAGTAGTTAACAGAAGGTCTTTCCCATTGTGTATGTTTGATTGTGTGTGTGTGTAAATTATGTCTTTATGTATAGATATCATTATATAGGTGGCACTAGTTGTACTAGCTTTCCATTGATGTCACAAAATGTCCAGAGAAAATTAAAGAAGGTATGGTTTATTTTGGCCAAGGGTATCAAAGGTTTCAGTTCATGGTTAGTTGCCTGTTATTTCTGGGGCTGTGGGAAAACAGAGTATCATGGTGAGAAGATATGAAAGAGGAAAGCTGTTGGCTGTGGGTGGCTAGAAAGCGGAAAAGAGCAAACTGAGTGCTAGAGACAAAATTTACCCTTCGAGGACAAGCCGCTGGGGAATTCACTTTCTTTCGCCAATCCCCACCTCTGAAAGATTCTGTCATCAACCATCATGCTGTTGGCCACAGACAAGCTTTTAATACCTGAGCGTTTGGCAATATTTAAGATTCAAGTTATAACACTAGTGTTGGTCAATGTATTCATTACAATTAGACATTTTAATAAGTTCATAAATTGTGATGGGTCAGCTGTTATTGAGAATATTAATTTTAATGCAATTTCTATACATGTATTAAAATGATTTAGTTTATGAGTTTTTGTTCAAAATTAATTAATAAATATAGTCTTGTTTTTCAAAAGCTGTTCACAGTATGTCAGCGAGAGGGTATAAGCGACACAACAAAAACACTTAGTGCAGAAGACAATTTTGCATTATTCTTTTTATCTGAGATATTTCCATGGTACCTATGCCCAATAGACATGCAATGCAATTATGCTCAATGTATAAGTAAAATAATACAATTTTGAATTAGGAAGAACCATGGAGTATTCTCAAAAATACTCCCATTCAAAATGTAACCATAAAATTTTCCTTATAAATTAAAAGGGCAATATTTTAACTTTGCCACAATATGTATGTGCACAAAATATTCGATCAATGTAAACTTTGTTTTGCACTTATACATATCAATAAAATGGGAAAAAGTTATCCTTGCTTAAATATGCTTGTAGGAGTAGTTCTGTGTTGTTTGACAAAAGAGAACTTTTTTGCTGTGAAAACTCTCATTTGAATCAAAATCAGAATCCCTTTAACTTTCTAATAATTGTTTAAATTGTGTCACTTGGGAGGAAAGAAGTCTATCCCAAAAAGGACAATGAAAAAAAAGAAAGAAAGAAAAGAAAAAAGAAATCTCTTGCACTTCTACCTTTCATAGATTTTGCTATTACAAAGTTTTACTTTCTGTCTTCAGAAAAATACAGATATCAATAATTTTTCTGATTGCTCTTTGATGCTATCTGTAGATGTTGTGCAGCATGGGGGAGATATTTTCTGAGCCCCAAAACCTGCATTGTCAATGTCTCTCAAAAATACAAAAAACATCAGTTTACTATGAACTATAGAGGTGATCTGACATCTGTACAAAGAAACTGAACTATGCTAATTGTATCAACAAAATCTATACATTAATGAAGTCAGTTTCTTTGAATTACATTATACTTTTCTGTCAATTGGCTATAGCTGAGCATTTTTTTAAAAATGGAAGACTTTAAACCAAGTTAATCATTCACAACTTTCTTTTTTTTTTTTTTTTCAGTAGTTAGTACAGCATCCACAGAACAGGAAAGTGACTTGTCCTACTGTTCCTAATGGTTGGTGAGAAGAACAGGCCAGCAAGGGCTCGACAGGAGAATGGGAAGAGTGGAACAAGACATGTGATGGAAAGGAGGAAGAGAAAAGAGCAAAAAATTCTAACTATGAGGGCAATTGACCATCTATTAAACATAATATAAACCTATGCAATACTTCAAAGACTTTTAGACCACATCACTCTGGGTGCAGGAATTCTTGGCTTTATGTGAAACTTGGATACTTGTCCGGACACTACAAATAGATTTATTTGCATTATAATCTTTATTTGAACTCACTTTTTCTTCCTTTTTCACTGTGCTGCCCATTTTGCCAAGAAAATTCACTTTCCATTACTCATATATCATAATACGCAAGCATTAGCTTCACTTGCCTCTGGTTAATAACTCACCTTATATTCAAACATCCATCAACATAAAATCAGCATAACAACTTTTATGAATCCCTTTATCATCAGCACATTCTAAATGCTTATACAATTCACCCTCCGGATTCATATAGAAACTTGCTTAATAGCCCTTATAGTTACTATAAACCTTGGTTGCTTTCAATCATAGAAATATTATTCATGTTTTCAGAGTGAGCACATTTTTGGTTATTGTTAAAGTTTGAAGCCACTCAGCTGTAGATGTAGATGTTCATATTACCTGAAGAAAATATATATACTTTCTCTCAGTAGTCTTGGTCTCTTTGCAGTTTTTATTTGGCTTCTATTATATCTACAAAGGGTTTTTCTGGAGGTAATATTGGTCTTAAATGTAGGTTTGAATTAGGAACCATATACATGTAAAATTTGTCAATGGGAAAAAAATTTCTGTGTTTTTCCAGTTCTGGTTTTAGCAGACAGTGAAGGTGATTCTGTTTTGACTCAAGGTCAATTCAAGAATGCCTACAGAACTTCAAAAGTTTGCCCCATGACTAAGGACTGTTTATGGAAGGATCAAGGCGTCATGGAAAGGAAAGGTGAAATTTGGTCCATGATATATTTTTCTAACTTCATTTGTGCCTAAATTTATCCTTGAGTGATACTACCTGGTTTTCCCACACTTCAGCAGTGATGCATATGGAAATGGTGTAAGCTATTTAAAAATAATTACATTCACTGAGAGTGGCAATAAATATGCTAACAATAGATACAAAATAAATTTTAGATGTCTTAATTTTTTTCTGCCTTCCACTAGCATTTTTCACTGTATCTGGACTGTTCAAAGACAAAGACATAATTTAACAACATCTGATCCCTATAATTAAGTCGTAATATTTTATATTCCACCCAGTCCATATCTTGAACATGACGTGTAGAAATTGTACGGGAAGAAATAGAGTACATGAGATAATCACATTATTTTCCTTTATTTGTTCAAGACAAACTTGTGAAATAAACACTGTATATCTATAATATGATCAATTGAATTAGGCACTAGCGGAAAGGTAAGAGATGTTGGTGTCACTTCCCTTATTCTTTACTGAAACATCCTATGAATAAGTTATTATCACAATCAATAAAATGTCCTTAGTACATTGACGCAAAATATTGTCTTGGCCTTGGAGTAGTTACATCTCCCCAAGTTTGACTTCACCTTGGTTCTCTTTAACCTTCTCCTCACAACTAATTTTGATCATATCTTTGTAGAGTAGAGTGTTATGCATACAATCCCTTGATAGTTTCCGGAAATTTCTCTGAATACAAACGATATACTTTTCTTATTCTGTGATTTTCTTGTTTTTAACTTTTAAAAATTGTTTATTTTTATTTTGAAACAATCCTCTCTCTGTTGCCTTGGGTCAGCTTTAACTTAACATTACTACTGACTCCTCTTCCTAGATTGCTGGGATTGCAGGCCCATGTCAAGACACCCAACTTCATTTCTACATTTGATGTGACCGCTACGTTTCCCTCCTCATTTAGACCCTTCTCTCTTCTTCCTCCTTCTCTCTTTCTTATCCTCCTCTCTCTCCTTTTTCTAGGTCTTCAGGAACTGACATTCTTTGGCCCAGAAAAGGTGTATGAGAACGGTATTTTTTACTATAGGAAGAGAAGGATTCTGCTATATAAGGATTTTATTTTAACAGAACATTTTGGGACTCAAAATTTGCCAATCTTTCAGACTCGGGTAAATAAAACTCACCCCTGGACAGCGTGTAGATCATTTTGCCTGGAGTGCGATTTTGCCTGAGGTCTTCTGAAAGCAAAGTTTAGCAATTCCTGGTGCTTAAGATTTGAGGTAGAGAGATGTAGCCAGTGGGCCGTTCTCCCAAAGCACAGTCTAAGGAAAAGACAAAGGGAGGCTGTAAAGTCAATTGCCAAGGAAAAGAAACTGTTTTAAATCGAAGCTTAAGGCACAGATGCAGGAGGCGTTGAAAAGAGAGCTGATTCCAGGACTGGAAGCTCTCTATGACTGGAATCTCTTGACAAACCATGCCCTGAAATATTCCTTGGTAAGTAAAGTATTATAGAATGATCCATTATTTTCTGGTCATTAAATGAATAACACAGACTATAGTACACATAAACATGCAATATGTAAAATATCCAACCTTAGGACATCGGGTTTCAAAATTACTCTGAAAGAAAGGGGGTCCCAGGTCCTTAAGGAATTCCTATGGCTTATGGAGGAATCAAAACCAACCAGGGAAATAATACTTTAAGATTTAGCTCTACTGTTTTTCAACAAACTCAACTTAGGACACCAAGAAGCAATATGAAAGTTAGTCTTATTAGGATCCTTCACCACCCTGCAGGCTCGAGTTATCTGGAGGCAAAATGGCTGACTCTGAAGAAGGGATAAAATTCCTGTTACAAACTCTTGAGGGAAATAAAATATTAATTAGA
The DNA here is from genome assembly GCA_004027205.1 of Ctenodactylus gundi. Lineage (NCBI taxonomy): Eukaryota > Metazoa > Chordata > Mammalia > Rodentia > Ctenodactylidae > Ctenodactylus > Ctenodactylus gundi. The sequence continues at coordinate 393,869 of PVKB01001159.1, forward strand.
AATATTAAAACGCTCTAACTGTATGTGTGCTCCAAGTTGTAAAGCAGGTCACAGCAGTTATAAAACTGGATAACCAGATATATAAACTTGGAATAAATGGGCTGCTTTAGTTTGTTGTTTAAGAACCAAAAAAAGAGATATGGATGGTGAGTTCTAAAGCTGCCCGGGGAGGGATCAGTTTTGTGAGGGCGCGCACACACACACACACACACACACACACACACACACACACACAGCTACTGCAAATACGGGTTTGAAAATGAGCTGGTCTTTGAAAGCAAAGAGGAATCCAGGAAAAACAGAGGGATGTTTGAGAACCTGAAGGACTGCACAAGGAAAGAGAACATTCCACATAATGACATGTATGTAAAAGATGTTGAAGAACAATGAAAAGACAATAGAATATAACTCACAGACATGTTTGTACAGAATTGTTGAATGAATAGGGATTTCTGATAAAAATTGATCCCCTCAAGCATTACCGAATACAAATGAATACATAAGATCCTCATGTATAAGACTTATGGAGTGATTTACTACTGGTGGACCATGTATAAGTGAAAACTCATCAAACTGACATTTGTTCATCTCGTTGCTCTGAGCAACATTTACTCCGTCTAGCTAGAATAACGACCACTGTTGACTTTAGTAATTCAGAATCCACAGAGCATATTCATGATAGTCACTTTGCACAGCTCCACAGGACATCACTCACCTTGTGTACCGTGTGTGCGTTACCTCTGGGTTGGGCACTGAAAAGCACACCCGGGACAGGATGGTGACCCTCGCCATCACAATTTTTTTTTTACTACATGTATACACGTAAGTCTGAAGGAAGCCAAAGAGGAGCTGAGGCAATTGCAGTATTTTCCTCGGATATTTAAAAATATTTAATAATGTCATCAGAAAATCTTTGTTGAAAATGTATATTTAGCATAGATGGAAACTAGGCTAACGTTCTATCTTGTCCAGAGTCATATTTTTATTTGCTAAAGCTGGGACTTCATACCTTTATATATTTTCATTGTTGGTATATCAGGGATTGTGTGTGTGTGTGTCGTACTTTTTTGGTAAGACAGGCAGTGGTTTTATGCATAACATTATTTCACAGCCTAAGTAGAATTCCAAAGGCTATAAAACAGAATTTGAGTTTGTCCTTAAGAAACTCAGAAGAAACAAGGACAAACTGATATGAAGTTTAAATAACAGTCTCAGAGATTGGAAGAAAAAGTAAAAAAAAAAAATGATTTAGTAAGGAGTGAACCTTGTAACAATAACTGTTATGAGGCTCTCTCTCAAGGAGAGAGGGACTGTGGCATCAGTCACTTATTCTTTCATCCAATCACTCATTTCTTGGATGTTATATTGCTGTGCCCGGCTTGTCATATCAAGATGAGCAAGGAATCATTTATAAATTATCTTCTTCCTGCTCCTGTTTGTAATACAGAAGCAAGGCTTTTTACTAAGTCTTTTGCATGAAATCTCTGCCAAAGGAAGAACTTTCATCGTAGAAATGACAATCCAAACTTCTTTTTTAAAAGTGTATTATTCTTTCTCTTTTATTGTGAACATAATACACATCCGGAGATCAGACATATCTGGCATTAAAACTATTAAATAGAATGCTTCATACAATGATGTGTGTTAAAATAATGTAAACACATTATAAGCAGGATGCTGTTTGTTTTTTTCCCACTGTCTACAAAATTGCAAGCTCGTTGAGGGAAAGTATTGTGTGGTTTTTATCTTGTTGCTAATGATTTAGGCTTCTTTAAGAAAATAGAGCAACTACTTTTGTACCATGTACTGGGCTTTTCTCTTCTTCAATATCCACAGCTATGGAATCAGTCACTGTTCATGAAGTTTTGAAGCAGTAAGTCTATGCCACAAAACATGGTATGCAGCTGTGTACTGTTTCACAACATTCTCTGACATTTTAATAAGCATGTGTTTGGTCATAAACACAAGTGAGTTCTCAGGGGAATTCCATCTGAGTAATGAACTCTCCCACATGTCCTACGTCTCTAAGCTTTGTTCAGTGTCCTGCGTAGGTTATTCTGCTGTAAAGAGGCTCTAGTGTGTTTGCTTTCTGTCTCTCTGTCAATCTCTCTCTCTTTATCTCTCTGTATCAGTTTCTCTGTTCTCTTAGTAGATATATACACATGTACATTTCTACTTGTTTGTATTTTGACTTGAACACAAACTTGACGAATTTAACTCACTGTTCCATGACAATACTTCAAAGTCATCCCTGCTCTCCTTCAATTAAAATAAAAGAGGAAAATCAAATAAGCAATGCTCTTTTTTCAGTTTGACACCCACAGGAAACTCATCTCTTCAAACTCTTTGGAATTTAGGATTTCATGAACTTGCCTGTGAGACTCAGATTTATTCTGTCCTAAGGCCCACAAACATTCCAGAGAAAATAAGCAATTTAGTGCGTGTTACTGTTGGCATAAATGTGAATTAGTGCTATGTGATATGAGTAACACCATGTCTTTTCCCATTTATCTTTGTCATCATGTGCTAAAATCACCATATCTGGTGATGCACTCAGCCAAACACTTGCATCTTCCTAAATATTCCCTAGTTTGAAATGAAGAGCTATTGTCCTGATCAAGTCTGTTTCTTCCATTTCCTTCCATGTAAACTCTTACTAACTTAAAAGAGAACTATTTGTCTCTAGGCCATGGGCATTATTTCATAAAGACAGTACTTTTCCAGACTGATGGACGGTATTTTTACAGTTGCTCACAGAAAAATGGAATCACTTATTACATCTGCTTTTTATATTGCTGTGGTTTGATAGAGGTTACTGTCCGTCACCTTGCTTTAAGAATTGAGCTAATCTAAAACAGTTCACAAAATATAGTATTATCACAAAGGAAAAAAAGAGATGTATAATACGCAAAGTAATTTTAGGACTACTGAGACTAAATATATCAAAACAAACCACAGATAATATAGTCCGTTTCTACAGAAAGTTGAGCTTGCTGTATATATTTTTAATTCGGCATAGACATCATATTTTTCAAAGCTATTGTCTAAGAGCTCCTTCATCTGCTCATGCAGTTGTCATCTGCGCTATAAAATTAGTCACTCTTGGCAATGGAAGTCTATTAAAATGAAGTGATGATACATATAATAATTCTGAAAAAAGTCAAGATGGCAGAAAAGTGGGTTGATGTCCAGGAGCTAGCCCCCGAGAAAGGCTGCATTGCTTTGCTCATTCTCCGGTTTTTTAGGGTGAAGTCCTCAATTGTAATTGCACATCATTGCCAAGCCAACACCTCATGAGTGAGTATTCCATCATGTGTTAGCTTGTTTTCCGCATGAACATACGAGTGATATTTGTTGGTTTTATGCCCCTATAAGGACAATCTAACATAATCAGCTTGTGAAAAGAGAAAAGGTTTATTTTGGCCAACAATTTCAGCGGCTTTAGTCGTTGGTTGTTTTGTTCTATTGTTTTGGGCCTGAGGCAAGGCAGAATATTTTGCAGGCCTCAGGTGACACAGCAAACTGCTTCCTTCATGGTCAGGTTGCAAAAAGAGGAGAACGAGAAAGAACAGGGCATCACAGATCCCTCTTTGAAGGCCTGTCTCAAATAACCCTATACCTGCCTCTTGAAGTGTCCATTATCTTCCAAGAGTGCTATGGTGAGCACCACACGGACTTTTGTGAATATTTTTGGTATCTAAACTATGGCATTGACTCTTTGACTAGAATGAAGATTTTGAGTTTTGGAGGCAAGGTTTAATTTAACTGTGTGAATCCCAACATAAGTCATTTTACTTGATCAATTTTTGTAAAATTCTATATATTTTACGAAGATTAAATAAAATTTGCATGTAAAATCCTTGAAGAGTGTTTATTTTATTACATGTGTTCAACAAGTGCTTTATATTTTGTTTCTTAAAGATGAAGCTTCTTGATTAGCAAGAGGGAAATTGTACAACCTGGCTATAAAACTGCAGGTTCTGGAGCCAACTCCCTGGGTTTAAGTCTAGATTCTTTTTCGTTTGTTTTGTTTCTTTTTTCTTTCTTTCTTTCTTTCTTTCTTTCTTTCTTTCTTTCTTTCTTTCTTTCTTTCTTTTGAGATAATGTCTTGCTTTATAGCCCAGGCTAGTCCAGAACTCACTATGGAGCACAGGCTAGGCTTGGGCTCTGGACAATTCACCTGCCTCAGCCTCCTGAGTGCTGGGATTACAGGCCTGTGCCACCATGCCCCACTTTATGTGGTGCTGGGGAATCGAACTCAGGGCTTTGTGCAAGGCAAGTGTTTTAACCAGTGTGCCATTCCTCCATCCCCTCAAATCTAGATTCTACCACTTAGTATCTTTAGGACAGGGTTACATATCTTGGTGCCTCAGTTTTATTATCCCTGGAGGCAATGCGACTTGCTGTAATATTCTGGTGAAAAGTCTGTGAGGTCATAGGTTTTAAATGACTCTAGCAATGCCTGTTCTTAATATATGTCACAGAAACACTTTGAAATGACTGTCTTCACAGAAATAAAAAGCACAGAAGTGATTGCAGAGGCAGGAATTGAGGGAGATAATAAAGTGTTGATATAATGGTTCAAACATTAAGTTATAAAATGAACAAGATCTGGGAATTTAGTGTATGGTATGAGTGGTGTCAAAATGCGTTAATTAAGTTATGAGAGGCATTGTACAGTGTGTCTATATTCAACTTCGTCATGTTGCATATTCTGCACATGTGCGATCTCTCTGTTAAATATTTGTAAATAAAATGAAGATTTCTTTTTAAAAGTGGGAGTATAAGGAAACAAGTAAGGCTCTGGATGATGGGTCCTCCAACTTGTGCTTGATTGGACCAAGAGAGCTGCCGTGTGCTAGAGCCAGGTGAGTAGTGAGAGGAGAGCCTCATGTTCTGATGAAGTCAGGATCCTTGGCAGGATAGGCAAGGCATACTACTCATCACATTTTGCTGATGGGCTGAGAATTCGAGGTTTAAAAGTCATACGAATGTCATGAAATCAAAGGTTAAGGAGAGCGAAAGCAGGAAGATCCCAAAATTGTCTTCTGATTCTTGCAAAGCATTGAGTGAGGAAAACAGGCTCAGGCTGACATGAGGTATCTTCTGGGTGAGCTCAGCTTAAGGAGAAGGACATCCAGTCTGGAGGAGACCAGGTGAAGAACTGAGCTTTCTGAAGTCGTGTGGTCGGCTCACTCTGGACCATAAGCACTGGGAGAAAGGACTGAAGCCACTCGCCAAGCTGCACATCTCTACTTAGGGCTGTCTTATCTACTGTGATGTTTAAAGGAAGCTGAAGTGGACATTCTTGAAAAAACACCAGACAAAGTAACATGAAATATATATGCTGCTGTTTATATCTGAAATATGCTTGCAAAGTTCACATGTTCAGTGGAAAGGGTTTTGGAAGGTGATTAGATCATGATGTGAAAAACCTCTCCAATGGATTAATCCATTTAAGTGTGCACAGCTGAATGAGTTATTAAGAGCTGAGGGTCCCTAAGAGGATTTAGGTCACTGGAAACATAACCTTGAAAAGCATATTCTTGCTCTCCCTAGTCTCTCTCTCTCTCTCTCTCTCTCTCTCTCTCTCTCTCTCTCTCTCTCTCTCTCTCTCTCTCTCTCTCTCTCCCCTCTACCTGTATTTCCTTCTTGTTCTTTTTCTCCTTCCTCCTGACTGCCATGACCAGAGCAGCTTTGCTCTGCCATATTTTACTGCCATGATCTTCTGCCTTGTCCCAGGCTCACAGAAATGGAACCTGCTTACCACAGGCACAGAGACCATGAGTCGAAGTAAATTTTTAAGCTGTTTATGTGAGAGGTTTTCTTCCAGCAAAGAAAGGATATTTAGCACTACATAGAGCACCTAGCATGCAAGGTTTAGCAAGAATGAAAAGAGAAGGAAGATGAACAAAATACTGGTCAAAGCCACGCTAATCTGTCACCCCATGTCCCATCTTCTGCAGTAAGACAGCCTGCGCCTTCCTGCTTCTCTCTGCCTACCTTCTGTTTTTAGGACCTCTTTTAAATAGATGTTATAACCACATGGTCACTCCACAAACATGTGATATTTTCAGTCCTATTGTGGGGGTTTCAAAAAAGACAGCCTCTGATGCATGAAGCCCCTGTATAATGTGGCACCTTGAAGCCATCAAGGAAAACTGTGGTCCCTTGAATCACATCCACTCTGCCTTGCCGTAAGAGACCAGTCCCTACTCAGGCCACCCAGATCCCCTCTGCGTGAAAGAAGAACAGTTAGGTCACTTCAGCCTGGAACATTAAAACAAATGCTGATAGTTCAAGGTTAATAGATGCATAAAACAAAAGTAATTCCGTGTCAAAGCTGAGATGACAGGCGATTTGACTTGAGGCAGCCTTACAATCACTCTTTTACATGTGCTCCGTGCTGAGACCAGGCAAAGGCGTTATGTTTCTGACATTTACTTGTCAGGAAGGTATGACAACAGAGATTGTTTCTATCTCTCCTGCTCCCAGATGTTAACCTTCCAGCTTTAGTTTGTAATTGGGGTTCTGTGGAGCTTTAACATTTTCTATTGATTCAATAGAAGTGATAACATTTCCAATCATAAGGCAGCGTTATAGAAATATCAGGCAATTCACATATCAGAATGTTTGATAGCTGGGCTCACCGCATTAATTTCTGTCACCTTTTCCAAGAACCCTTTATCCTCTTTTTAATTCTGAAGGGCACCTGGGAGTAGTTGTTGCCACTTTTATTGTACAATAAAGTAGACAAAAGTTTCAATTAACAACCAAAAGGCCTCTAGGAAATAGTGAATGAGAACACATTTTACTATATTTCTTTTCTCTAATGTGCCATCTGTGACTTCAAGGCTGTACCTCACTCTACACACCACACACATACACACATCACACACATGCTCACAGTCCTCCTAAGATCATTTGATTTACATTAAAACATGCAGGTAAGAAAAACCAAAGGAGGCCGGTGAGGTGGTTGTTGTAAGAAATGTGACGTAAGTGGAAAGGCTGGGCAAGTGCAAACGGAGGGAGAAAGCGCTTTCAGGAGAGAGGGTGATGGGGCTGGAGGTTCACGGACCCCTTGTCCCTGCCTTTGACCCTGCAATTGGGCACCAAAGAATTTTCTTTCACTCTGTAACTGTACCACTTTAAGAAAAAAATAGATCTCTTAAATCATTTATTCACTAGCAGTCTTACTCTCTTATTAATCATTTGTATCGGGGGGTTTAAAAATTCATTGACAGAATTTTGAAAAAAAATGAATAGGAGAGGAGTTGAAATCTATAAAGTGAAATAAACATGAGACAAGGGTATGATGTTTCTAGATGTTCCTGATTTGTTTTATTCCAATACAACTTTTCAAATATATTTTTATGAAAAATCTTTTCTGTTTCTACACAGGCCATACACCATGTTTTTACCCCACACATTTTTTAATGCTATCATGTTAATCTTAATTGATCTAAGTAAGATTGGTTGTCTCTTCTCCCGTGTCTACATTCCTTGCTGAGGTCAAGTCTGCCGCCTGGAAGAAGTACTCTTGGCTATCTCCTTTTCTACCGTATCATGAGTTGAATAGTCATTCTTAATTTCAAGAAGGCACAGACCCTGAAGAGACTCTTACAATTTTTACATAAAGTTATGCATTTTGATGATTTAATGTAGCCAAAATTTATAATTAATGTTAAAATAAAGACTCTCAGACAATAAGCATACATTGAGTTTTCCAGGTTCAATTTACAACTTGTCATTTTAGCCTGGATTGGCCTTTTCTATCTCTAACATCTTAATGATAAATCATGTGAGCATAGTCTCATTATTATAATTGTCTAATACATTTAAAAAGTTAGATGAAAAGAAACAGACAAAATCCAGTGATCTAATTCTAGAAATATCTACCGATTCTATCTTAATTATATAAACAACCTTATTTTGTTGTAGTTATTCAAATATTAATGAGAGAAATTCCATTTCTTTTTCTAATATATTTATATAACATAAATGTAATATATATTACACTTTGCTGTCACATGTAATGAGGGTGGGGTTGGCAAATGTTTTGTGAATGTCTAGCCCAGAAATAGCTCTTGCCCATAGAAGTAGGCTACAGGCACATGACTGGTGCTTAGTTGCTCTTTAGAAAGCCTTGTTTTCATGAGCTTTGCAGGCATTTGCAAGCCAGTTATTTAATAATTATTTCAGAATTGCGTTTCAAAGTTAGATTATTCTTTCTGGCCCAGAGTTTATAATAACTTCTTTGATCCTTCATTTGAAAATGGTGATGACATTTTCTCATATACAATTTTTGTATAATTGAATAAAGTCATGCCCAAGAAAAAATAAATTAATAATGTCATTACATTTGAAGAATAGAGGTTTGATGTTATCAATACAGAGAAGAATTTTGTGAAGAGATGCTGGAATTGTAGGGAAAATCGAGCATAGTCACTGCACTATCAAATTTACTTACTAGATCATTATTTTGTTTCATCCACTGGGCTGGTAAGTACTGTCCCTCTATATTGAGTTCTTTGCCAAAAAAAAAAATAATCCTTTCTTTTCTGAGTAGAGTCAGTAGGCCAGGTACACTGAAATTACTTGGGAACATGCTAGAGGTACAGTCTTGGGTAATTGGAATGTAGTTTAGATTTTATCAAGATGCTCAAGAACTTCATATCCACAATAAAGTTTGAGAATTTATGGTGTTCATGGTTTCTCTGTACTCAAATTGGTTCCCTTTATTCAAAATATTCTAACTGATCCATGTCTTTTTCAGACCAACAGTAATACGTGGATCGTCAGTGTGTCTGCTCAGTTTTTCATAAAATCACTTCACTCAAAGGCTAGTAACATCGCTTTAGCCTCTAATCAGCTCAGCAAACCCTCCTGTAGAGTGAATAAGAAAACATTCAACCTGGTCAATATTCTGCTTTAAAGTTAGATCACTCAAGGCACTATAAGTTGTCAAGGCTCAGAATGCTCGATACTATTTTAGGCAATAAATATTTGTAGGAATCACTAGAACATTGAAAATGATTTTGTGATGCAGCAATGTAAATAATCTATGGCATATCAGATGGGCAGACTATGCGGCCTCGCCTATTCAGTAGTAATTAGATAGGCAAAGGTCCTCTTCCTTTATGCTCCCTTCAGTTGACCTCTTTTACTGGCCCCAAGGAGAGAGATCCTCCAGCTTAGAGCCACTGTCATGCAAGAGACAGATATTTCATTCAGTCAAAGTGTAGAAGCCAGACACCAGTTTTTTCACGCTAAACAAATATGCAATTTGTCAGTCTGCAGATAGAGTGTTTCTGCCTTCAGATTCAAAATGGTTTTCATTTATTCATGGAAAAAAGAAGCATTTCAGTTATAGTTGTAATATTTACTTATCTGGTTTTCTCATGATGGATAACAAATGTATCCAGAACCTCCATGCATCAAAAAGATGCCACTTCATAAAATGGCAATATGATTCCATATTACAATAAAAACAGATACAATTCAGAATGCCTCAAATACTTCCAAAAGCAATTATGGCATTTCAGAAGTAAATGTTACTTACAAATTCATAACCACCCATCAAAATTATTTCACTAGGGTAAGTTAAGGAAGCATCTGCTGCAATTTATGCATTTTGAGTTTTCCTTATTGTTTTCATAGCACACCATGAAAAATTTCCTTCCAGCAAGTACTGTAGTTCAGAAAGGAGTCAAACAGTGTGCATTTACCTACAAACATATATCTTTTATAAGCTGTGGCTCAATTCTTTTGCTGTAATAATATTATAAAATTCACATTTTCATCTGAGGGAACTAGATTTGACTAGTACCATCTGCAGGGGAATGCAGTCTAAGATTAGCAATCTTATTTCATTGCTTAAAAAAATAGCAGAATAAGCTCCTTTTAAAGACTGAGGAGAGTCATACTTTATGTCCTGTCCAGAATAATGTGGAATTATTTCTCTACTACAAATAATGTTTCATAAATCACAAAAGGATAAATTTTATTAAATTAGTTGTAGATTACAAAAACCTAAAGGCAAGGTCCATTCTCCAAAGGACAGTACTGTCCTCATTGATTCTGAGTCCTTTTATTTATTTAGGGAGAGAAAGATTTTTTTGAGAATTATTTGAAATAAGAGCTTTTTATTCTACTCTTCAGGGAAAGTCAAGTGGCAAATAACTATGTTAGCCAAATCTATCTGTGAAATGTCTAAGTTTAGGCATCTTGTTCATATGGATATAACTATAATGGCATGCGCATAGCTTGAATAAATAGACATTTTCATAGTAAAAATTTGAAAACTAACATTTTCAAGTCTCTTAATTCTATTCAGAATAGTAAATGCACTATAATATTCTGTGTATTCTATAGATGTTGGAAATGAGAAATTAACCTTAAAATTTATAAGGTAATAGATAAAGCATCTTTAGATAGGTAGAATATTTTAGATATCCAGCTTTCCATCTGATACAGTGTAATGTTCACAAAGCCTTAGTTTTATGTTTAGGAAAAATAAACTTTCTTTTGCATGTCACAGAAAAAAAGGAATGCAAAAGTTATGATTCTCTTAGTGTGAACTTTGTGCATTACAAATAACACATTCAACAAGGTAGATATTTTATCGTCTGCCTAGTGATGAAAAATTCAATATGCATATATTTATGTATTGAGTAGATTTATAGCCAACACGCCCACTGCCACTTGGCCTCAGTTCACATTCATGTCCTTGAAAAGAACACATTTCACACATTAAAAAAAAAACATTTAGAAGATTTAAAAGCATTTTCCAATGTCACAAAGCAACAGCAAATGGTGTACGCATCTTTAATAAGTTACTCTAAAAATACGGAATAGGAAATGTGCAGTGCGCTGTTTTGTATTCTAGAGTGAGTGCCTCCTAACTTTATTGACTCACGGTGAGGCTCAGACCTGGCCTCAAAAACTTAAAGGTGGGCGGGTTTCATTCTCCTCCAATAGGGCACAGATATATTGCCACATCACCTGTATAAGAGAGTTGGGCTTTACTGAGAGTGCTGTACCATTGTAGGAAATAAGATCTTTTTTTCCCTAATCTACAAAATGCTTTTATTGACCTTTGAGATGATGGTGTAATGATGTAACACAATGAACTTCTCTACCACAAAGGAAGCCACCATCTGTACACTTGGTACAAGCACATGGAAAAGTGGGGTGGTCAGGTGAAGGTGGACCTAGCTTCTTTTCCCAGCCTTACAGAGCCTGTAGCCCCGTATAGTTACCTACTGTTCATTACCCTGATACGGTCATTGTTTTCATCTGTGGCTTAAAGAAAAGCCTCTTCGTTAATATATTAAACACACATTTGCTATTTCATAGATTTCAGTCACCGAGCCAGTCTTTGAGTATGCCATCATGAGCAGCTTGGACATAACTTCTCCCTTGAAGGTGACATTTACAACACAATGAAAGATACACATGAGTGAACAGGTGCTGTGGACCTGGGTTGTGATGAATACAGCAGAAAGACATCTACTCGCCAACTAAAAGACTACCTAACACCAATATTGATTTGGGCCTGTAGTGAGAGCAGCAAACATTGACCACACAATGTATCAGAGTCTGTGCTTCCATCTTGAGCCAGAAAGCTTGATAGACAAGATCCCACAATTCCTTTGGTGGTCTAAGAACCTCTCACTAGGCCCTGTGTCTTAAAGTTCCTCAGCACCTCTCAATACTAACCACCTTGAGATCAATGGAGTCTCCCACATCCAGACTACAGTTTGAGGGATTAAATGGAAATAGCATGTCATTTTATTTTAAATGATGGTGTTTTCTTGCAATATGAGAATCTAACAGGTGAATGGAAAGATAAATCAAACTTGAAGACAATCTTAGCAACCCATAAAAACGTGATGGTGGCCAGGATAGAATTAAGTAAAACTGAAGTGAAGAAAGGAGGCAAAGAAAAAGTGCATTCTCAGGAAATAGTTTTGTGGGAATAAAAAGAATAGTAAAGATTAATAGGATATTGTCTTAGTTACTGTTTTGTTACTGTGACTCAATACCCGAAACCCACAAATTTAGGAAAGGAAAGGAAAGGCTTATTTTATCTCACAGTTTCAGAAGGTCACAGTCCATTCAGGGGTGGCCAGCAGCAATCAAAGTACAGGACGGAGGCAGAGGCGGAGGCAGCTTCTCACGACATCACACACAGGAAGGCAAGTTGAGACTAGTTGAGACTAGTCTTAGTCCCAGTCCTAGTCCTCAAGGAAGGCAGGAAGCAGCTTATACATCCTTCCAGGTCTCCTCCCAGTGATCAGCCCCTCCTGCATCCAGGTGTGGAAGGTGTGGTAAGCCCCCACTACACACTGTTAATCCTAATTTACACACCTGTAGTACAATTTACATGCCTGTAATCTACCCCTGCAGACTAGGCCCCAATCTTTCAACAGTACCCGGTTCCATAATCTATAAAATTTAAATACATGAGATTTTTGGGGGACATTCCAGATCCAAACCAAAATAGATATGGTATCCTAGGATTTTTTTCTAAAAGCATCCAGATTTCACTTGCATCATAAATATCAGTAGTGGAATAGATACTTGCCATTAAAACTTCTTCTGGGATCTTTTTGAGTCACTTTACCTTGGTCTATGTTAATCTCTTCCTTTTACTGAATTTCCTTCTCCTCTTATACCCTCTCTTGCGTTTTTGTTCTTGTTAATGTCTATTTTCGCTAGCAATGGTACTGAATATTATAGTAGCATTTCAGGGTAAACAATTGCTTTGTTTTTCCAGCAGTCATTGGTGCTATAGCAGCGCACAAATGATCTAACTTGCCTTGTACCAGAAGTCAGGAAAATTTGCATGTATTAAATTCTGGCATGCACAGACTCTCTGTAATTACACCAATTGATCCTATGAAGTTATTACTTTTCTCTGTATTTTGTAAATAACATAAAAGCCCAAAATTGTTAAGTAACTAGCCTGAGGTTAGAGAACCACTATTGAGAAATGGAGGAAGAGAGAGTAGCATTTCAGCCTTTAAGTAAATTCAGGTTATTCCTATTATTGTAACTTGTTAGAAATGGTTAGTGCTATTTCATGAAGGCCTTGGTTCTAGGCTTTCACTGGCCAAAAACAAGGAGGGTATCTCAGCGATTAAGAAATATCAGTTAAAATTTTACACTATGATCTGAATGCCAAATATTGAAAAAAAAGAACAGAATAATATATTAGGAAGCAAAACATCATGAAGAACATCTCCATACACATTGATGTCCTGAAGATTCCCTGTCTCCAGCATATTGTCTAGGAGCCAGACAAATTTTAAAAAAATCTGCTACTCATACTTCTGTAAAAGAAGCTATCGAAAATTTTCCCAGACACATTTAGAACACTGAATATGGTGCTGTGCATCATAAATCTTTATTATATGGTACTTGTATGATGAATTTCCTAAATATTTTAGAAATGAAATGTTTTCCCTGATTCTAGAAAAAATCTGAATTGTAAAGCCTTTTTTACGTGCATATGTAAACATGGGACATGCAGATGATTATCAATGTTACAGGTGATGAAAGATTTGACTATTAAGGGTTTTTTTTCTGTCTTTTGTGGAGATGGAAATGAGACATTTGGGTGTCCTAGAAATGACACTTGTATGCTACAGTTTGGGGAATGTTATCATAGGGGAATTTAGTTGAAGGACATGTGAGAACTCTCTTGCCAATGTTTTTTGCAAGTCTGTCAATCTAAAATTATTTAAAACTGAAGGGGAATAATTATTTAGAAAAGCAAGAAAATATCTATCTTTAGTTTTGAGCTCTAATTTACCTGGCTCAGGACTTTCTCAACTGGGATGTCCTTCCATTGCTTAAGATAGTCAATACTGAATCTGTGTTGATACTCAATCTCCTCCTACTGTGGGAGACTTTTAAAGGGGCGTTAAGTAGATGGAACTCTAGAGACAGCCTCTGACTCTGACATCTCACTCTAACCAACAATCTTGAACTTGGTGTGCTCTTGCTGGTGAAACTTATCTTTGCACCTATATTGGGTAGGGATCAGAGGAAAAAGAGGAGTCTGGGATTTTTTCCTAGAAATCAAAATGTAGAAAGCTACTGAGCATCTCAAAAAAGAGGTTGATAAATGCTTCTTATGCTTAGTTAATATATATATATATATATATATATATAATGCCATGGGAAAAAGCATGCTGTTTTGGATAGAAATTGTTTCTAAACTGCATCAATTAAAGTGATCTAATTTTTTAAAAATTTGTACTAAAATTATTCAAGTATAATAACAACTAGATTATCTGATAACCATCTATTATTCTCAACTTGTTTTATTCTTCCCAAAATATTTTCATGGGGAAATGACTAAAGAATGTATACTCTTACATTATTCCTCCTTCTCTCCTAGATTTGCTAACCATCTCAGTTTCTTCAGTGCAGAGCATATGGCTGATTTTATCAAGGCATATTTGAGTATCATTCTAAAGGACCAATTGTTACCTACCTTGTGAGTAGTACTAGCTTAGGGAAAGTTTATTTTTATACTTGACAAGCACTTTTTTGTTTGTCTGGTTTCTCTTTTGTTTCCTTTTCTTTCTTCTTTTATTTTTCCTGTGCATCCAATCTTATGAATTCCATGATGAATTCTTTATCTTTCTCCTTTATACTAATATATAGATAATATCACACACATATGTATATATGCGATAGATAATGGTTACAATGAGCTTGGGTATTTTGTGCACATATATATTGTATCAGTATTACAATCCCTTTCTCTCTTTTTGCTCCTCCCACACCATTCTAATCACCTCTAGCTTCCACTATCATACCCACTTGATTTTTTTCCCACATTTTATTGATATGTATACGTGCAGAATTCAAGGTTTACAATGGAGTTAAGCATTTTGTGCACATACGTGTCTTGTCAAGGTGACAAGGGCTTTCCCACTCTCCTTTGTCCCTCCCCCTACTCACCCCTCCCTCCCTCCTCCCCGACCCTACTCCCCTCTTTCACTTTGTCTTTCCTCTTAAGTTCCATAAGAGTTGTGGTCTGGGTCTCTCATATCAGAGACCATTCGATGTTTCACCTGCTTCTGACTCACTTCACTAAGCATGATGTTCTCTAGTTTCTTCCATTTGTCTGCAAAAGCCTCCACGCTGTTGAACTTTATTGATGCATAGTATTCCATTGTGTAAAAATGCCACATTTTGTGTATCCACTGGTCTGTTGATGGGTATTTTGGTGCCTTCCATATTTTTGCTATTGTTAGTTGTGCTGCTATGAACATGGGTATACATATATCTCTGTTATATGTTGTATACCCATTTGATTTTATAAAATGCCTGTATTCTGAGTTTCTCATTTTAGAGAAAACATGTGATATTTAATCTTGTAACTTTGGATCACTTCACTGAGCATGATGGCCTCAATTTACATTCATTTACCTACAAAAGCTTCAAATCTGTATTTCTGGAAGAATGATATCGGGTGAATTATTTACTATGGTAAATTTCCACAAACCTCTGGTACAGTGGTAGATACGCTTCCTTCCAATTTGTAAGAAATAATGCTTTAGTGCATTGCTTCTATAATAATATAAGTGCTGATATTTTTTAAACCATAGATTTTTAAAAAAAGAGTTCTACAGCGAGATTCTAAAGGAATAATACAAATGCTAATTATTTGATTAGTACAGAGAGTAGATTCTATTAAAAGTTCCTGAATTTTGTTGCTTCCCTAATTTTGCGTTTTATGCCTCTTAGAAGACCAAAGTGGAGATATATTTCACGTTTTTGGAGGTTTTTTTTTATGTAAATAGTTTTACTCAAGTCCCAAATTTCTTATTTTTAAATGGTCTCTATGTGAGAGACTGAATCAATGTTCAGTTTACATCTCAAATCTCCATAATTATATTGAATAGGTGGAACAAGTCTGGGGAAGAAACAGATGGAGATTACGTTGGGAGAAAGAGATGGTATTATTTGAAAATTTGTTTGGCATGTGTGTATGATGTGTGATGGCTTAAAATGCTTCAAAAGAGAGCTTTATTGAAGCCAGTTAGTATTCAGGATTTTTAAAAAAGAAAATCTGCCAGCTAAGAGGATGTCTACACAGCAACAATTATTCTGTGTTTTAACAAACCCAAAATAATATGGTAATTAGAAATTTTAAATTTAAAAAATGACTTTCAATGAAAATATAATTAAGCTGAAAAGAGAGAATCAAGGAAGTGGAATAAAAACAATTAATAGAATGAACTCAGATAGCCATGGAGTGAATCCCAACTCCACCCCCTTTTATTTTTAAAATGGAGGGTGTCTTGTTACTGCTGCTGCTGCTGTTGGTGGTGCCCTGTCTCTAAGTTTCAGTACCATTTCTGTGGGGACGATCCAACAGGACAATTCATAACAAAAGAAAACCCCATGTCTACCACAGAGGAAGTGTTTCTTCTAGTATTTAGTTAACCAAGTACACTGATATAGGATTAGCACTTGTTTTATTTAGTCAAGCAATTGCACTAATATAATGTTAGCATGTTCTGTTATTGTTACCTCCAGTGGTGACCTGATTTAAAAAAAAAAAAAAACTTCCCAAATAGTGTTTTTAATCTACCCTTTTACCTTCTAATTTATAAGCACTTCTTTTGATTTTACCTACTTCAACCAAATTTACAAAATAAAATCTCCCTGAGTGCCAACTGAATATAAAGCTTTCTGACAGGAACCGTGTTTGCAAATAATGATACAACCCTGCACCTTTTCTCCAGAAGGGAGGTGGTCACTGAGACAACCAGCACTTTTGAGTTTTGCTCTGTGGTCCAGGCTTGTCCCGAATTCACTATGTATCCCAGGGTGGCCTCAAATTCAGTCACAGCAATTCTCCTGCCTTCTCCTGAGTGCTGGGAATACAGGTGTGCAGCACAACACTTGACTACTGTGCAGTGCTAAGGAGTCAAACTCCGTGCCCTGTGAATGCGTGGCATGCATTTTAACAGTGAGCTATACTGCCAGATGCAACAAACAGCACATCTTGAAATATGTGATAATGGAAGTGGTCTTCCAAGACGAGGAAATAAGTGAGGTGGAAAGGAAAGATGGTGAAGGCTAGTGTCATGTAAACTGATCCCAGGCATATGATATTTGTAGAACACTCCCTCAGGGCAACAAGAAAGTGATCTAGAATCAAAGACAGGGAATAATATATGAAAAGGCCTCAAGTGTTAGTTAAGGTGGCCATGTACAAAATATTTTTCATATTGCTAATTGTTGGACCAAACATGCATATCAAAGAAGCAGTAGTATGAATTAAACAGGGATTGAACTATGAAAGAAACTGGGGAATCATGGTATGGGGCTTATCTTTCCTCAATAAAAGTACAAAATTATCAATACATTATACATGAGCCACTGATGGTCATGTAAAGACCTACAGAAAGAGAATTAAAGAAAGGGTCACAAAACAGAATGTAAAGAGAGAAATATATTATGAAAGTATGGCAAGAATTCTGGTAAAAAGACAAAGAAAAGCTAACAATGAAATGTGAAGGACAAATTGCAGAAAAACAAACAAACCAAAACCCAAACCAAAAAACCCTTGAGGATAGTTCAAGTACATCATGATGAGGGTCGTGGGCTGCAGCGAGCCCTGCCTGGCAGGCACACTTGGGCGAGAGCAGGACAGCTGGCTTGTGTGAGACGCAAAGGTGGGAGGTTGAACAACTGAGATCTTTGTCAGCTAATGTGCATTGTGACTTTGGCTGGGGGCTCTAAGATACAAAGACATGATTGAGACCATTGATTTAAAGATGCTTCCTGAAAAATACTATGGGAATAACACTCCTATAGACCACCTATGTTTTCACCACTCCCAATTCATGCAGTTTAACCTCCATAGTCTTTAAAGATTTAAGATTAAGAAGTTAGAAATTTAATCTAACTATGGTGTTTATAAACTGGACATGTAGAAAGTGATCCCAATTAGATAAAGTCACTCGGGTAGAAGCCCAGTGAACGAATCCTGCTGGTTTTATGAAACGAGAGACAGAGACCAGAGAGACAGACAGGCTCTCCATCCCTTGTTAAGTGTTGCTTTGTGCTACTTTGAGACTTTCCCAGCAAAAAGGAATCAAAAGATATTGCCCCCTGACCTTTCTTCTCCAAAACCATGAGCCTAAAAAGCTTTCTTTATGACATGCTGCACCTCAGGTACTTAGTTATAGTAATTAAAAGCAATACAAATGAAGAAAGAAATGAAAAAACGAGGCAGATTAATGGATAATGTAAAGAGCCCACCATGAGAGAAACCACAAAAGTATAAACTATAAGAGAACTTCCAGGTGACAGAAAAGGCCAGAGGAGTTGTTTACAAGAGAAGGTCAGATAAGGTGAGGTGGCAAATGTATTTGGTGGACTGGGTGTTAGTGTGATATCTTTGAAAGACTTTCCTTAGAAGAGCAGCATATAAAATCCAGATTGCCACATTCAGTAAATGAATGAACAGCGCAGATAATGTTGATTACATGTATGTGTGAGAGTATAATTCCTTGTTAAGGATAATGATACCATAATCCACCTCTGGCCATGGTCACCCAGAGATCTGATATAACAAGTAATAGGCTTCATGCCAAACTCTACCTTATTGAGCAAGGTACAGCAAACTTGTCCACAGGAGCAAAGTTTTGATAGATTGACTCTTATTAAGGAGAAATAGAGAATAGAGGTAAATATTTTGACCTCTAATGTCAATCAAATATTGAGTCTCTGGTTGCTGGGCTGTGAGCTACCAACTTGAAAATCGTTGAGCAGGAAACATTTAAGCCTTTTGCCACTGTTCCTGTTGGAATGCTTATATCTAGGGAAAGTTTGTCTTCCCAACTTTCCAAACTGCTCCTTCAGACTAGAAGGGTAAAGTGCGTTATCTCCTGCTATTTCATTTTTATTAAATCTGTTTGAACTTGGAAATGAGGCCTGGTGGTCCCATTTTCAGAAGGCTGAAGGTCACTGGGTGTTTCTGTTCAAAAAGAGAAAACAATGTGTAACCCCTCTGGCACCATAATCAAAAGAAATAGTGTGGTGATTACGGCCCTGCGCTAAGCTGGCGGCTGCTACAAATACTGGAACCGAATTTGATAGGATCCTGTATTACCTTATAACAGAGTATCATTCCTTACAGTTCCAAGGTCAATCTCTCTTTCTCAAATAACATTTCGGACCTATAATTGTTCATCTACATGCCAGCAATTATGGGGGAATTGATCAGCCACTAATTAATGCCACACTATTACACTTTTTAATTTGTAGATTATGCAGCTGCAAGCGTTCTCACATTTTTAATTTGTATATTATACAGCCACAAATGTTTACAATGCCCTTTTTAATCTCCTTACACTACCACTGCCATTATTCACTATAGATTAATGATACCCAGGATGCTGGGGTTTATTTCATTTACCACTCTTACCAGGAGAGCAGTTAACATTACTGTGCTCTATTACTTAATGCCTCCCGCAGCTGCTAGTGAGCATTGGTTACCCTTTAAAATGTTACCAGCCAGTTATTTTTTCCCTGTATTTTTTTAGCTCTCTTGTCACCAACAATATGACTCTGCGGTAATATTATACTTTATTTCAAAATTTATTTCAACTGGCGCTATCAGAGATACTTAAATAGTTCATTTTAAGTATCACAAATGCTTTGAAATCTTACTTGCATGCGCTTGTGTATCTTAGAACCTATTTAGCTTAATGTGTCTAAAACAAAACTTTTAATTTTTTTTACTCCTCCTATTCTCCATCACAGAGAATATGTCAGATGAAGTATAAACAAAATTTCACACAGTGCTGAGATCCTTTTCAATTAACCAGAAGTAAGTAGATAGCTTTAGAATTAACTGAACATGATGTCTTAGTATTTTGAGGTGATGCTGGGATTATCATAGGTATTTGCCCCTCTTGAGTTTTCCTAAGGTACCACAATTTTTCAACACGTAATATCAGTGCAACTTTAATACTGACATTTGTCTCAGTCACTGAGACTTGGAACATTTGCATCGCAACAAAATTCTGTTCAACAGATCATGTGTTAAAAAAAAAAGTTCATTAGTAACTGGCTGGTATGCAGGGAAGTAAAAGGCTATCAACAAAGCATTTATTTTTCTCTTTGTAGTACAGTTAAAAGTTACATGCGCAAATGAATAATCATCCATATATAGCTAAACTAGGAAAGCTAAAGAAAATTGTATGAGAACACAGTGATAAGGTAGTTCCAAGGCATATAATAAATAGACCATGAGTTTTTTTTTTAAGTAGTTAAAAGCATGACTTCACAGAGGTGGGAGAGAAGAAATCCAGGACAACAGACCAGAACTGAACTTCTAAAGGAGGTATACACAGAGGCTAAGAGAAGAAAGAAGTGTTTTTTTTTTTTTTTTTTTTTTTTTCAGAGACTGCAAAATAAATGGGCCCTCTGTGTGACCAATATGTGTTGCTTATTCGAGGGGCAGGAGAGACGATCATGTCATAAAGAAGCTTCTTAACTTGAAGAAGGGCGCCCTTTTGCACTAATGAGTCTCTCACCTGTGTAAACTTTTGGGGATTCATTATGTGCATAGACTGTTTGAATTGCCTTTCAAGATTTTTGGAAATTGAGTTTTACAACAATTTTCATTTCTTAAGATTTTTACTGATTTTTGTCTTTTGTCCATTTATATGCTTTGTTTTCTAAAGAAAGCTATTAGAATTGTCAAAATAATTATGAGTCAGGCACTAAACTAAGCATTTTAAAATTTTTATTTCATTCTTCTAGCCAACTCCCAGGTAGGTGCTGCTATTTCACTTTAAAAACTAAATGAAATGAGTTTCCATTACAGCTAATAATATAAATAGCAGAATCAGAATATAAACCCCAGTTGGCAAACTGAGTTTATTTATTTCTCTTTTTGCACCTGTGGTTGTTCATTCTTTCATGCAGTCATGCATGGGTTCATTCACTCACTCACTGTTTGTTGTTAGGTCCCCATTCATTCCTAGCTTAATGTGTTAAGTAAGCAGTTACAAATGGTATTCCTGTTTCTTTGTCCTGTGCTTGAACGAAGAATGCTTCTTTGTTGAGCAAATGCTTATGTTGAGTAATTATGTTGAGCAAGTTCCACTTATAGAATTTTTATAAGAAAAAATATACTCATGCTTCTTTAAATTTCTTTTCTTTGAATGAAATGTTGGTTAACTGTTATGTTTTGGGGGATGATTTTTACATAGTACAAGATTTCTTTGTAGACAATTAGTTAAGTCCAGATACAGTAAGAATAAAAACCTTACATTTAACTCAAAAGTTCTCATTAGTCTTCTTTCTAACGTACCCAGCTGTGGGCCGGACCTTCATAAAAGAAGAAATATTGCCTTGTTGCAATACTAAAGTTTCTGGCTTGTGCAAAGATCCCTCTGTTTCACACTGGTTATTGTGGACTTAGTCTAATACTTCCAGAGTCAGAACAAGAAGAGGGCAGTGGGAAGTTGAGTGCATTTCTACCATATACGTCAAGTGACTCTCCAGGCCAGGCAGTTTTGTAGAACTCACTGTTGCTCTAACGGATTCCTGAGAGATCAGCTGTTACCTTGATGAGACTGTTCCACTCTTCTCCAGCTTAGGTTAGAGCACTTTCCTGAGCCCTTAACCATCCACATGGACTTATGCTTTATTTCACCAAGCTGTTTTTATTTTTTATTTTTTCCTCCCTTTCTGGCAGAGTTCTTCAGGAGCTTTCAGAGGAAATCACGTGGATCTAGAACGAATGCCTTCTGCTCTTCCATTTCTCCTACAGAGCCCTGGACTACTGGTCTCGTGAGGAAGATCATCTTACCTTTTCTTCACTCCACTGTCAGAATAGGACATTTCAGATTGTCTCCTACATAAATACAGTTCCCTGCAGCATGCAGAGGATGCATCCTATCTTTGAAAGAACTTTCTGGGGATCCCTTCAGCTTTTAATTTGAAATGATGAGCAATCTGTGCCTATTCTCATCTTATTTTGAAGGGGGTGAAATCCAGAGCACACCAACCACCTCTATAGACACGCTTCCTTCTAGACCTCTCAATTGTGTTTTTAGCTAGAGTTGAGTGGTCCCATTAGGGTAAAAGTTAGTCTTTCAAACTTCTTTTTGCAAGTTTCATGGCTTCAAACTCTCTGCCAAAATGTGGCACTTATTGTCTTCAGACAATAATTTTAGCGCAATGTCATCATAAATATTTAATACAATAAATCTGAAGAGCGATGAGGGCTATCAAAAGACAAGAAATTAATGTGACAGAAAGGAAAGAAGGGGATGGTTTTAGATGGCACGTTATGAAGAACATCTCTGAAATGACAGCATTTATCAGGAGGCTGATTGGCAAAGGAAAAAGTAATTCAGAGGCGGGGATAGGCTCCATCTAGGCATGTGGTTAGAGTATTTGACAACAGAATGAGCTTCAGAAGTTCAAAGACCACAAAGGAATCATGTAGATCTGGAGAAAACACAAAAAAGAATTAAGGTCTAGTATAATAGTTCCTCAATATTATGTGCATTCGTATCACCTGAGGTGATTCGACCCCTACGGCCTCATCCTTGAGGTCTGGACTCAGCGACCTGGCGCGATGTTGAACCCAAATGATGCTGCTTCCACTGAGTGGCAGGAGAGAAGGCCAGTGGGACCACAAGGAGCTGGAGAAAGGGTCTTACTGCAATTCCCTGGAAAGTTTTGAGGCACAGAAGGGCTATAATATAATCATGAATTCCTAGAGAAGATTCCCACTGGCTTTGAACACACATGTGAGAAGGGAGAACAGACACAGCGGTTCGAATGATTATGGCATCAGTGATGTTGTATGAAAGTTACAGGAAATCAAATGTATTCAGGATACCAATATGATCAAAATTATTTCTGTGTTGTCTTGAATCGAGAATTAAAAGGAGAAATCCTCCCTAAAATGGAGACCTACAATGACATTCATGACATTGAACAATTCCTTTTTTACTCTTGTAGTACCTATCAGAGAGTTTAGGGAATGCCAAAATAAATAAGACAATTAAAGACAACTCAGGCAATTCCTGCATTAGTGATAGGCTGAATATCGCAATATTTTCAAATATTATAAATTGTAAAAATCTAGAAAAATTGATGAAATAGGCAAATGTAACTCAAAATCAGCAAAGGATTGACACTGTACTTTGGGTCAAATACAAAATTAAAGTTTGCAAGTAGATTGATTTCAGAAAATATTAATGATGCATTTTTATTTACTTTCAACAAAGCTACTCTCTGGGTAAATGTCACTTAGTACCAAAGAAAAATGGCACATGCAATACACATACACCACATATACAGTACATGTATTCTATTGAAAGATAATTTTGAAGGGTCATTCAATATTTATCACATCTACTAAATTTTACTCAAGAATTATTGAGAACAAATTTAAAAGGAATAAGTAACTCAATATAACTCTTCTTTTGGAGTAGCCATGATAAGTAGTATGTAAGAAGTCAAAGTCATAAATCAACATGACAATTCAGACAAGGAATCAGTTTAAACATAAATAGTGGGATGTTATGAAGAAAATGTTTGCAAGTTGATGATAGTAAGCAAATAAGATCTAATTAATAATTGTAATTACAAAGATCTTACCAAAAGATCAGATCTTACAATGACAGAGGCCATGACTCTGCTTCTCAGAGAACTGGCTAAAAGTAGTAGGCGAGCAGAGGTCAGAGATCCTGTCACACCTGATGTGCTCTCTCTGGGGAGAAAGATTGCATGCACTTTTTCATCTGGAGCAACCTGCATGTCTCACATACATAGCTATGGAATGGGATCATACAGTGAATGCAACCTTGTGTTTTATCTTGTTTATAGAAGTAATCAAGAAGAAATTCTCTACCACTTGGGAAATATCAAGAAAGAAAAACATTGACTAAGATTCCTCCAGGACAAGCCAAGGGTGAGAGACGCTGACGAGAACTCCCGGTAATTCCTTACCCACCGCGGTTCTGTGTTAGCAGAAAGTTTTCTTCCTCTGCTTCATACTGATCTGAACGAGATATTACTCAGCTTGAGCAATCTTCCCTTTTAAGTGTGATTTTCTTTCAAAATTCTTCAAGAACAGCCCAAGAGACTGGTGGCTAATTATATCTGCATGCACTTATGGTAAAATAAAAATAATAATAATGAGGAAAATTAGGTTTTTCTCTTGATGTAAAATCTATTTGATTTATAAGATGCCTTTCAGCTTAAGGTGATATTTGTTCTGTGCTTTCCGTATTAAAATACCACTGGCTTTATAAAAGTAGTCACTGTATTGTCAATAATTTTAGAAGTACCTTTGAATTATAACTACATTATTTAGTGTTTGTGAAAAATATTTATATACACACACTCAAAAATGTACTTGGAGTAGAAAAGGAGGTAGAGTTTTTATTCTTTTTTGGATTGATCTCTAGGGAGAACTTGATGAACTTTCTGTCTTTCCTTCTTTCTTTCTTTCTTTCATCCTCGTTAAGACAAATGATAAGGAAGAGAAGAAGACAGCTAATTAGAATAAAGTAGAACATTCCAGGCAGCATTAATGTGATGAGCAAAGAGAGACAAGGGCTTTGCATATTTAGAAGTGGATAACTGCATTTTGGCTCTGAAGAGTTTATGGAGGGCAGGAGTGAAAACAAAAATATAAGGAGCTGATACAATGCCCCATTGTGTAGGATCTTGGATGTCAAAACAGGGATCCTGAACTTACTTTGCTAAACTAAAAGATAATAATAGTAATTTAATAGCACAAACCTATAAAACAATCAGCAAGTGGAGAGAATGTAAACTTTATTTTTATTTTTTCCTTTGATTTTTTTTGCATAATAGTACCTAATATCATACAAAAAATGATATGCTTCAGCCAGGTGAACTCTGAAACAAGCTTTGAAAACAATCTTCTTTTCTCTGAACGAGTGGTAAGGACTGAGTTGACTTCCAGAGAATGGCCAGCAACAAAGGAAACAGCAAAGGGGACCAGGAAGAAAAAGGTTACTGTGGACTAGTGCAGTGGTGTAGGAAATAAAGCTGTCCAATGACAAATTTCTGTCCATTTCAGAGATAACCCACTTGGAATTAAGTCAAGCAAATTATGCCACCAAAATTCACATCAGTGTGTGCCTTTTTAAAAAAATACTGCTGTCATCTCCTGTCAACTTTCTACAATCCTTCACTTAGGTAGAACCTGTCTGAGATTTATGTCTGCAAAGTTTGCTGACTCTTTCTTTTAACAGTAAAATAAAATTAGCCCCTGGTGAAACCAAATCTTGGAGAACCTCATTCAATTTGGGACAAAAGACAGAGGTCACTATGTTGTCAAAAGAGATCAGTTTATGAAGAAATGTTTTACTCACTTGATCTTTAGACTCTGATTTGAACACACAAAGTTTTCAATTATGATTCATACCAAGTATCCAATTTTTGGAATATCCCTGAGCCTGTTAAATTGGTTTCCTTCTCACCGTCTCCCATCACCTCTCTCCTATTGAGATTAAGGGATGTATAAAATACAACCTGTTACTGGCAGGAGGGATTACTACTATATATTATCACTCACAGCTCATTAACCTCGAAGCCCTGCTAACTAAGAAAATCCTCTCTAATGAGGTTTCCCTTGACTGCACTAAAGAACAAAAGGTCTAAAAGTTTTCGCTCTTACCAATGTTCCTCAAATTATTGCACTGTAATTAAAATGTAACTTTGAGGCCAAAGAAGAAGAGAAAAATTTGGTATAAGCTCTTTAAAAAGACCTTGTAAAGAACTTCTGCTATGTCCTTTGGTAGGAGCTAAACCATTCAGTTTTAACAAGATTATATTTTTTAATTTCTTTTTTTTAATAAATTATTTGCACCTAACACCATTCGGGAAAAGTAGGTGTGGATCCAAAAGATGCAGAATTAAATATAAATATATAGTAAGACTTTCAACTTCAAAAAGGAGAAATTTTCACCTGGTTGATTTAAACAGAAAGCTTCTCCTTTTCTTGGTACAGTAATCCTCTAGCAGTGCGAGCGATTTCTTTTTCTTGGTTAAGATAGGCCTGCAAACCAGAATTAAGATTAGTACATTGAAGGATCCTAACGTATCTCTTGTGCAAAGCCTGGGGTCAGAGTTATTTCTACGCTTGTATCACAGGAATTTTAAGGACTAGAGATGTAGATAAAACAAACAGAAAAGCTGCATCCCCAGGAGAAATTTATAATCTGGTGAAGTAGCTAGAATTAAGTATCCTCACCTCTGAGCTTTGAGTTTTTAAATGCCCAAAATGCAAATAATAATTACCTCTTTTAGTTTCCTTGGAAGCCTGATTTATGTGTGTAGCATGTCCTCAGAGGAACGGAATGAAGAGTTAGGGGCTCTTAGGCTGGAAAATGAAGGCTGAGAAGGGAATACAGCTGCTGCTTCCAACACGGTGAGGGACGGGCTTGAGGGAACGTAACCTTGACCATTGAATCCTGGAAGACTAATTAATGAGTTTCAGCTTCCTAAAAACTCAAACAATTTAAGTTTAAGATATTAAAGATAAGTCGAATTCCACAAAGGAAACGTAAATATGTGACACTCATTAAGCAAAAATCATTACCATCTGAGGAGAAAAAACTTTCAAATTTGGATTTCACTTGCTTAATAAGTGTCTGGAAAGCATGATATGTTTGATGCATCTCTGATCTTTGTATTAGGGTCAAGAAAAAACCTATGGGCCATCCCATAGACCAGCAGCAAAATTCTGGGCAATAAATCATACTGGGTTTATTCATGATAGTGTTTTTCGTGACTTCTTTGAAACTACAAAAATAATCTATTGAGAGTGAATGCTAAAGTAATGAGACATGAGCTATCTTTAATGTGCAAGCAGGATAGGAAGAAGAAAAGTCAAATAGGTGATGGACTCACTCAACTTTGACAGTGAACCCTTCAGTCTTGATGCTGATAGGACCATACATTCAAAAAATAAAAATGCATATAGATACTTTGCTTTTGAGACTCAATGAAAGTAGAACTACAGTTTTCTGTATTACCAAAAGCTTCAAACTCACTGGGTTTTATGAAAAAACATCCATTCAGCCTTAGTATTAATTGACTTAATACTTATTGCTTATTCTGGGATAAGGATGGCATCATGCTATATTGAAGATAATAACCTTAATTCTTTATCTTCAGGTAATTTTAAAATTTAAACATAGCAAACATCAAAAAAGTGCTTTTGGGTCTGTGAGACTAGTTCTGTGATTAGAGTGCTTGCTTAACAAACACAACGCCCTTGATTCAATTTCACTCTACCACATAAACTGGGTATGTTGGTACATGCCTGTAATCCCAGCAACTGGACATGCTGAGGCAAGGGGATTATCTTGAATTCAAAGCCAGCTACATATGGGCTACATAGTCAGTTCTGGATCAGTTTAGACTACAGAGCAAGAGCCTGTCTCAAAAAAAAAAAATGCTTTGAAAAGTCTACCACATTTAATACTATACCAAAGTAAGTTAGGTTTATTGATAGCACTATTATAATTTATATGTTCTATCATTATTTATACAGACATTTTCACTACAAGTGAAACATAACATCTACAATAGGCCAAAACAAGTTTTTTTTTTCTTGCCAGCATTCTTCACTTTTGGCAAACAGAGTAAACAGCTGGGAGAAATTGCCTTGCCCTTGTGGTAGTCATGGCACCAGGAGTTAGAATCTCGGAAGCTGCCTTGAGTGAGCCCAAGAATTAGAAGGGGAATAATTCTCATTAGAATGAACTGACTAACTTTCTTGATGCAAAATGGTCTGAACAGTCACACGACCCTGGCGAGTGGATTCTAGGGCTTTGCCAGGATCTACTTGCCACTTCTAACAGGAGCGGTAGGTGTGCTCCGACTGGCAGAAGCAGGACTGTCGCTGGAGTGATGACAATGATGACTTTCCTACAGTCACTTTTAGTTTCCTGCAGAAACAACTGATGACCAAGGAAATGTCACAATCCCATATTGGAAAGAATGAGATTGAGTATTACGTTAGGAAAAGGAGAAAAGAAATATTTATTCACTTTATTTACTGATGATAAATAGCAGAGCGCCGTTTAGTTTTCAAGTGCTGCCTCCCCTATCCTTTGCTTTTTCTTGCGTGGCGAGAAGTTGGGTCTGGCAGATGCTGGCGGGAGGGTGTGACCCAGGAGCCTTGCAACCTTGAGGGTCACACACGAACTTCTTAGTGTTTAAGGAAGTCCTGATACTGCCAGAGAGCTTTCTAAGTCTCTGCTTTGATGAAGCCACAGGGATAATCTTTGGGTTCATAAACTATTGAGTAAAAAGCAAATTGACTATTTACATATTTGTGGAAACAGATGCATATACGTAAGCAGTATATGTGATATTTCTTTATGTTTTCAGATTTTCTGCTGACTTTCAAAACTCCCTAAACTAAAGCCACTCTCTTTTGCTGACAATGTACGCTACAGCAGGCTTACACACACATTGTTACTTGAGCATATTTCATCTCCGGAAAGAAACTGTAACTCGATATCCCATGTTAAATTTCTCGTCAGCTGGAACAAATTGCTTTTTTACTTTCTGTTATATGTTTGCACGGTGACACAAAAAGGAGCAAAAGTGTATTCTGGTGAAAGCTTGAGAGACTTCCTTAAGGAT
Source organism: Ctenodactylus gundi (assembly GCA_004027205.1). Classification (NCBI taxonomy): domain Eukaryota; kingdom Metazoa; phylum Chordata; class Mammalia; order Rodentia; family Ctenodactylidae; genus Ctenodactylus; species Ctenodactylus gundi. The sequence continues at coordinate 422,573 of PVKB01001159.1, forward strand.
TCATCATGGTTTTATCTTCACCTGATAAGCAGCGAAATATCGCAGGGTTGGTTTTTTTTTTTTTTTTTGGCAACAACGTTGGGTTAACCTCAGAATAAATCATTTGGTCATCGGTGGAGATCTCAAATTCACCCAACTAGCAGGCTTAAAATTATTTGATTGTTTTTTCAGTTGTAAGGAAATTAGGAGACTTCAGGCTTTCACTTAACAGATAAAATATTAGCGAATCAAATGAAACTATGATCGTAAGCTTGCACCATGTGCCTGTAAACAGGCGTACACAGATGCACAATTTTAATCTATTTACTTTTCATGCATTTTCTGTCAAAGAACAGAGAAAATCATAAACATTTGTGAAAGAAGCAACTGTTTTTGTGATTTGAAGTACTTTGGTATTAGTTTCACCTTCACGTTCACTCTAGTAGACACATGGTTTATTTTCTTTACACACACCCTTCAGAATACGTGAGTTGGTATCGCCTTTAAAAAGGGGCAACAAGTTTAGACATTTATCCCACCTTCTCAATCTACTTCACAGTGTCATTGTAACTGTGAAATGGTGTGTAACAGGTACAAAGCTTTCTTAGTTTTTCGTCACAGAATCAGGTTTGTCAGTTCTCATTCTGAGAACAACAACAAAAAGATGTCAAAGCCTCAGTCAATGATTTTGTAAAGATGAAACCAAGGAAGTGCATAGGAGAGAAACAAAATTATCGTCACTCATTTCTTTTTTTTGTGATACTAGAGTTTTAACGCAGAGCTTTCATACTGAGCTACCCACAACCTTTTCATTTTTTAAAATTTCTTAGCCCAAATCACTAAAATGTCCATGCTGCAATCCACCTGCATTATCCTCCAGAGCACTGGAATTACAACAGTTTGTGACCATGTACAGCCTGCAAGAAATAGTCAATGTACAAAAGTTTAACGTGCTTTTACTGATTGTTTATATGAAATTCTAAACTCTTGCGTTCTCTGTACAAGTAGAGCATCACAAGAATAAATTCCCTAACAAATCATATGAGTGCTATATGATGTAAGAATGTCTACACGTATAAATGACAGTGTCCCCATCCTCTATGGAGTCATAATTGACAAGAAAATTGGATTTGTATACTTGTTAAAAGTATATAATATGATACAATATTTAAAACTCCTAAGTCTCTGGAAAAATGAACAAAAATGCTTGTTGAAAACTATTTTAAATTCAAGGATCTGTGTTATTCTTAAAATCAATGGAAGCACATGTTCCTTTTTATGTTCAAAATGTTGATATGTAAATGTTTTGATTTGATACTGTGATAATTCTTTGCTCCATTATACATATTGTTTTCAATGTATTTTCTTTGATTTGCTTTCTGTTTCTTGATTAAAAATAATGTAGTTTGGACTGCATTATTAAAACTTGTTTTAAAGTTAATCTACAGCTTGTAATATCATGAAGCTGGTGGATCATCTTCGCTCTTTGGCAATATCCTCTTTATACTAATATGTTTTAATATTCAGCTATGGGAATAAGAATTGTTGGTCTGTTCAACTGATTTTGGAGAGAGAGAAAAAGAAATTAAGAAAGACAGGTGAGCAGAAAAGATGTTTCCCTGTGATTGAAAAAAGTTACCATCGTGTGAACACTTGGCATGAGTGGATGTCAGTCTTTTGTATGGTTTTGTGGTCAAAAGAAAATCTAAATAAAAGTAGATCGATGTTAGAGGCAGCCTTGAGAATATGGCCACTCTGCTAACACCTACCTCTGTCTGCCTGTCACAGAAATGAGACTGGAGCCTAAACCACACAGGATGGGGAATTACTTTTTGTGCAAAAAAAGTGGGAAGTTTACAAATGGCATTTCTTTAGCAGTTAACTTTGGCAAATGTTAGAAGCAACACCATGAAATGTCTCTGTTTCACAGTCTTTTACCGAGAAATACTGAATTATGTTGTTGAATTTTTGATTCATGAATTGGCTCCAGTAAATGCTAATTATAATGTTCGATATATGAATTTGAGAAAATATTTATATGTGATATATTGAATTATTTGAAAATAGTGTTCTATGTCCATGTTGCAAAGCTGGTCTCCAACAGGGCTTTATTCTTCAGCACAATGGAAAGCATTGAGGGGAATGAGGGGAATGAGCCTGTCACTGCTCATCAGGAAGGCGAGGGCAATTCACTTATTGAGGGGAAAATAAAACCCATCAATGCTACAAAAAGTATTTACAACAATATCTGTATAAATCACACTAAATTATTAATTATAATTTTTCAAACTCAAACTGGCTATAACTGGAAAGAACTTGGACTCTGCTTGATGTACAATCTTCTTCAAGTGGGTTGTCTCTGTGTCACATTTCCCACAGCTCCTCAGAATATGTATCTGAACTGTCTGTGAGGCATGCACATCCCAACTGTCAGATACATCTCTCTAGTTACTTCAGTTTCTACTTATTATAAAACTTTTCATGCAAGATCATGTTTATTGAACTATCTGTTTTGCTCCTGAAAACTTACCTGAACAACTGAGTCTTTGGTTGCCCTTTGGCTCTGCCTTTGCTAATCTTGAAGCATTTGTAAGTGCATAGGAGTCATTTAGTTGGATATAATAAGAAGGCCAATGTGAATGATTTCAGAAGATAAAGTAACAAGAGTCTGGGACGGATTGAGGCAACTGAAAGATACTCTCTCCGCATAAAGACAAAAGTTCAGGTAAGTTCGTTGTCACCACTCCTTACCTCCATATTACATTGATAGGTGGTAGAATGATTAATCTTAGAATAATTAGGTTGACCTATTCTTAAGCTTCTTCAAAGATTGGAACATTACAGCACCTTTTTATCAGTGAAAAGAATATAGTTAGTCATTAAACTATGTTTTTGTTAGAGACAAGCTCTCGCTCTGCAGCCCAAGCTGTTCCTGGACTCACCATGGAGCCAGACTGGCCTTGGACTCACAGAAATCCTCTGTCTCAGCCTCCTGACTGCTGGGATTACAGGCATGTGCCGCCACACCAGGCTTTTGTGGCGTTGGGGAGTCAAACTCAGGTACTCAGTGTTTGCTGTGCAAGTGCTTTAGCTATAGACCCATTCCTTAAACCCCTAAACTACTTTTCTGTTCTGTGAGTATCACACAGATCCTTGCTTAATGAATCTTTCACATTGCTACTTCTAAGCAGATACCATGTTAGTCTTCCCTAGAAAATTTTTGGTATAATGTCAACTGAAAATCCTAAAGTGATTTTGGTGGCCATCTGTTATTTGGATAATTCTTGCTGATAAAAAATAATAGTGATCAGAGCCTCTGTCCTACTGGAAATAAGTGGAGACAAGTCTAAAAAAATGAGAGTTGATCAATAAGAAATAACTTCAGAAGAAAAGCAGCCCATGGAAATAGTTACTTTCAAACGAAGGCAAAGCTATTCTGTTTATGGCACTGGATGGAAGTATGCTATCAAAAATAAGAGTTTTAAAGCTTCCTAGAGAATATCTTGAACAAGTAGTTGAGTGGCTTTATTTTAAAAAAAAAGATAATTAGTTTGAACCATCAACAGTGTTTCTGGAAGACTTATTGAAAAAATATTGAAAATATCTCCTGTCCCTAAATTTATAAGCCTCATTAATCCTTTCCTTCTGGTCAGTGCAAAATCAAACAAATTTTACAGCAGTTTTCTCTATATACCGAAGCAATTTTCACCTGTTCTTCTAATTGGCAAATATGCGGATTCTCAAGCCACTATTGACAGAGGCAGCCCACGCAATGAAAGGATTAGTTTTGTGGGTAAAATGCACTAAACTGAAGTCCAATGAAGAATCCATCAAGGTCTTCCAGTACACTAGGCTGATCATGCAAATTAGCTTAAGAAAATATTCAATTCTCAAAGTCTCATCGTGTATATATTACAAGGGTCAGAAAACCAAAGGGCCAGATTGCCAACATGTAAGTATGGTTTTGTGAGCCAACAATTCAGTTCCGCTAGAGTAGCACAAAAGCTGCCACAAACCACAGATAAAACAAGTAGCATGAGCACAGCCTGGCTCCAAAAAATACGTTGCTTATGGACATTAAAATTTGAATTCTATACAATTCTCAAATGTCATGAAGCAGTCCTCATTTTTTATCTTTTTAAATCATTTAAATATAAAAATGACTTTTAGCTGTAGGCTGCCTGACAACAGGAAGTCGAATTGTTTTTCCAACGCCTGACATATTGTAATACAAGTTGTCTCTCTGTCGTTTCTGTTGTAATTCTGAAACCAAAATGCAATTTGAGTGTGTTGTGTAGTAAAAAAAAAAAAAAAAGGAATAAAAGCCTATTAGGTACACAGACAACTTTTAAAAGAAAAAATGAAGGTAAGAGACAGAATCCCGAAGAAGTCTTAACTATCCCTGTCTCTCGACAAGGACATTGATTACAAACGCTTATTCCAAATGGCATCATCATATAATCCACTTAGGGAATAGGAAAGCAGTTTTAGATGCTAGAAGAAAAAAAATGTGGTGTAACACAACAAACATAAGCTGCCGTAGACCTCTAGGTCAGACTGTGTCGTGACCCAGCAGGATCTATGGCCTGAAATATATACTCACCATCTCCATTGGCCTTGGTGTTCTTTAAAGAAAGAGTATGTATGTATTCTCATCTACAGAACAGGTCATGTGTGAAGGCCAATATTTTGTCATTTTCTTCAGGCAGGTTGTTTGTAGAATGATTGCATTGATTACATTTCTTCTCATGAAAATCTGTTTTCATGAGTAATCATTCATCATGTGTACTTGCTTTTTAAATTCTATAGCTTTAGTCAGTTGTGATCCGCACTTTCCAGTTACTAAATCTAGTGGACATTGCCCCATCATAGACCATACGATGATGTCAAAGCAAACACAGATGTCTAATACCTATTTTGGGAGTCAACGAATGTCCTAGAATGTTTCTCAATTTCTGTCATGACGACAGTCATGACAACAATGAGTATTTTGCATGCCTTAGTGACTTTCAAATGATGATGACAATAATTGAACAAAACTTATTATATATATATATATTGTGTGTGTATGTGTGGTGTGTGTGTGTGTGTGTGTGTGTGTGTGTGTGTGTGTGTGCACATGCTCGCTAAACCAGGGCAAAAAGATAACATAAATTAATATAATGAAACTTTATCTTTTTCTTTTCACTTTCTTCATTATTAATCTATAATGGACAATTCGCCATTGTTTTTTCAAGGGCTAGGCTACATTTTTTAACCCTCTAATCCCAATCTTCCAGTTTGGATAAAATAATCATAAAATAGTGTAACCTAATTTTTGACAACTTTACAGTGAATTAAAATGGAGTAACTCATGGATTACATTTTAGAAAATAGCATTTGATGTCTCTAGAAAAAATGTTTTGAGCTTGGCGTTACTTTAGATGCCTCTTTCAACCTTTTTAGTGTTCTGTGTCTGCTCTTCTCTTGTATTCTCAAATATGGTAGAGTTCAGAGAAGGTCATAGTTTTATTTTGGAGCATTGTGATCAGATTAAATGTATTTTTGGATTATACTGAGTCAAACATTCTAAGCAATTTCTAGATTTCATAAAGTAAGATTTGGGAAAAATGGATATCAGTAACATCTGAAATAAAATTTTAGCAAATAAAAGTTTAGGCAAAAGAATTTTTAACCAGGAAAAATATTATCTGTTTTGCAATTCTTTTCCTTGGTCATAATTATCTTGCTCAAGGATGAGAGAAGAACAGAGAGTAAATGTTAATAGTGCCTTATTAGAAGATATTAGAAATGAAAAAGAAATATGCCCTTCTTAAATTACATTGTAAATGCAAATGTTGTCAAATCAGTAAGAGTTGGAGAAAATTGAAAAACTTATCCTGCCATCTTTTAGGGAATAAATATGGGTAAATTAAGAAAACCAATTAAGATATAAAAACAGCAGGCTTGATGGTTTCGAGGCAAGAGATAGCAGATCAAAAGTTTAGGGAGGAAAAAGCTCTCTTAGCTTGCAGCAAAAAATAGCACGTGAAGTTTGTCAGTGTTATCCGATACTGATAGGAGGGAAAAGGATAAAAATAAAATGATCAGAGAGAATGAATATAGGCCTTCACCATGATATGATTAAATTTTTTTCTATGGTTAATGGGCAGCACAAAGACAAAGAGACCAAGAGCAAAAGGTAAACTAAGGATAAAATTTTGACAAATGACTACAAATTGGATAACGTGTAAAGTTCTAAATGTCACCACGTATGAGTTATACATTTGTCCTCCCCCTCCTCAAATCTAAATCAGCTTAAGCAAAGGGAAGCAACCATTTTAAATATCAAAATGGATCATCTCAAATTCACTCTGAAAAAGGCAACTATATAACTTAAGTCACTACATTTATCTATAGAGGTTGATCATACTAAGAAATTAATTCAATTTGATGCATTCTTCACAAACTTTAATAATATTTTACCATTTGCTTGGGTATATTAAAGATAGCCACAAAATGTTTAATGCTCCAACCTTTGAAAAATGAGAGACTTCGTTTCATTTCCTGGAACCTAGATGTATTTCATGACTGCTTGGCCAGTAAGAATCAAAAAAAAAAAAAAAAAAAAAAAAAGATTCAGTACCAGTTTGAGTCGAATCTTAAGACACAGGTGTGGTTTTCTTTCCACATCACTGCACACACAGGCAATGACTGAGCTACCAAGGAAGAAGCCCAAGTACATTACTGAGGAGAATATTCAGAGATTTTTATGAAGAGGGGTAGCAACTGGATTGAGCCCATTATTCCTCAATTGGGGCCAAGCATATGCGTGGGTGTTCCTCACACACATTAACCTGACAGCTCAATACCAGTTAAGCCTGTTCCAAGTTCTGGAATCACAAAATGAGAAAAAAAAATAACTGATGCTTAGTATCAACTAGTTTTGGGATTAGTTCTTAACAGCATGAAATCAGAATAGTCAGTTTCTGAACTGTAGTACTACTGTAACACAAATTTAAAATATATGAAACGGAAACATGAAGCACAAAAACAAACAAAACAAAACAACAACAACAGAAACTTCTCCTGTATCCTGTGTAAAGCAGCTGAAGGTTGGTAAGCTCTATTGCCTTTGACAAAAAAGGAAATCAAAAACAGTGGACACACGGGTTCCACTGGGTCAATCTTTCAGGAAGGGCTACAGGGTTGCAGGTGACTTCTTCTTTTCTGAACAACTGATTTTTAAACTGTGAAAGGAGAAAAGAAAGAAATGTTAAGCACCTGAGCATAATTCATAGAAATCACAAAGAAAATAGGAGATCGTGCGCTTCTGCTCAAATTTGAACTCTTCCAGAAGATTGATTCTCAAAGTTGAAATGGTTTTAGAACAAAAACTGAATCCAGTGGACTACTAGAACAGGAATACCTCAGAGCAAATGTCATGTAGACATGACTCAAAGCTCATGAGTCATGGCTTGTAACGTGAAATTTTTCCAAGGTGTATCTAGAGGGTCTCTAATATTTTTGAGTAGGTTGCAATTATGAGAGGTGCTTTATCATTACTCTTCAGAGTAACCCTCAGAGGGAACAGGCATGACAGTTTGTGACTGAAGCAGAGAGAACGAACACTTCTGCTTTTCTGGCCTTTTCCTTGTGTCTTCAGTTTCCACTCAATCTGCGGGGTTACTTATTCCCCTAAGACAGCACATTTCCCACATGTCTCCTGAATCTCATCAGTTTTCATTGCCTCCTGGGCCTCCTTCAACTGATGTGTATATAGTGAAGTTTACTAGTGCCAGGAGAACAGAATTTCCTCAAAGTTAAATTGAAATGAATTAGCAAAATTTCTTAGAATAATTAGATCAGCGCTACTAGAAAAAACTCTCCAATGTGTCAGTGGATAGGACATAAACCTGTTGTAAAGAGGAAGTCAACATTTGAAAAATAGAAATTAAGCCTAGGATTTAAATTTAGAATTGGTGTGTTTTGACTCCTACGGTCTGTATTCTGTTAATTGTTGACCATGTTAATGCCTGTTTGACTTTCTTCAGAGTTCCTGCAAGAATCCAATGTGAAAATATGATCACAAAGCCAGTTGACACCAAATCTAAAAATTAATACATTCATTTATGTATTAAAATATATCCTAACATGATAAATGCACACATCATAAATGATTGAAGTAAAATTATGGAAATGAAAGTTGTAATAAAAGTGACATTGTCTTAACAAAAATAAGTGTAATTTTACACTTTATCACTTTTATCTTAGGAGGCAGACATGGAAAATTTAAAAAACAGCTCCAGCTTTAATTATTAAGCTGCTTGTTCTAAATCAGTCTTCTATATTTCTGAATGAGAACTGGATAAATTAAATGAGTGTCATGGTTGGTTTTTCATTGGTAAGACACAACACCTGACTTCCAGAACTAAGATGGGAAAGGTTTCTTTTAGCTCACAGTTCTATAAGGCTTCAAATCCTTCATGGATGGCTGGAAGCAGTGAACACTTACGACAGAGGCCTAGAAGGAGAGAAGCTGCTCACTATGGTATGGTAGACAACACATCAGGGGAATGAGGAAGGGCATAGCTGCGCCCTTCCCAGTTAAGCAACCGTGATCTACACCTTACAAGTCACACCTTAGTCATCTGCTGCTACCAGGTGCAGCCTCGAGTGTCTCTGCCTTCCAGCCAGGTTCTTCCTCTCAAAAACACTTTAAATCCACAGATACTTCACAGTGTCCCAATGCACGAAGCTTTTGGGGATTGGCCCAAATCCAACCATGATAATGAGATATTTGATACCTTTTATGAGAGCTACGTTTGTTATGAAAATTTCTTACCTTACACCAACATGGTTTTTTTTAGACTTATCAAGAGGACAAGACATTTCATGCTCATGATAGAGCTCAGGACTGATGGATCTCCAACTGTGATTCTCTGAATGCAAACCTGAAGAACACGCACGAAGCAGAATTCAATAAAGTTCATAGCCGTGTAGTCTTTGGGGTCAGGATAAGATACGCAATTCTTTCCTTCTCTCTCTTCAGTTTGAGTTAACCTTACTATTTGGTTGACACATTTGCCAATTAGTCTTTAACACAAAATTCTATTTGCACAAGGCAAACTGAGGGAAATGTGGACAAGAGCTCTTTTTCTATTTTATACCTAAGACACTGCAGAGTCCTTGAGGGAGACACTACGGAGACAGTTAGATGGAATTGTCTAGCTTGGAGAAGAAAGGAACTCAAAAGTCAGATCAACAAAGTCCTGGCTTCTCACTGGATGATCTATTTATACGTGATATCTGACCTAAAAAATGAAGCAAGACAGAAAGACAGCCATAATGAAGGCTGCAAACGAGTCAATATCTTCAAGAAATTAGGTATTACCATGTGCTGTTTTTGCCTGGGAACGTGGTGTGACGCAAGGCCCCCGAAGGATGGATGGAGCCTGCCAAATGACGCTAAGGAGAACGTACCCAGGCAAGAATCAGCTGCGATTGCCTTCTTCATACGTTTTATGAGAACATATCTCTTCAAATTTCAGAAGAAAATGGGGAAAAGAAGTCAAAGAGAAATACATGAGCAAATTTCAGAGTTTATAGAAAACAAGTCTGTGATTGAGATCGAGGATGCTACCAAAGGCAGAAGCACCTGCATTTGGGAACAGAAATAGCTGGTGTATAGAGAGGAAACTCTTTTCTCTATGTGGGAACCAAGGAAACTGCAAACTATTAAATTGTTCTGGGCAGTTATTGTGGAGAAAAAAAATGGACGAAGTTATAGAAAATGACCTGGACATAAGATGCATCGGCTGCTACAGCACAGGAGGGTGGTCCTTTTTAGAAAAGGCTCCATCTTCCAAGACCTTCACCATCAAAACTCAGAGTTGACAATTACAATTTACCTTCAGGTCACACAATACCAACACTGGACTTGGTTGCATACAAAAATAGGGACAAACCGAGGAAAATCCACATTTCAATATGGAGCTGCCTGGAAATATGACCTGGCCCAGTGTCTAATATTTGGCCATCTAGAGTCCTAAGCAACACAGCGGAAGTGACTCTAATGGCAACTACACCTTTGATTTGTTTTGCATTTGCAGATATCCACTAAGTGGGACAAAATGGATTCTAGGCCAGTGTGAAAACAGATTTCTCATGGGCAGCAGATTGTTCTGTGTAAGAATGATAGAGGTGCTGTGGTGGTCAATACAGGATAAACAAAGAGATATTCTTCACTCATTGGAATGCTTAGAGGGACACCTCACTACAAGACTTTCAGCAAATTTTCATTTTTTTCCTCACCAATTTCGGTTATTTACTGTCAATATCTATCAGTAAAAACCTAAGAGCATAATGTTTAAATTTTTAGAGACCAAAAGTTAAGAAAAAATAATTTCTCATTTTTTTATTTTTGCAGTTTCAACTTTTCATTGATTTTTGTAAGAAAATATTTCATACCAAATATTAGATAATGGTGTGCTAAAGCCAACTCTTACCATCTGATAGGAACTGGTTGCACCCAACTCTTCCAGCTTTGCAATACGTTATAGCTACACTTCCGGGACTTGGCAAATCTGGGTACTCATGCTTTTCTAGTTACGGCATGTTTACTAGCAAACAACTGATGGCAAGAAAAGGAGCTAGACAGGATTGGCTATATTAATTTGTAAAACTAAGGATCAAAATTAAGGTCGCTGGTAAAAAAATAATGCAAAGAGCAAGCTGAAGAAGTACACATACTATATGTACAAAATAAAAGCTATATATATATATATATATATATATATATATATATATATATATATAATCTTCCATTGAATACCCAGAAGAAATAATAAATTCAATGAGTAAGTAAATAAAACCCAATGCAGTTACATCCATTACAATTGTTAACATTCTACACCAAGGATATTACTTTGGTTTCACAGCCATAAAACAAGACAATGTATCTAATGTATTTGGTAGAACTGAAAAACTGGGGTCCTACTCAGGTATTTACCCAGCTATAGAAAAAAGCAGTGTTTTCTATTAAATTGTCCATCTTTATGTAGTAGTTTTAAAAGTTAAAATATTCTCATAATTGCTACTTAGGATCTCTCAATATTTTCAGATTTATTCTTGTTATCCATAAGTTTACAGTATAAACTAAGTTCTATTGAGGCTGTGTGTTTTTCATAGTCATATATCTGAACTAGGATACAGACCAGTTTCTTTGGCTGATTTTCCTACTTGTTCTTTGCCAGTAAAAGAGTTGTGTACTATGACTCAAATGTTTTTCTTGAAGCAAACATTAAGTATCAATTGGGCTCATTTTTTCTTAGGTACAAGTGAGTTGACAAGCCACAGCCCCGAGCTCATTCCTCTCCTAATGCACACGCGCAACTTCATTGAGGTTCCGCACTGTTGTCCACCAGATGTTCAATGTTGTCTCCCTACCGAAGGTTGTAACAAAACCCCAGAGAGTAAAATTATGGCAGTCTGTCAACCAGTCACCATTATATATTTTTTGCAGTTTCCGTTATTTTCCACCTTATGTCACTGTTTTCAGTGTGTAAATTGTTCATTGCTTATTTCTGCTTATTTCTTCCAACAGTATTTTCATTTTTCATGACATTTAACTGCTGAGGAAATTCTTTAGAATGAAAATACACCTTTTTTTTTTTTAATCCAGGAAGACAAAAACAGGGGCTCAGAGAAATCCATAGGTGTGACGTGTTTTGCTATCAACAGCCGGAACTGTGATGGGTGCCCTGATTTACATTTTAATCCCATTAGGTTGTTGCTGAAAATTATGATAGAGTGGTTATTTACCCATAAAAACTCAAAATTTAATTGAATAAGGTTGAGATTGAATCATCCTGCAAGCAAGCAGAAGTTTGGTTAAGTAGTTAAAAGTGTAAAAGGTTACCCTGATATTGCATTTTACAAATTCTCTTTTAAATGTTTCCTTTTCTTTAATTATAATAAAATAACCAAGCATACTTAATGAACTAAGGTAAGTTGCTAATAATATAATAAGTATAGGTCCAACAAGCTTGACCATCTCAAAGTGCATATTCTCCTAAAGTGCATGGCATGTCTCAAGGATATAAATAAAACTCTTTTTAATAAAGCATGAAAACTGATATATTAGTAGTAGAAACAAATGACCACAGAAAAACAAAGCAATTATTTTCAATAAGAAGAGAAAAATTTCACTGAACTATTAGTATCATGTCTGGACTTTGAATTATAAAGTAATACTGTATTCATGAAATTAAGACGTTATTCTGTGGATTAAATAAAATATCACTAAAAACTGCAGAAATAGGTATTAGGGTCTAATAAAGGCATATTCAGTACATTTAGTACAATGGTAAAAGATAAGGATGAAAATTCAGTGACATAGATTAGGAAGTGTTGAAAATTCTGTAAAAAGTTTTCAGAAATTTATCTAGTAAGTATTCTAGTTCCTATTAAAAAATCATTCTTGTTTATGTATGAGTTCCACTGAAGGCTGAACTTTTATCTCATTTTGATTCGTACTCTGAATTTTTAATGAATATAGTACATACCTTTGGTTAACTAATATTTGAATAGAAATTTTCTGAGCAGTTAATTTATACCACAAATACTTTTCTGTGTTTCCTCTATACCTCAGATTCTACTATAATTTTAAGTTTTATGAAGAGCAATACCGATGAGTTTCTCTACGGGAGAGACATAACTATTCTTTGTAAACTTTGCTATTTTTCAGCAAGGAACTCATTTGTTCAAGATGCTTCTGACTTACATAGCATTAAGGAAAATACTTAGGATTTTCTTTAAAAGGATCACCAATGTACTTGCATAAACTGTTTCTACTAGAAATTTGGGGACCAAATTTTTGTTGCTGAGTTAACAAGTATCATGGTTAATCTTTGCAGTCCTCTGAAATAGTGAATATTACCAACCACTTATAGTCTGTCTCTTAGACAACCGGTTCTCAGCCTATTAGTAGCTTACTTAATACAATCTTAAAATTTAGGTAATATCCTATTTGGCGCTATTTGGTTTCTAAGAAGTTTAGAGTTCTGAGGATGAAGGAATAGCTCAGTGATCAAAGCACTTGCCTAGTAAGTGCTTAGATAAGGGCTAAGGACCTGAGTTTGATACCCCGCACCATATAAACCTGTTGTGGTGGAACACACCTGTAATTCCAGCACGGGAGAGGCCCAGACGGGAGGACTGCTGTGAATCCAAGGCCAGCCTGGAGGTTCGGCTCTACAGTGAGTTCAGGACCCACCTGGGCTACAGAGCGAAACTCTGTTTCAAAACAAGAACATCCAGTGGCCTCTCTGACATGAGAGACCCAGATCACAACTCTTATGGAACTTAGAACGAAAAACAAAGTGAAACAGGGAGGTAGGGTGGGGAGCGAACAAGGGAGGGGGGGTACGGGGAGGGACAAAAGGAGGATGGGAAGGTCCTTGTCACCTTGACAAGACACCTAGGTGAGCAAAATGCTAAACTTCATTGTAAACCTTAAATTTTGCGCTTATACATATCAATAAAATGGAAAAAAAAAACAAAAACAAAATCTAGGGTTCTGAATGATTAGCTAATTTGGCCTTCATTTTCCCGTTTGTAATTGAAACAAGAAATTCAAACTTTAATTTATTTAGACTCAAAACCCAAGTTTGAGGCTTTTATGTTTATTTGTTTGAGTCTAATTCATTTACACACTAAGTAAGGATCTAAATAAGCAATAACGTGGAATGACAGTAAGTCTTTATATATTTATACCTGTACAAATACTAGTAATCAAATAATTATTGAATTTGCGCTAACTACTTAATAATATAAGCTCCAAATATAGTGATTAGATGATATCCAAGTGTTAAGATGTTTGCTGCTTTTTTGAGAAATCAGAGATAATTTCTTTCAAAGCAATCAAATATGTTCCGCAAAGCTGAACCTCTATTTCTCTTTGATATGACAAGTATTTGTTTAAAAAGATTCATTAGATCTTACCCATTTGATGAAATCAAAGCTGTATCTGTTTGATTAACAGTTAAAAATTAAACTTATTCTTGCCAATTAGGTAAAATATTTTGCTAATGAATGATGTCTCTTTTAAGAGCAAGTTACTGATTTATTACACAGAAAAGAGCTACATGTATCTAGTAGAAGTATCAAAAGAAGGGATGTGGCTTCTTCACAAACATGAAAATCATACGTAAGTTCAGTGTACCTGCTTTTATTCTAGAATGCAGAGTTTCATACAAACATTCATTTTTCATTTACTTGAAAAAGGTGTCTGATTTTATATTATCTATGTTATCCATCTACATGCATATTTCAGAATATAGATAAAATGCACAGATTTTCAAGAGAATTAAAATTCAGTAAATAAATGTCCAAGAATGATTTTGTATTCTATTCTCAAAAATAATTATTCAACTAATCTTTGTCCTGTGTTATAAAATTAGAATATTCATAGGATTTTGGCTAAAATCTCAATCATAGTTGTTTTGTTTGTCTCAGTTTCTTAAAACTCTATAAGCATATGAGACAATTTTATTATTGGTCCTGAGGAAAGGAACTTGAAAATGGCGTTTCAAATATAGAAGCAAGTTGAGTCTGTCAAAGAAATTCTACTTACCAAAGTTTTTCTTGTGTGAGCATCGTAGCGTTGAAACATGGGATGTGTAAATTTAAACTTGCTGTATTATAATTAGAGATCATTATAAATAAGAACACTAGATATGTTGAAAATCAAACTAAAATATCCCCACTAGGCCTATTGTCTCAGTTCCTTATTTGGCTTTTTTCCCTCCTGGAATTCTTATTATTTGGTTATCTGTGATTTAAAATCATACCTTTTTTTCGACCAGCAGCTGACCCCTTAACAGATGAAAAAGATGAGTGTCAAAAGACAAACTCAATATGTATATTTTTAACAGGAGCCAGAATATGATCTTGAAAAGGTATTAAAGGGAAAGCAAGCAGTCCCCCCCCCCAAAAAAAAAAAAATAATCAATGGGTTTCCAGGCATGAGATGGACCCCTGAATTTGGATTTGGTTTACTTGCTACAAGATCTTCAGTGCAAGTTGCTTTCTTTTATCCCCGGAGATACCCTTAACCACGCAAATCAAGTTACGTTTATTCCATTTCATGATCATCCTCGCGAAGGACATGACGTGCTCTTCTCTTTGCTGGACTCTTCAGATCTACCGCATGCATTAACCTTCATGGTATTTGTTGAGTTATTCTTCTCTTTGTATATCATGAATAATTTCATTAAACATTAAGAATTTACCCACACTGTATCTTTGTGTATTTTTAAATATTTACAATTTGTAATACTGAATAAATATGGAATAGGTGGTCAGGGTTTCTAGGATTTAATATTGCTTAAACCTGTCATGTATTATAACCTTTTGGGGCTTATATAATATTCAGCTCCTTAATTCAGCGTCAGAGCTGTTATCATATGTTGATGGGAAAATAACAGCCATGTTGGGGCTCTCCAGTCACTAATAATTCCTATTTTGATTTGATTAGCATATAAATGTTCCTAGATTTATGCAGCGTCAGGGGAAAATGTATTAAAAATACTCCTCAGGGTTCTCGCTCTCATTTTAATCATGCAAGAGAGAAGGAATCTTGTCATGCATGAAGTCTAACTTGCTTTTCTTCAAATCCTTGACTTACAGAAGTTTCCAGAGAAAAGAATTTGGCAAGAGATGACATTAAAGGAGATTTTATTTCTCATTTATGAGCAGAGGTTCTTGGAAAAATAAACCCCCTTTTTACTTCATTTTTGGAATGTCAATAATATGCTGCACGAGTGGATTAAAATTATACTTAGAGATATTTCAGCCAAGTTTTTCCAAGTCAGCTAGCACATGGTTCAGCATGTTCTTGGAGTAATGGTAAATATTGACAGCTCAGTCAACCAAAATGATGACAGATTTCACCTCTTTGTTTGTTTGTTTGTTTCTTCCTTCCTTTCTTTCTTTCTTTCCTTCTTTCTTTTTTAGAGACAGGGTATCACTCTGACCAGGATAGTGATGACCTCACTAGGTAGCAGCCTTTGACTCATGGTAATCCTTCTGTCTCAGCTTCCTGATTGCTGGGATTACAAGTGTGCACCACCATGTCCCACTACTCCCATTTCTATTTCTTTAATATAGGGAAAAATTGAGTGGTTCTATTTTACTTCCCACGGTATTAAGCGTGCTCTTCCAAAATGGAATCGGGTTACATAGCTAAAACATGTGACAGTCATAATCATTCAGTCTCTAAAATAAAACCTCATAAAGAAATAGCCCTAAAAGATCACAGAATCTTTGTTATCATTTTGAAAATGAAATGGGAAAAAAAGAAACAAGCTAATGTGAAGTAAGGAGGGGAATTGAAACTCTAATACAGTAAAAGAGTCGACAAGAGGTAACTCCCTGTTTTATAAATAAACTCAGTGCTCTCAAAATTGACTTTTCTCACAAAAAAGCTTACCAAAGAGGGACTAACCACAAACATGTGACTCATGAATATGTAATCAAATATAAGTTAATGATTATCAGATGCCCATAAGTCTCTTTTCAATAAATATTCTTGGTCAAAAATAGAATTCTATTTTGGGTGAACATAAAGAGCAAAAAGGAATCAAGGCTAGAAATTAAGATTCAATATTTAAATAGGTATGCTTAGAGAAGCAAAACAGTTATTTATAAGTTATGTTTAGACGAAAGAGTATAAAGAAATTATTTCTCCCTTATCCAGCTAACTTTATAATTATCTTCTTGATCAGTTTTACATTTTTGTCTTTTCATGTTTTTTTTTTTTTTTTTCCTCAAAGCCATCTTGTTCTGAGTACACTTTAAGGTCAAATGTTGAAATTTCAGCCACTTTTATTCCAAGTCTTATATAAATTTTAAATTGTATCTTTTTCAACATCATTCAAAGCAAATGTTAAACACTATCGAAATAAGTAGTCGCCATCTAACTCTTAATAGAATTATCTTGTTGATTTTTTGGCAATAGGAACAAATATTATGTAAGAAATATCAGCTCTTTTGAATGAAAGTAACTCATTGATTCACGGAGTAGCTTCGTATTTTCCTTATAAATATCATTTGAAAATATGATTTCAGCTAGTTTATAGAATAATCTGAAGCCTATCGTTGAAAATTTTGTTACTACTGTTTTTGATTATTTTTTCTAAGAAAAATGCATGTGAAAATGCCTACCCACATAAACGACTTATAATTTTTATTTAAGTTTGAGATAAAATCTCTGTTTCTTCCTTGATTTTTAATCTGTGGCTTAAATGTGTGTGATTGCTTCTCCTAAGTTTCCATCAGTTACATTTCTCAAGCTTGAGGTCTCCATAATGCATGGTTAGGACTGGAATCACAATGCTACTGTCATTTCTTTGCCATTCTGAAACACAAAATTGTCAACTAATAGGTAAAGAACTTGCCAGATTAACAGGAATGCAGTCACTGATTTGAATGTAAGGCAGACTTTTGCAAATATTTACTACATGGAGTTATAAAAATATTTGTGGCCTATTTGTATAATAAGTAAGTTTCAAAATTTTATGTGCTACATGATCCAGACTTTTTAGGTATTACTCTACATTTTATTTTCAGGGGAACCAATTTGCAAGTCAACATCTACACACATACTATAAAATACAGAAAGCTTTTTATATACAATGAGTCATAAAAGCATCAGGACAAAATAAAATTGTCAATTTTTCAGAAACTGAGCAGATGGTCATTGGTTAAAGAGAACAGCCTGGGTGCTTGAAGGTAACACAATGAAAGGCAGGAGCAAAGCACAAGGTTGTCCTGCAGCCGGACACTGGACATTGTGCGCACAGGCAGCTGATGATCAAGTAATAAAGGAGAAAACCCCTGGCTGTTGGGGTTCAGTTGACCAGGCCTAAATATAAGCGATCTCAGAGGAAGAGCAGTGTGAGCAAAATTGGATGGCGCCTGGCCGGGATTAAGGACACAGCCACAAGCACGTCTCCCTGTGATAGCATGAGAAGCAGCTGATTTTAGAAGATTAGGAGTGGTGGCTTCACATAAAAACTGATCAACGGTTTTCCCAAGTATCCTAGAGCTCAGCTCAGCTCAGCTCACGACTCCACCTGAACGCTTGTTCCCTAGGTAGAATGTGCAGTAAGAGGAAGCTGACATTTGGAGGGCTGCCTAAGTGGAGTTGTGAGCTTACACAGAGATGCCAAAAGATGTCTGCGGAATACCAGTCCCTTGAAAGGAAGCAAGTAGGAAATCTTATACCGAAAAGAAGAATGTAGGTGAGTAGCCATGCAAAGTTTTAAATTAGCAAAAAAGAGAAAAAAGAGTAGATGAAAAGCTTAACGAAGAAATCTTTGTGGGTTAATTTAAATGATATCACAGAAACAAGAAAAAAGGAGAGAACAAGCTGGCAGAAAAGGTTCAAGTATACCTCCGAGTAAATGTACAGATGAAAATATAAGCCAAACTTATGGCATGTTTGATGCCAATATTAATCTGATAGCCATACATAAATGAAAAGGAAAATCAATTTAAGTCTGTTACATAATATCAATATATTAAAGATAATATAATAATTAATTTACTTTTTTGCACTTTCAGGGGTGCAGACAATTAAATGAATTAGATGGAATAGAGTAGAGCCAGCAGCACCCACAAGGTGCTGAGGTTGTCAGCCAGGTATTTCAGGTATGTGGGAAGCAGGAAAGACAGGATCAGAGGCATGGGATGTGGCTGGAAGGAGGACCAACAAGCAGACAGTAACCAGTTTAAAGGGTCCCTGGGGGGAAAAGCCTCACACTGGGCAGTATCTTCAACCCACATCAAAGAATATGCCATTTGGCAATATGTCCAAACAGCCCAGAGAAGGTTGAATAGAACCACCTCCCAGCGAAGCAGCAGGGAGCCCAGGTGCCTGCCAGGAGAACAAGACCAGACGTGGGACCTGGATGGGCCGCAGCGCAAGCAAAGAGTGAGAAGCCAGCCAGCTGGAATGGCTGGAGGTGGCTGTGCCTGCGAACAAGCTGCTGGCATCCAGGCTGGGCTGTGGCCTGTCAGGCGGTTACAGGAGTACCCGCCCAGCCTGCTCCCAGGCCACTACTGTCAGTGCCCAGGCACCCGCAATGCTTGGTTGGCTAAACACACACCACCCAGTATTCGCCTGCCCAGCTCCCTCATTAACCAAAGACAGGTCACAGGACCTGAACACCCGAGAGAGAGAGAGAGAGAGAGAGAGAGAGAGATCACTCAGACTAGGCTAGTAAGGAATGTCGGCAACAGAAAATCAATAAGAGATCTCAAAAAGAAAAGCAGATTTGAAAGAATAGCAAGAACTAATTGCTCAGAGGCTCCATGTAGTCACCCGTAGTCCTGCAATATTTCCCACATGCCCACCGCCTTGATATCTCAAGCTCCGAATGCCAAAGAAATTAGAGCGCCGGTAAAACTCTGCTCATCAGCCGCTAAAGACTAGCAAGTGAGAGCACGCCACCCCACTATTTGTTTCTTGTCTCAGCTAAATTTCAGGCAAAAGTGTCCTCACCTGCAGCATTCTAGGTGATACTGAAACGACAGGCTATTTAGGAAATCTACAAGAAGGAGCAAAGAGCTGGGAGTAAGCAAAGTAACTCAGTGTGCTCAAGCTCAGCCACATAAAGGAATGGGACAGGTACCAGCAGGTGTTTCTACCAAAAGAAAGGTCTGCAAGAGAAAGTCCTCCAGAGACCACTAGAGGACCAGTCTCCTGACCAGGCCCATCCCGCTAAGGTAAGCAAAGGCGAAAGTGTGGTCCTCTAGGAAAGGGACCGCTGCTGCTGCTGCTGGTGTGCTTACCGTTACTACTACTTCTACTGAGTGTCTGTGGGGGAAGACATTTCATTATTCCCTTCTCTATTTTTCTTTGCGTATCCTCTTTTACTCCTATCCATTCTCTCTCTCTTGATCTCTATTCCTCTTTCTCTCTTTTTTCCTTCTTAAGGCTCCTTTTACCTGAGGCATATATGTGCTGTTTGTTTACATTAGGAAAAAAAAAGAAAACCAATTTGTGTTGGTTTGAAAGCATTAAAAGGCATTGTTGGCATTATCAATAGGGTAAAGTCTACCAAAAAATTATGGCTGTGGGAACACGTAGATATTCTACCAGCGAAATGACTGGTTCTGATATTCTGAGCATCTGCCAACTTCCAATCATACTTCTCTCTCTTGTTTACTTTCCTTGCTTCCAAAGAAAATATCTCAGTCTCTACATCTCCTCCATTTAGATAAAAAAATAGTGTCACAAAATGTCAGTTCATTTTCTTTACTTGAATCTGTGGCTATCTCCAATTATTTCTTGTCATTTCTTTGAGCTACTTTCTCTCCATTTTTAACTTTCACTCTTTTCTTGTCCTGTATATCTCAGCCTACTTGTCATTCATGCCAATCTATTAATTTCCAGCATCATTGAAAAAGCATTTGTAACTATACAACTGACATGTGGTTACATCTGTAGAAGTTAATCTAGTGGATAATTGCTCTCTCTTTTAAAGCAATGTTTGGCACTGACTCTTGTATGTTGTTGAAGAGTTTGAAAAATTACAAATTCTAAATTACAATCAAAGGGAATGACACTTTGTAGAGTGACACATAATGACTAATGAGATCTCCAAAGTAGCCCAGGTTGTTTCTAACTTAGCTGATATTTACTCTTCATCAGAGAGAGAGAGAGAGAGAGAGAGAGAGAGAGAGAGAGAGAGAGAGAGAGAGAGAGAGCGCACAGGGTATCATGGAGTCCCCCAAATCACTTGGCTCCAAAGGCCGAGAAAATAAGTAGAGATGAAGAGGTATTATCTGACAAAGAACTCAGTGATGTATGATCAAATGTTTAAAGAAACAGAGAAGACAACTAAGCACTCCCTTCCGATATTTAGGGAGATTAAAGAACATTTAATTAAACAGATGAGAGATTTGAGTAATAAGATGTTCAGTGAAATTAAAAAAAACAGCAAAAATTAATTTGACTGATTCAACCACAACAACACAGGATGTGAATGACCAATTAAGTGAAGAAGCTCAAAACATGAAGAGGTACTAAGGAGAATTTTTGGACGTGAAAAACTCAGTGAAAAGCACGGGAAATTGATGAATACAACACAAGCATGAGATCTTGGAAGCTGAAGGCAAGGGGGCAACCACAGGTTACTGCTCTCAGCCGTAATGGGAAATCAGTAAATTGAGGAGGAAGCTACAATTGATCCAACAGTAGCTATTGTATCTCAAAGAGCTTCAAGCTAAAACTGATAAGAAGAGATAACATCACTATAAACTAATAAAGGGGGTGAAGTAACAGAGACAACAATTATATTTATGTATCTATTGTAAACACACTTAACCTCACAAATCCAAAATTATTATACTTACAATAACTATATTGAAAACAAAATCATAATGAGAGACTTCAATTTCCTACTATCATAAAGAGACAGATCAGTAAGAAAAAAATTATCAGTAATGATATATCAAAACAAAACCTCACAATTGAACCAATGCAGGAAAAAAATTTCTACAGTATTTCATCCAACAACATCAGAATATACATTTTTTTCCAAAAGCACCTGAAGCTTTTTCCAAAATAAACCGTATCCTAAAGCACAAAACATGCTTAAACAAATGCAAAAGTGTTGAAAGACACATGGACATAGTTCTACCAGCGAATTTTATTCCTGGTTATTTACAACCAAAAATGAACAATTTAATGATACATGTAAAGGTCCTACAAATTAAGAACAATCCAAACCTGAAACTAATAGAAAAATAAATTATAAGAATCAAAGCAGGAAATAATAAAGTTGAAACTAATAAAATAAAAATACATAAAAGGTCAATGAATCAAAGAGCTGGTTCTTTGAAAAGATAAACAAGACCGATAAACTCCTAGATAATTTTTACCAAAAGAAGTAAAGAAAAAATTACTAACACAATTGAAAACAAAGCAAAGGCAAACTCACAACATCACAACAGGCACAGCTGAAACCCAGAGAATTATAAGAAATTTCTTTGAAAACTTACATTTTAATACCTTTGAGAATTTAAAAGAAATAGAGGAGCTGGAAGAACGGTACAATGGTTAAGGTACTTGCCTTGCAAATGAAAGGCCCTGAGTTCAATTTCCCAGCACCACGTGAAACCGGAAGTGGTGGTGCACACCTGTAATCCAGGCTCTCACGTGGTTGAGGCAGGAAGACTGCTATGAGTCCAAGGGGAGCCTGGACTACAGCGCAAGACCCTGTTTCAAAAAAAAAAAAAAGAAATAAAAAGAAAAGAAAAGAAATGGATAAATTTCTAGTCAGATATCAACTACCAAAACGGAACCAAGATGATACAAAAATCCTAAGTAGGACCATACCTAGCAATGAAATAAAGAAAGAAATAAAAATATTATCAATTGAGAAAATCCCAGGACCAGAAATATTTTATACAAAATTTTACCAACATTTCATGGAAGACCTAATACCAATATTCTTCAGATTTTTTCCAGGATATCAAAAGAGAAGAAACACTGTCAAATTCATTCTGTGGACCAGGTCAAAGACTGGCAAGGACTCAACAAATCAGGCGAACTGTATACCAATATCTTTAATGGATATAGATGAAAATTTCTCAACAAGATACAAACAGAATATAATGAGTTGTTAAAAAGATCATGCGTCATCACCAAGTTGATTTCCTCTCAGGTTCAGGGACATATGTAAATCAGTACATTTAATGCATCCTATAAACAAAATTGAGGACAAAAACTGTGTGTTCATGTCAACAAATGCCAAAAAGCCTTTGATAAAGTCAAACATCTATTCACTATAAAAATTCTGATGAAAATAGGCATGGAAGGACTTAATCTTAAACTTTTAAAAATCATAACAAACCATCATACGACCATACTGAATGGGGAAAAAAAATTGGAAACATTTCCTCTCAAATTTGTATTAACACAAAAATGTCTTATTTCCCTCCTGTTGAACACAGTGCTCCAAACTTTAACCAGAACAATCAAACTAGACAATGAAATAAAATATATACAAATAGGAAAGGGAAAAATCTAATTATCCCTGTTCACAGGTTACATGATCATCCACAGTGAGGCTGAAAATATCACCAGTAAGCTGATAGAGCTAATAAACAAATTCAGCAAAGTAGCAGGAACATTCCTACATATCAACAATATGCTCGCTGGTGATTAAAAACAGAAAAATAATCCCATTTATAATAGCCCAAAACATTAAATATGTAGGAGTAAGCATCGCCAAGGAAGTAAAAGACTACTACAACAGAAAGTACAGTACTTTGGAAAAGTGTACAAAATGTGCAAACATCCTCTGTTCCTGTATAGATAGAATTAATATTGTCAGAATAGCCACGTTGACAATAATGATGAGTAGATATGAGGTAATTTCAATTAGAATGTCTTTCGTGTTCTTCACAGATCTAAAAGCAAAACAAGAGATAGCAAATGAAACACTCTACGTCTCCCAAAATTCACATGCAATGAGAAAAACCCGAAATTGACAAAACAGTCCTAAGTAAAGCAGGAGATATTTCAGTTACTGACATCAATTTGTACTACAAATCTACGGGGAGAAAACCAGCATGATACTGGCAGAAAAACAAATACATATATTGAAGACGCAGATATAATCTCCAAAAAAATCTCCACCTAATTTTTAACAGGTAGCAAAAACATGCAATGGAGAACATAAAGTCTCTTTAACAAATGAGCCTGGAAAAACTGGCCATCTACTTACAGAAGAATGAAATCAGATTCATGTCACTCACTCTGCACAAAATCTCATTAAAATTAATAAAAGATCTAGAAATCAAAATAGAAACACTGAATCTCCTATGAGGTTACGGGTAAAAACTCTTGAAGACATAGGGATTAGACAAAATTTCATGAACAGATTTCCAATTACACAGGATTTACTGACAAGAACCAACAAATGGGATCGTATTAAATTTGTAAAAATCCTGGTCATGCTGATGCAAACCTACAATTCCAGCATTCGGGAGGCAAAAGCAGAAGATTGTTGTGGGTTCCAGGCTTGGTTGGGTTACATAATGAGTTCAGAACTAGCCTGGACTGCAGAACGAGGCTCTGTCTCAAACAAACAAACAAGCAAACAAACAAACAAACAAAAAACCTTTGACACAATAAAGGAAACAACTAAACATTGTAAAAGAAATTGAAGAAATCACCTACAGAATACAAAAAAGATTTTGCTATATAATTCTCAGATAGAAGTCTAATCTCTAAAATATTTCAGAGACTCAAAAAAAAAAATCAGATCCACCAAAATAAAAGAACTAAAGACTTTACCAAAGCTGTTTCTTTGGACTGAATAGAAAATTCTCCAAAGAGAAAGTACACATAGTTAATTAATGTTTTTTTTTAAGGTCCAGTATCATTGGCCATGAAATAACTGCCAATCAAAACTGTCTGTGGTTCCCATTTTACCTCAGTAAGAACCACCATGGTCAAGGACTCAACAACAATGTTGGGGACACTGCAAAAAAGGAAATTTTGCTGCCTTATTATGAGTGGGACTATAAAATAGTAGATTCACTATGGAGATTCCTTTAAAAAAAACCTAAAAATAGAAATTTCTTTCTGTTTAGCTGGACTTCTTCTGGGTATCACTCTGAAACCATTAAGGACATCATTTACCTTTTTTTTTATAGCAATAGAAATTGAAAATAGTCTATATGCCCATTAACAGATGAATACAAAAGGAAAATGTGATAGAAATAATACAAAACCATGAAACCACAGAGGGATAAGTTTGAATTATTTGCAGGAAAGTGGATGTACTTTGAGACTTTAATGCTAAGTAAAAGTACATCAGGCACATAGGTTAAAGGTCATGTGGATTCTCTCAAATAAGAAATAATGAATATGAATAATTTGAAGTACAAATATATAGTTATTAGGAAAAAGATAAGTAGATTTTGGATATGAGAAGAAAATCTGAGAAAGGGACTGATGAGACAGGTACGTGAACTAATGCCCCACCAAGCATGCAGTTATTCTGTTTTGCAAATTTATAGTATAAAAATAAAAAATTAAGAATTCTAGATTGCATTTAGCAAAGTAAAACAGATTTGTCCAAAATTTTGCAAAGCTATTTTACTAATAAAATTTTGATTTCAGCAATTTATTTAAATAAGATATTTTGAAATATTTTAGAAAAACAAAATTTGCATTTTCTTTCCTTGTAAGTTTTTACACATGCAGACAGATTGGTGTCATGAGTCACCTCAAATAAACAAATTAGCACTTAAATAGAAATATGTCTGTGTTTTTAGAAACGAGATACACTTTTTACAGAATTAATACTGTGGTTCTTAAGCAGAAACAATGGTCAGTTATGGTGGCATACAATTGAACCTAAAAATTAATTAGCATAATTATCTAGAGATAGATGTAGTCTATATTAATAGTTGACTTTTTGACAAAGATATCATTGGAGAAACTATGACTTTAAAAAAATGATTCTGAGTGCATATATTGTGTGTGTGTGTGTGTGTGTGTGTGTGAAGACTGTAAAATTTGACCTCTGCTTGACATATTATAAGAAAGCTCTCCCAGATGTATTGTAGCTCTGAAAATGAAAAATGAATCAATAGTCCTTCTAGTAGGTAATCCAGGATATTTTCTGATATTGACATAGATAAAAAAAATTAGCAGTACCCATCAAACTTAAACACATCAGATAGGTATATTAAACTATGTTGAAGCTAGGATGTACTCTACATTAGAAAAAAATGCAGGGTTCAAAACATTTTCAGCAAACATAACCAACAAATGATTATATCATGAATATTTAAGAAAACCCTTCTGTGAATCAATAAGACAAAACAGGCAATTAACAGACAAACATTATTTTCACATCTACATAAAAGAAATGGTTGTGATTCAAGCAGAATCTGAGGTCTTGGCACTGAGGTTGCCCGACGGCATATAAGCTGTAAGAATGTTTTACGAGTAATTTGAAATGAATTAGTAGGGGCAAAGCACGACCTACTATTAAAGAGTGATTCTCCAGGAAGAATTCAGACATAATTAGATCTACTCCAGATATTTAAATAAGATTGAGGAGATCCTTGAAAAATTTATCCAAGGATGGATGTTGGCTGGAGGCGGGAAGGTGCGGCTTCCTCAATATCCACTGGATTCACTCATCCAGGGCTCAAGAAAACACCATCTTGACAGGTAAGTGAAACAGCAACAGCAACAACACAATATACACTGAGGTGGTCAGTGAAAACCAGCTGCCCATGAAGGAGGGAAATGGAAGCCACCAAAACTGCGTCCAGACTGACTGACCCTATCGTCACTAATGAGCAGCAGTAACAATGACACCAAAAACAAAAACACAGAACTACAGTGGAAAGGAAGGCAAAAAGCACGGTAACTCTTTTGGAAAACAATGTAGCTGGGGGTACCGAACCGGGGTGGGCAACAGAAACCTCTTTCCCTGATAAAGGTGAAGGAGTATCTGGTAATCTCTGCACTATGTGAGCAGAAGAGAAACTACTTCAAAACGTGCTCTTGAAAGCCAGGTTTGACAACATCTGCTTATGACTGAGACTTAATTTCTTGCCGCCAGGCTAGTGAACGCCGAATTAAAATAACACTGCAATGACAGTGACAGTTTCAACCTAAAGACTCAGTCTTGGAGCAGCAAATGAGACAACAGAAAACTAACTGGGACTATTTAAATCCAAAAAAGTGTTAATCCTGTGCGCGCCACCTAACGGTATGAGTGGCACATAGTTCAGATAAAGATGGATGACTGTTTCTTCAATTACGTGTGCTTTTACTTGACCATATGACAGAGTCATGCCACAGTGACGGACTTGACTTTGATCCAATACTTTTGATCTTATGGAGTAGATTGGGCATCCTGCCCATAGGTAAAAGGCAGGGGGCAGGACTTGCGATTTAGGGTTTTAAAATCTCCATCCACCATACTTTCAGTGTGCTTTCTGCACCCAGGTGTGGGAAAGTCACCTCTTTTGCAAAGAGATAATTAAAACTTCGTATTTCTGTCCTTCATGCCTCCCGTGTCCATCCCTTGTTTGTACAGGTAAACTCTTGCAAGCCTTTTCTAACAATCTTAGCTCTACTCTTACATATTATAACACAATTCTCAGTGAAGTCCTGAAAAATTCACACATGTGCATCTGTGGGCATAAAATTGTCACATTATTACCCTATATGTATATGGCTTTCAACCAAAAATCATTATATATATATATATATATATATATATATATATATATATATATATGCAAAAAATTAATACACGAAAAGGGACAAAGCCATTATTAAATTCAGACTGCAATATGAAATGGATACTGGAAAGCCATAAAGGTTGCTTAAAATAACTATGTTTAATAGCTAACATTTCACATAGAAAGGGTATTAAATGAATAATTTTAGCGGGGAAATAAAAATGATATGAACAATAAAGTGCAGTGGCACAAGTTTATACTTCCAGAATTGTGGGACACTGAGGCTGGCTTATTGCGAGTTCAAGGCTGCCTTGGGAAACTGAGTGACTTGGTGAGCCCCATTTTCAAAATAAGAAGGAAGGAAGGAAGTCAGAGAGGAAGGAGGGAGGTAGAAAGAAAAGAAGGAAGAAATTAAGGAAGGAAGGCAAGAAAGAAGGAACAAAGGAAGAAAGACAAGTTAAAATCTCACTGTGACGTTTTAGATCCAGTCACTTGTAAGTACATTCCTCTGTCCCCCCAAAAAAAGATGAAGAAGAAAAAAAAATCAGTTGAAGTGGGAATGCTGAAAGTAAACAGATTACATAAAGGAGCTGAGGAATATCATCAGGAGATTCAATACAGTCAAAGAAATAATCAGTGATTTTAAAGACAACACAACACCAAAATCACAGCATAGAAAAATTACAGATTGAAATTCTGTTGTGGTTAGGATCTGGAGTGTCCCCCAGAAGTCTCATGTATTTTAATGTTATGGATTGTCTATGGAACCATGTGGTGTTGGTGGATTGGGATGTAGTCTGGAGGGGTGGATTACAGTTAAGACTAAAGGTGTGTGAGTTAGGATTAATGTTGTGTAGTGGCCACACCTGGATACAGTAGGTACTAATTACAGGGCTGAGACCTGAAAGGATACATAAGCTGCACCTGCCTTCCTGGAAGACTAGGACTAGTCCCAGCTAGCCTCAGCTTGCCTTCCTGTTTGTGGTGTCCGGAGAAGCTGCCTCCACCTCTGCCTCTGTCCAGTACTCTGACTGCTGCGGGCCGCCCCTGAATGGACTGTGATGATATGAAACTCTGAGCTAAAATTAGCCTTTCCTAAATTCGTGGGTGTCGAATATTGAGTCACAGCAACAAAAAAGTAACTAAACAAATTCTGAACAAAAGAACGGAATAAAATATTTAAAAACTTTGGGACAAAATCAAATATTCTAAAGGATGTGTGGTTTGGTATTGTAAGAGGAGAAGAAAAGAGTAATAAAGATATAATTTTAAATATAGTAGTGATTTCAAAAATAAATAGCCGACTTCAAATGACCAATCAAAGAAGCTGATAGTAGTTGCTAAAATTAAAAATAAACAAGAACAAAGTCACAACCTAAGAATAATCTAGTAGACTGACTAAATTAAATAGAAAAGCAAGTCTTTAAGGCAGCTAACAGTTACAATGGTTAACATTGCTTACTGCACAATGCATCTTGTGAACTTGAAATTCCTTCATTTCTGAAAACGGACAAGAATTACAACACATTGCCAATGGAAACCATGCAGGCAAGAAAATAATGAAGTGACAAAGTGATGGAAAAAAGCCTATTAGAATTCTATACCCAATGAAAATATCCTTTAAAGATAAAAAGAGATAAAGACTTTCTCAGCAATCAATACTGATGGAATTATTTCTAGCACATCCACTTTATGAGAAGTGTTAAAGGTCAGTTGTTTGTACAAAAAGATTATGACAGAGGTCAGAAAGTTTTTCTGAAGATCCTCAGAAAAGGACTAAAATATAAAATAATTTTTTTCTTAGTTACAATTTCTGAAAAGAAACCGAGTATTCAAAGCAAATCTTAGAATATTGTATTGTGTATTACATAAAGATGAAATATATGATTAAAAGTAGGAAGAAAAGATTGCAAATATACTGAAAGGTAGTTCTTTGTAATGTACACAAATCAGCCTATGATTTAAAACTGTAGTTTAACGATTCTAAAAATGAATATTGTGAAATTTTTGTAGCTCTCAAAATGTTTTACTAACACTCAATAATTTTACATATTAACAGGTTCAGTGTGATAATTATATATTTATGTGCATTACTCAGATTTAACTGCCCTAGAGAGGTACAGTGAATGAAGTAAAATGATATAATGTAAAAAGATTCTTAGATGGCAAAAAAAGTAAATGAGGTATATAGAGAACATACAGGCAACAGCTGGCAAGATTCAGTTATATTTATCAAACCATAACCAAACTTCTTTAAATGTAAATGATTTTAAACATCAGTTAGATAAAAGAGAACCAGCAATTACTTGCTTTTAAAAGATTTTATTAACTCTAAATTTTAAATAAATGAAATGATGGAAAATATATATCAAACAACCCTAACAAAACAAAGCTGAAATATTAATAGTTATTTGTTTTTGTTAACTGAAAGTAAAATTCAGATCAAGGATGATATCAAAAACAAAATCAAAGACTACAAATAACGTAAGAGTTAATTCTCCAAGAAGTCACAAAAATCCCCCACGTACCTAACAACAAAACTTGGGTCAAAAGCTAACATTTGTTTCTTGTTTTATCTACAAATAAACTCCATATACATATGAATGCATACATATGCATATGCACGTATGATTTCCAACATGATTTTGACATGGGTATAGATTGCATAATATACAAAATCGAAATTCTTAATAATTTTTCTCATGTACAATACAATGTGATTAACTATGGTCACCATATTGAACTTAGTCTTCTTGCATATCTGAAACACATTTTTTGAAAAACACCTTCCCCCCTCTTCCTCATCCAGGCCCCTGGTAACTACTACTGCTCTCTTTGCTTCTGCGTGTTCAAAACCACTGATTCTACATATAAGTCAATTCATGCAGTGCTCTTGCCAGGTGCCTGGCCTACTTCAGTTGTCATGTGTCCTCTAAACTCTTCCATGTACTTGTAAATGCCAATTTTTTTGCTGTGATATATGTATATATTATATATACATTGTTTATATGTTGACAGAATTTTTAAGTATAAATATATATATATATATATGTAGTATATATGTATAAAATCAACTTTTCTTTTTGAATTCATCTGTTGATAGTCACTCAAAAACTGATATTAGAAAGAAGAAAGACATCAAAAATTATGTCTACAGGACAAATGGGTATAAAATCTGTAACTATATAGACAATCTGAAAATATTAAATAGCATTTGTAGAATATCCAACCTGAAAAGAATAGAATATGTTAACTTGATAAATGCACATGAAGCTTTCATGAGGTAAAATAATATATTCTGGATTAGTAATATTCTGAGCCAATAAAATAAATCACCATACATTATGAATTGAATGAAGTACGTTGAAAACATACTCATTGTTTTACAAATACCATTATTTAGATAGAGGAAGCAGGGAACTCTAGAGAAGTGGGCAATTTGAGGTCGGAGGCAGAGAAAATACCAGAATATTTTGGAACACCTAGTAGTTCCAGAAGTTGAGAAAGTTCAAATAAGGAAATGTATATCAAAACAACTCATAAGAAGTCCCCTGGCTACAGCAACGAGATGAACAGAAGAGTAAATTATAACTAAAATACTTAAAAGCATATGTATTCTGATATAAAGCAAATGCTATAATAATTAAATAATTAAATGGTAATTAGCATGGATCAGGCTTCCTCCTGAAAGAATTTCAATAGAGAAGGAATGATAGAAAATCATCATTAGAACATCACAGTAATAAGCACTTCAGGCAAGAGCCACTGATGAAAGCTAAAATTAGTGGGTGAAACTTGAAAGAGAGAGAGGAAATTTGCATATCCTTTAAGTGATTTCCCATAATATGTATGAATAACTGAGGTGACTTATACATATGTTCACAAATTCTTTAGTGCTTCTCCTTCCAGGAGTAAGACTTATATATCATTATTATTATTATTATTATTATTATTTGTGCTTTACTGTAAGCTGGACAGAGCATCTTATTTGTGAAAGATGAAGCAAGAAATTAATAACTTTTTAATGGAACAATCTGGCAGATTCCATCTCAATCAAGTTTTCAAAATTGATATCAACAGTAAAAAGTAATTTTTATATCACATGTTCCTTGATACGGTGTAGTCTGAAGAGCCTCACCTCTTTGATGTATTTCATCAAAATCCGTAGCCCCAATCTGATCAGTGGAAAATACTACACAAAGCCAAATGGAGGGTCTTCCTAGAAAATACTTGGTTGGTTATTTTCAAAGATTTCAAGTTCAAGGAAATGCTCAGAATGTGTCAAAGATTTGAGAAGATTATAGACATAAAAATTAAATTCTATAGAGTATGATTCCAAACTACATTCTGAAATAGAAAAGAAGTACATTAGTAGAAAAATGGTGAATTACTTTAGCAGGTAAAAATGATTGACATGATTCAATAATTTATGTGTCTTTTTAAAAAACAAAATTTCTGTTTGTTTCTAGTATTTGGATTCTTCTTACTCCTTAATAATAAATAAATTTATAGCTGGTTAGATTGTCATCCCACCAAAATTGTATGGACATTTTCTAACCTCTTTAGAGTTATATTCCTGGCCAAGTGAATCATCATTGATTTATAAGAATAACTTCTGTGTGTGATTTCTGAGAGTTCTCTTAATACAAAGAGCAGTAGATTTTTTTTTCTCAATGCGAGCTGCATCAGAACCCATCCTGGACCATGGTGTTCCCCACCACAACCAAGGGAAAGCTGAACAGAAACTTGGATCAGGGTTCCTTCCATTACGTGAAATTGCCGTGTGCTCCTTGCCCCTCGGACTGCTTTACTTTTTTTTTTTTTTAATTCTATAGTAGCTGTCTCCGTTATTTCTTCACTGTTGTGACCCAATACCTGACACACACAAATTTAGGAAAGAAAAGGTTTACTTTAGCTCACAGTTTCAGATGGTCACAGTCCATTCAGGGGTGGCAGGCAGCAATTGATGTACATGGCAGAGGCAGAAAGGTGGAGGCAGCATCTCAGGACATCACACACAGGCAAGTGAGACTAATCTAGACTAGTCCCAGTCCCAGTCTTAGTCTCTCCTGCATACGGGTATTGAAGGTGTGGCCACTACACACCTTTAGTCTTAACTCACAAGCCCCTTATCCCAACAACTGCAATCCACCCCTCCAGACCAGACCCCGGTCCACCAACATTACATGGCTCCATAGACAATCCATAACATTAAAATACATGAGACTTTGGAGGACACTCCAGATCCTAATCACAACAGTAGCATTGTGATCTTTATTTTTTATCTCCATTTTGTTGACATGTATAAGCGCAGAATGTAAAGTTTACACTGAAGTTGAGCATTTTATTCTAAAAAGTATCTTGTCAAGGTGACAAAGACTTTCCCACTCACCTTCGCCCCCCACCACCCCCCACACCGGCCATCCCTCCCACCTTCCCACCCTACCTCCCTGGTTCACTTTGTTTTTCGTTTTAAGTTCCATGAGATAGTTGGGATCTGGGACTCTCATATCAGAGAGACCATTCGATGTTTCACCTTCTGCTTCTGACTCACTTCACTAAGCATGATGTTCTCAAGTTTCTTCCATTTGCTTGCAAAAGCCTCCACACTGTTGGACTTTATAGATGCATAGTATTCCTTTGTGTATAAATACCACAGTTTGTGTATCCAATGGTCTGTTGATGGGTATTTTGGTGAGTTCCATATTGTAGCTATTGTCAGTTGTGCTGCTGTGAACATGGGTATACGTGTATCTCTGTTATGTGTTGCTTCACACTCTTTGGGAATATACCCAGGAGGAGTGTCTCTGGATCGAAGGGGATAGTTATGTCCATTCTTTTGAGAGCTCTCCATACTGCTTTCCAGAGTGGTTGTATGAATTTACATTCCCACCAGCAGTGCAGGAGGGTTCCTTTCTCCCCACAGCCTCACCAGCACTGATTACTATTTGACTTGTTGGTGTGAGATGGTATTTTAGCCTTGTTTTGATATGTATTTCTCTTATGACTAGGAATATTGAACATCTCTTCATGTATCTATTGGCCATTTGAACTTCTTTATGAGTGAACTGTCTCTTCATTTCATTTGCCCACTTTTCAATAGGATCCTTTACCTTTGAAACAATTATTCACCTGCGGTAATTCATTGTAACTAAGATCATTTTTCAACTTCACTAAAAAATAAACAGTAAATAAAGTATGTGGCTTCATAACTGTTTGATATTTTCTTTTGAATTTTCCCTCCTCACTAACACTGTAACTTACTCAAATGCCTGTTGTACATCTCAGTGGGTTTAACACCTTGGTCACTTCTATCATGCTCAATTGTTTGACATTGATTAATCATCACTCTGATGCCCAAATAACCAGAGACAGCTCTTAAAAATGTGGCAGAGTTGTGAGATAACGCCCTGATAAAGTTTGTAAATCAGGGTTTGCTTTCACCAGTGAAGTTTCATTGTCCTGTTCTTCGGGCAATGCTCTAATATAGTGTTTGCAAGAATGACTTCTGTTGTGTCTCAAGACATTTGAAATCCATATAGCAAAAATTTAATTTCCTACCAAGTTCTCTGCTAAGAACAGAAATGGCTATTTGTGTTCCTGTTCATATATCGATACACCAGTGTGTATTGATTTGTATGCTCTGCTTATCACTGTGATATTAATCCTTATTAACACTAATGCAGCTTACCATAAGTCTAATTAAGATTCTCCAGGATAAAAATGAGATTGGGACAATTCTTATTTCTGCTTAAAACAGCTTGTCCATACCCATTTGTCGGACTTTCCCTATTCATTTGTTGAAATTGTTGCCTTTCATTAACTCTGTGAAGTAATGTGTCGCTTTGATAGAATAGCGTGCAGAAAATCAAATGATATTTTAAAAGTCATTTACAAAAAGATAGAGACAAATGAACACGAGAAAGGAATCAAATTATGTTATTAATGTTATTAATAACAATAACTATCTTTGAATTTCCCCTCTCATATTGTGGATTTTAAGGGTAGGAATTGTGGTAGCTGTGTGTGGGCTGTATGAAGACAACTGTAGCTTTTACAGCTTGGGGGATGGGATATAAGTAACGGGGTGACTCTCAGGTATATAAGGGGACTCTAGAAACGCAGGTGCTGTTATGCTCACTTTTTAAATCCATTCAAATCACCAGATGTGATTTTCTTCAGACAGTAGTAATAGAGTCGCAAAATATTTTCCCCATTAAGATGTGACTATTTTTCACTCTAAGTATTATATGCTGTAAAAATATATGTGCCGTTGTCTTATCTGACTGGCAGCCCGATAAGTGTGCTTGTACCAATGTCGCCACATGTAGATGGGTAATTCATTGCAGTGTAGCACTGGTGGCTCCAACATCTCCAGGAGACAGGGATTCTTCCAGTTTCATTATGATTTTGTAGAACTGAGGTTATATATCAGTATGTAGTCCACTGTACACCAAAACATTGTTAAGCACTGTATTGCTATATTTACATGAAGAGATGTTTCACCCTTAAGAAGGCCAGAGAACTTTATTATCTGACCATAATATTTAAATTTGTTCTACTTTTTGGCTGGTATTAAACATATGTAAAGAAAACACTTGTATGAACTATATTTTTTTCTGTGAGGATAGCAATTGATATATCTAACTGCATTCTCTATTTCAAAAAGATTGAACTCTTTATCTTTTAAAACATATTGTCAAATTGAAGTGCATAAAATGATCAATTTGTATTTTACCAGCAATTTATAGCATTTTTATCAATTGCCAATCTTTCCAATGCTCTTAGTAATAAATGCATTTTGCTCTTTTCCAATCGGATCGGTTATAAGAGATATCTTACTGTTTTAATGCAAATTTAACTATTTCCTTTGCTCATTTTTGTTATTAATGCACTAGTCTTTCTCTTTCTCTTCCGCCCCCCTCCGTGTGTGCCTCACTCTGTGTATCTATGTGTATGCATGTGTATGTGCATGTGAGGGTGGGGATTATTGGGTTTGAGCCCAGGACCTTTGCATTCAGCTACATATCAAGCCCTTTTTATTTGTGAGTCTTTCTAAAAATTTCCCCATTTTGTTGCTACATACATATGCAATATATACATATGTTTATATATGTGCATGTTCACATTGGGCATTGTACATTGTACATATATAATGTTTACATTGAACTTGAGTATTTTGCACACACATGTATACATATTTCATCAAGATTACAAATCTCCCCCTCTCCCTTTCCGACCTTCCCTCACACTTTCCTTTCCCACTAGTTCCCACTCTCTCCCCATTTAGTACTACAAAATAACTGCTCTTTGGGTTCTTCACATTAGAGAAACCATTTGGTATTTAACCTCTGAGTTGCACTCACTTCCCTGAGCACGATGGTCTCAAGTTGCCTCCATTTACCTACAAAAGCCTCAGATCTATCTGTCTTTACAGATGAGTAGTAATCCATTGTGTATATATCCACAATTCTTAGGTTGCCCACACATGGTTCGATCTGTTTATATCCTCCTGACTCAACTTCCTAGAGTGCTGGAATTACAGGAATGTGCCATCATGCCTGGTTATGTCTTTCACTCTTCTGCATGAGTTTTCAGTACATTATAGTTTGTTTCATGTATCATTTTATGCGTAGTTCATTCATAAAAGTCGTATTTTTTCTAGGATTTTTGCTGCTTCTTTTTTACATTCCAAATTTTGATTTAGTTGGCTTTCATTTTGCTGTTCACACAAAGGTAGAAGCACAGGTAACAGTTTATAGCATGTAATTAATCAGTTATCATTTCCCAATAATATACTAAATAACCTCTTTTCCTGCTAATTTAAAACTCTACCCATTACTAGTGTAAACACTAGTATTTAAGAGTACTTACCTGTAGGCCAGGTCCACCTAAGAACTTTAAATCTATTAGCACATTTTATTTTTGGTAATTTTTCTCTTCTAAATGTTTGTGTATATGTAGCTTCTCATGTGGAACTCTCCTTCTAGTAGTTTTTCAACACCCACTTGTTAAATTTCTAAATGTATGAAGATATTTCTTAAATATAATCATTTGAAATAAACTAGCTACATAAAATTCATTAAATTATGCTAAAAGTAAAATTCATAAACATCTAAAGAACACTAATTATTTTACTATTATTTTTGCTACATATCACAGAGATGCTCCACAGTGATGAGCTGCTATCTGTAGCTTTCCCAGTTCACACCTGCTACCATGGAATTTATGGCTTGGAATTTGCCTTTGCTTTTTAGGGATTGGCAAATGCTAAAAATCATGACTTCCTCTTGCATAAATCTGCTAAATATTTACCAGCAGGCAATTGCAATAATAAATATGCATGTTTTTATATCTATATAAATGTCTTACAGATTTTTCTTCTATTATTGTTTTCTATTAATTTATTTTATTTTTACCCAGTTTCTCTGATAATTAGTGGGTGATGTTTTAATTGGGATTGTGTCAAATTTATACACTCTGTAGAGGGATAGGAACGTCACAGTGTATTTGCTAGGAACACAATATGTTTCCACTCACTGATATTTGATTTTGCTCTCCTCAAAGCGTTCAGGGCTTCCTTTGCATCCTTTTTAATCACATTGGAGCTACTTTTTTTCTGGAAAGACTTGGTTAAGTTCGTTTCTTAAACCTTTGGCCTATTTTTCTTGTTTGTTTTGTGTTTCAAGTGTAGGAGTTGGTAACAGGTTCTGTAAATCACTTGGCTATTTTCTCTTTGGCATCAATGGATTTAGTCTGTTCAGATTTTATTTTCTGAGTTCAGCTTTAATAATTTTATATTTGTCATGAAAATGAAGGACAATTTCAAGCAGTAAAAGAAGCCGCTGTGCTGCACAGACACCCCGAAGGCTACAGTGCCTTCCGAATATCCTTCAGGAATTTTCTCAGGAGGTTCGCCACTTCTTTGCCGGAGTCCTTTGCCTAAACTCTGCAATACAATTTCGAAATGCCTAGGAATTGATAGACAGCTTCTGCGATCAGCATTAAAAATATGATTAACATAATTGTTGTGTATTTCCCACTACACTTGCCCAATGAGTGAGGTAAAACTGTTTGGTTTTTGAAATTATTTTTAAGTTAAGTTTTAGTCAAACATCTGTAATAATATTGTAATTCTGATAACAGTCCTTTTTGTATTATTTTGTCATTTTTTTTCTCCATGTTACAATGGACACTGAACCTTTCAAATAATCTATTGTACCTGAAACCAGGATTTTTGTCTGGGGATTCACTTCCGAGATTACCCAAACTAACACGTAGATTATTATCTTGGCTTTTATTTTTCTGTATCACTGAACATTTTCCTGAAGGCATGTTAATTTTTTGAGTATATTAGCTTCCATCTTTCATACTTTTCTTTTCATTGCAGTTTTATAATTCCCAAAGGGGGAAATTGCTCTCCCCAAACACATGGCGAGTGTGTAAGACTGCGTAAAGGGGAATAGTAGCTACTTCCCAGGGCAGACATGTGAAATATTTTTCATTTTGCATAAAGAAGCTACTTAGAACAGGCAACTGCTGAAAATGCCAACAGTAACACTGTGGAGAAGTCTGTGGTATTAGACATTTCAAGTCAAAAATGCTGTTGTTTTTTCTGGTTCTAATTATTTGTATATATCTTATAATCACTCATATTTTTATATTAGATTTATTTTGATTTTTTATTTATAGTGTAAAATTCATAAACTATATTTTAAGTGCATAAATCAAGTTTTATTCAAAAATTTATGATTATATACATATAATAAGAGTTCTGATATGCAACATTATTAATTATCTTCATTTTTTGTTTAAAGTTTTAATAAATTTGTTTTTAGCATTTTGGTTCTTATTGTATAGTATAAATTTCAAACACTTAAGTTATGATAATAAAATGACATTTTTATTATTTCCACTTTTGAAAAGTTTCAATGTATTTTTTTCTTTTGGGTTAATATGAGTCCCTTCTACTGTTATTAGTAATACTCAGAAATGTGGCAGGAAGTAGAGACCCCTTAGACAGTTAGGGACAAATGGGCCTCCGAATGAAGAATTTGTGGGAATTTAAGATAACATCTGACTGCAAGCATCACTGCCTGAAATTACTGTGGTTTTCTGCGCTCTAGATTGTTCTGAGTCCAAGCCCAGCCTGTCCTCCATAGTGAGTTTAGGACTAGCCAGAGCTACAGAGGGAGACCTTGTCTCAAAAAAAAGTGAATTAATCTCATTTGTAAATAAATTAATTTTATTTTTATGTTTTGTGTACCTTATATTATCATTTTATTTAAATTCTCAATTTCCATACAGAATAAATTCTATTAGTTATACTTTGCTTAATTAGTGATTGGCATGTTTTCTCTACTTTTGTCTTGTACCTTTGCCAAACTTCTACTCTTTTGAATTCTTTTGAAATCAAGGATTTGGAACTATATTTTAGTAGGTTCACATAGGTACTGAATTTATTGATAGCGTATGTATTAAATTGTAACTCTTTGTATTTGTACCATTCATTCAGGTTTTATGAATTGTTTGATATGCATATGTGCTTGTGGTTTGATATTATGAGGGCTCTATTCCATTTATTTATTGAAAGAGCTTATGCCTATTTAATGAATCTGGATTTTAATATTGATTTTAATGCTTACTATGAATATATTTTTTAAAAACACATATCTACCAGATAAAAATGAGTATGATTTCATTTACTGCATGATGTACTGAAATATATGCACATTATAACTGGCTAATCTATTCAACATATGAATTACTACATACATTTGTACATTTTGTATGAGAATACAAAATGTTTTTCCTAACTTTCAAAAATATGTTTATTAGCTATTATTGTGCTACGCAATAATTTTTTTGAACTTACCCTTTCAATCCAATAAAACTGTATGTTCTTTGACCATTATTACCCACACACCTGCCCTAAGCTTCCAAAAATCACTACTGTACTCTTTGTTTCCGTAAGTCCTTCACTTTTAAATTCTCCATACAAGTAACATCAAGTCATTTTTGTCATTCTGTGTCTGTTTTGATTCTTTTGGTTCATTCCTATGAAAAATGATGATTTCTTTTGGTATTTTGGTATTACAGATATTATTCCATATGAAAATTCTTTCTCACCAATCACCTTTTGGTGAGCTCTTAGGGTGATTTCACATCCGGTGTGGCCTTTGGTATCGTTTTAAACTTGCTTATATACACATCCAATAAAGGGATTTCTAGATCACATGGTGAATCTATTTTTTAAATTTCTAAAGAACATTACCTTTTTAAATAATGTCTATTCTACATGTCTCAACATGAATAATGTGTAATGCTTCATGATTTCCACATGTTGCCTATTCCTACTAGCTTTGATCTTTCTTGTAGTAACCATCGCAGTAGTTGTGGAGTAATATCTCTTTGTAGTTTGAATTTGTACTTCTAAAGTATGTGGAGATGTTAAACATCTTAAAAAATATTTGTTAGTTTTTTGTATGAATTTATTAAAAATATCTATTTGTGTTTTTTGCCCATATTTGAAGTCATACTATTTTTCTTGCAGCTGAATTGTTTGTAGTTATTGTTCATTTTGAATATTGATTCTTTGTCAGGTGGAAATTGTGCAGTCATTTTTCTGCTTTCTTCAATTTTTCCCAAAGGGAGATAATTGACTCTCAGTATTGTTTTCCTTGAATTTTTTTCTTTTTTACATAGAAATGTTTCAGTTTGATGTAATCCTATGTCTATTCTCCTTTTTGTTTCTTATGCATTTAGGTTATATCCAAAAATTTCTTGCCTGGGTCAATGTCTTGAAAATTTTCTCTTATAGCCTTGTTTTGGCATTTTTATACTTTCAGGTCTTGCTTCTTAAA
Source organism: Ctenodactylus gundi (assembly GCA_004027205.1). Classification (NCBI taxonomy): domain Eukaryota; kingdom Metazoa; phylum Chordata; class Mammalia; order Rodentia; family Ctenodactylidae; genus Ctenodactylus; species Ctenodactylus gundi. Next base: position 462,685 of record PVKB01001159.1, read on the forward strand.
TCTTACATCCATTTTGAATTTATCTGTATGTGATATGAGGCATATTATAATTTCACTCTTCTGCATGCAGATATTCACCATTTATTTAAGATGCTAGCCTTTGTCATTCTATAGTCTTTGTAGGATATCTTGAAGTTAAGAAGTATGATATTCTAGCTTTTTTCGTCATTTTATTCAACCTTGCTTCGACTTTCTTGAAACCTTGTGATCTTACATGAACTAGTTATTCTGTTCCAGAGAAAAATTGTTATTGAATTTAGAAAAGCTTGACCTTGAATTTGTAGAACTCAGTAGAGAAGTCTCAGGTTCAAGAACAATTTTTGGGACAGTTGGGGGCGGGGTTGAAATATAAATTTTAAGTAGTGATTCAATAACCATACTGATTCTTCATGAGTGACTCTCTGTAAGTTACATATGTGTAAATATTTACTTCTTCTAGACGATTTAATGTTTTAGTATTTAATTATTTGTAATACTTTTATGATCCTTTGTGTTTCTGTGATATCGGCTAAAAGATCTTATATTTATTTCTCATTTTATTTGAGCATGCTTTACTTATCAGTATACTTGAAGGTTTGTTAATTTTGTTTTCGTTTAAAAAGAAAGTTTTAGTTTTGTTGCCGTTTACTGTTAATCTACTTCAGATTTTGTTTGTTTCTGCTTTTATTATCTCCTTTCTTCTACTAACTTTGGGCTTAGATTACTCTTCTCATTCTTTGAGGGACAATATCAATTTGTCTTTTGAGATCCTCCCCTTATCTCTAATATTTACATTTATTTCTATAACTTCCACCTTGGATTCATTTACATTACATTCAAAAAGTTTCAGTATGTTGCCTGCCATTTTTCTATGTCTCAAGTTTTCCTTATCTTTGTTTCCTTTTGTTCTACGACTCATTTTATGAGTATGTTTTTAATTTTCAAATATTTTTAAATTCTCTGAGATTTTGCATATTGTTAATTATTAATTTGGAACTCTTAGAAAATATATGTCTATGATATTTTTCATCTGAAATTTGAATATGGTTTTATGAACTATTATAATATTTGTCATATAAAGAGCTCTGTGTGAACACGGAAGAACATATATTCTTTTGCTTTTGAATTCTTTGTCTGTGTATGTTTCTTCGGTTCATTAGCTGTACAGTAAAGTTCCACGCTGGGTTTTTTGTCAACTACCTATTGCCAAAATATAATATCAGAGTCCTCTACTCTTATTGAATTGCTTGTCAGGCAGCTTATTATTTCCATTTATTTAGGGTTGATTAGCGGTGTTTTGTTTTTATTTGTCTGAGAATGCTTAAATTGTTGTCTAGGGATTCTTGTTAGTGTTGGACATTGCTCATAGGAAACTTACAGCTAGAGTCCTTAGATTGGAGACCCTTCTACCTGAGTCAGCACACAGTGCGCCTGTTGCCTGGCTTTGTGAGTTTGGGTTGTTATTTTTTTTCTACCGGTAACAAAATTTAGACTAGAACCTCTATATGTAAAATTAAAATGGGAGCCTACGTTCACAAGACCTTACCTAGTGTTGTATGGCTATTTAACTCAGGTCAATAGTTTCCAGCTACTTATTAAAACTGGCTGCTGTGTAAGTCTACAGAACTGTCTCTAGAACCTGAATCCAGATGGACTGATATGACTAAAAAGAGGTCTTAGAGTACAGATAACATACAATTTTTCCTGTCTATGGGTAGTAGCCAAAACTCCAAGGACACAATGGCCAAGCTAACTTCCAGGAAGCCCCATGCTAAGGCAGACCCTAAGTTTGCTAGAGCAATGCTGTAGCATGAAGGCTGAGAGGTCCAACCTGACCTAGTACTAGTGTAGGCATGTTATCTTGGTTCAGTACAGAATCTGATAGTATGCATGCATAGAACCTCAGGGTAGCCTGGTGACTGTTAAGGTGAGACTGGCATAAATTCTGATGTCTGTAAGGTCTGACCTGAATGTGGGTACTGGCCTGGATTCTAGTTCTACAGGAAGTGTTCTCATTCTTGGATTCACGGCAGCCAATCTGACATCTGATTCTATAAGATCAAATCTGAAGTCTGGGTTTGGCAGAGCTGGCTAAGTTCTAGGGCCAACTGGATGTGGCCAGGGCTTTGGTATCCATTGCATGTCTTGCTCATGTTCATGCTGGAGTGCTAGGCCACCAGTGGCCAGCTGGGAGGGGATGGATTTGCAGGTCTAACATACACTGGCTTTATGAAGAAGGGCAATATTTGTGTCCCAGATAATTTTATTGTACCCTGCCCTCTTTTTTGCTCAAGCAGAGATTACCTTTCTCCATTTTACACTGCCTAAGCAACACAGGGAATGTAAAATTATCCTTCTTATATTTTAATATATGTCTCCTTATATTTCTGTACTATAATCTCTCACTGGCTTCTATAGATTTTTTGAAAGTGTTTTTATGAGTGGATAACTATCCAAATTGATATTTCTTCAGTGGAGTAAGAGTTGCAAAGTTGCCTCAGTAATCTAGCACGGAAGCCATGGAGAACGGAAAAAAAAAAAATCATGACAAGTAAGATGTATCTCTACATTTTTTCTTTATCTTTCATGTCCCTATATCTTTCTCCTACTGGTCAATTTTAATTTGGTTATGTTATTTTTATAATTTTCTTTTTTCTTCATAAATGTACTTTCATGCATTTATCAATTTTATGTTTTTACCTTTGTATTACATATGTTTGTGCTAATATAACTTTGTACTATTATTTCCATTCTTTAATTTCTACATAATTTAAATTAAAATTGCATAAGTTGCTCTACAACCATCATGCTCATATTTATGGAGTATTAATTATTAATTAGAATGTTAAATATTCAGCATCGCTCTTTCTGTCAGCATTATTACTATTAATTCTTAGTTGACTGAAGAATTTTCCAGTATTATTTTTTCAGAAAGGAATTGGAACTAATATATTGATAGAATTCTTGGATTTCCAAATATTTATCTTTCACATTTTGGTGATAGTTTTTTCCAGAAAAAAATTGGGCTAAAATTATTTTTCCATTAAGTATTTTAGATATTATTTCTGTACCATATATAAATAATTTTAATTTTGTGTCCAAGAGCTTATTTTCTCTTTTTTTCTGTTAGGACATTCAAAAGAGTTTTTTTTTTCTTTAGCACAGAAATTTATTAATTTTATTACTTTATGAATTTTAATACTTGTTACTTGCTAGTTAACTGTTCTGTGTCAAATAATACTGGCATGACTTTTGTCTTTTCTATGTACTAATTCAAGCTTTGTTTGTACCTGAGAAAATATTTATATGATATCTTTAATTATTTAATTCCAATTTCTTATTTTAAATACTGCCCAACTTTTCAAGTAGGAGAAAGGATAATAAATATCTAAATTTTACTTGTATACAATAATTGCCAATATGTTGCTGTATTTTTAGCATCTTTTTTGTCTTTTTTTTGCTGAAGTACTTAAAAATGTCATGTTTTATTCCTACAAATTTCGTTTCTAAATATAATTATAATTATCTTCACAATCACACTGATACTATGTAAGATATTTATAGTTATTTATAATTATTGAATGTATTTTCCACTCATATTCCTTTAATTTCTTAAAATATTTCCTTCATATTTCTGTGTTTCTTTTTGCTTGGATCTAAACAATGCTCATATACTTGTGTTCAATTGTAAAATGTTATTATACTACTTAAATCTTGGTCAGTGTTCTAAACATTTTTGCATTCATAACACTGTTATTATTGAACAATTCAGAACAATTGCCTGATAAAAATATCCTACATTATTTATTTGTTTATAACAGTCATTTCATCATGCTGCCACTAAAACATTTTTAAAATAAAATTCTCTTAGAAAATTCTCATACAGAGCCCGCCCAATAGGAAACCCATTCTGTACATTTTTTTTACTATTGATTGTACTCCAATTTATTACTTTTTAAATTTGTATCTATGAGACTTGTTAACAAGTAGCAATGCCATTGTTCTTTGTCATTCACAAGAATTTATGACCAAATCTTCCTCTGAAACAACAAATAATTTTAGTGTCTATACAATCTATTAATAAGTCAGTTCTGAGTTAATTGCTTTATGAATTGAATCGGGTTCATGTAGCAAAATACTCATTTTTTACTTTTTTATTTATATTACTTTCAGTTATGCATTTTGAAAGTTAATACATGTGTATTTGGTGAAATACTGGTAACAACTGTCAGCTTCGTTCTCCATGAATTTATAAAAAGAGTTCATTTTGAAGCATTTGAATTTCTACTGATTCATTAGGTGAAAAGGAATATTTTAGTAAAAATTTTTCCTAATTTGTGTGAAATATTTTCTTTCCTACACTGAAGGGAAATTTGTACATCTTTTGTGTGAAATCTGCATGTGCATTTTCCATTAATCTACATAAGCTGTGGTCATCCATTTAGAATATGTCTCGGAAGCCTGAGGGTTTTGGAATACGATTGGATCTCAGGGTAAATTGAGTTGGGGAATTAATCCATTCATTCCCTGTATTGTTCAGAGGTGGGACCTGGTAAAAATAGGCAGATCGCTGGGGAGTGACCTGGAAAGGTGTTCCTCTCAACTAGCTCTTGCCTTCTTTTCTCTCTCTGCTTCCTACCAGGATAGTGTTACAATTTCTGTCCATCTACATCCTCTGCCATGCGTTTCCACCTTTGCGAGCCACCCACGAATGGACTGAGACCACCAAAAACTCCCTTAAGTAGTGTGTATCAGATATTGTGTCCTAGAAATGAGAAAAGTAACTAAGACACCTACCTTTAGTTTTCAAGAATTTAAGTTTTCTCATCTGTAAGATACTGATTCTATAAATATCTGGCCTGCCTAATTCACATAATCATGGTCAGAATTGTTTTGTTAATATTGTATATAACCAGAAAACGACTTACTTGACAAGTCACCAACAGCAAAAGAAATTATCGCCATTATTAACAAATGGGATCTTGTCAAACTAAAAAGTTTCTGCACAACAAAGGAAGCTATCAACATTGTAAAAAGAGATCCAACAGACTGGGAAAAAATATTTACCACCAACATCTCAGATAAGAAGCTTATAACTAGAATATACAGTGAGCTAAAGAAAAGTAAGCCTACCAAAATAAGGGATCCTATTGAAAAGTGGGCAAATGAAATGAAGAGACAGTTCACTCATGAAGAAATGCAAAAGAACAACAGATACATGAAAAGATGTTTGACATCTCTAGCCATAAGAGAAACATAAATCAAAACAACACCAAGATACTATCTCACCCCAATGAGAATGGCCTGTATCAACAAGTCAAGTAGTAATCAGTGCTGGCCTGGCTGCAGGGAGAAAGGAACCCTCCTGCACTGCTGGTGGGAATGTAAATTCATACAACCACTTTGGAAAACAGTATGGAGATCTTTTAAAAGACTAGAAATAAATATCCCCTTTGATCCAGTGACACCCCTCCTGGGAATATATCTAAAAGACAACAAAACAACGTATAACAGAGATATATGTATACCCATGTTCATAGCAGCACAACTAACAATAGCAAAAATATGGAAGTCATCAAAATACCCATCAACAGACCAGTGGATATACAAACTGTGGTATTTATACACAATGGAATACTATACATCAATAAAGTCCAATAGGCTTTTGCAGGCAAACGGAAGAAAGTAGAGAACATTATGCTTAGTGAAGTAAGTCAGAAGCAGAAGGTGAAATATCGAATGGTCTCTCTGATATGAGAGACCCAGATCACAACACCTATGGAACTTAAGATGAAAGGCAAAGTGAAAGATGGGGTAGGGTGGGGGAGGATGGAGGAAGGGGTGGGTAAGGGGAGGGACAAAAGGAGAGTGGGAAAGCCATTGTCACCTTGACAAAATACATATGTGTACAAAATGCTCAACTCCATTGTAAACCTTGAATTTTACATGTATACATATCAATAAAATGTGGGGAAAATCCTACATTAAATCCCACCTCCTTATATCCTCAAAAAATTGTATATAACCAAGTCACCTTTGCCAAATTAAGATCATAACAAAGTCTCTTTTAAATCTTCTACAATAAGTAATCATTCTGAGGAATGATTCTAATGTCCTCAATATATATATATTTTGTCTGTCTGTCCTCCTATGTGCCTCATTCTGCACCGACTAGAGAAGGCTTTTATTCTTGTATGAGTAGTGATGACACGTTTCTATCTTGATTTTCTCTTTCAAATAAATCTTTTACAACCAACACGTTACACATTAGTCATTTCCACTTTAATGTCATGATGTTCTCCTCTTAATTACAGATGTAACCATGCCCCACGATTTCTTTAGAAAATGCATCAGATACTCATTATCAAGACAAAGCTCACACCCCTTTGAAATTACACTAAAATGTAACATAAAACTAGCTTTTGGTTGCTTGTGATGTTTCCTCACCTGATAATGCCCTTATGAACATGCTTTATGGAAGTAATAATCAAGCACCCACAGTTGGATAATGACACGTTCCAACTTCATACCTATGTGACATGACCTACAGGTGATGTTCAAAATGCTCATCTTCCATTTCTATAACTTTATTTTTGTTTTCCTCGTGCCCATGTGTAAATAAAACATTCAAACTCATTTAAAGATATTGGGACCATAATCCTAACAACCAGCTAAGTTGAGGAAACTTGGTGTTTGCTTCTTGAATCCTGTTTTTTTTTCATAGTTCTCATTACATGGTCTTTCTTTCTGCCTTTCTCTTCTCAGTTGATCTTAGCTCCCACTTTCTTTCTCCAAAGACAGATTTTTTTCTTTTTGCCACTCGCGTAAACAGAACACACCAGCCGACTGTCCTGTATGAGTAACTCTGCATGTTTTTGCACACATTAAAATGATGTGTTACAGTAGCTCCTAAACAAAAATATATCCTTTAGAACTTTAATTAGTATTATCATTTCTACCTACAAGTGAAATATTAAGCTAACAGGACTGGTTACACCTTCTGTTAAACATAATAGTCATTTCCTGACTGATTTCTGATGATACCACCTACGCCATTTGTGGTTAAAGCATGTAAAATACTGGAATGTAGCCCTACCTTGACAATTTACTTCTTTCTTGATATTTAGCAAAATAATTTCTGTGGTCTATAAAACATTATTAGTAAAATAGAGATACTGTGTCCTGTGGTACAAAATTATTAAGATATATCTATATCTATATCTATATCTATCTATCTATATATCAGAGGGGTATTTACATATGAATTCATGATTGGTAGATTTCTCTGTTGTATTATTTGAAATAAAATAGAGCACATAGTCATCCATTAAACAGTAACTGCTCCTATCACTTAAACACATATTGTGATTTAAACATGAATATCACAGAATAAGTTAGAAGGTTTTCTCACATCTGGACAGCAAGTCTATGCCCCGGGTATCTCTGTAGCTTGGGGCACTATCCGTAAAATAGGTGTATGTGATGCCACATCTTGCATGCTGCCCAGTGAGTCACGTTTTATCCTTTAGATGTAAGGTGAAGAGAATTTTTTGAGAGCTTGAATGTCCATAATGTTTATTGGTACCCATGCTACTCTCTCAAAGGTATCAATTGGCTTCAGTATTGGGTTTATTTTTATAAATGAACTTGGTAAATAATTAAATATGAAACTGTGCCTGCTGTTCTGTCCATGGCCTCCTGGGACATTAGGAATTCATGCCTCTGTTGCCCTGCAAGCTTCTAGGCTTATTTCAGCGGCCCTGTGGGGCATCGAAGAGACTTGTGGCTCAGGCAGAGTTGTATAGTGTTTCTCTGATGTGCAAAGTGTTGACCTGGGAGAGGCTCTGAACTCATTTTCATCAGCAATATAAACTGTTTGAAGAGAGAGGAAGGGGGGGGGCGTGGATTATTTGCTGCTTGTGTTCTCTGTCTCTGGCTCAGAATATATGAGCCTCCTAAGTAAGCTACTTGCTCTGTATTTTCTGGGTAGATTTGTGCTGATAACACGTTCTGGGAGACCATTTGTGAGGGCCAACTCCCTAAGGATTAATCAGGCAGGACAGAACCCCTAGAAACAGAGGTGGTCCTTATAAGGAACCTCAATCCTCGTTCTGTTTAACGTTCCATTTGCGCTTTTCGTGAGTTCTGTACAGGTAAGATTATCAGCTAGCTTTTAATAATATTTACAATGGACTTAACTATTCGATATACAAAAACTTAGCTATTATCATACAAGAAAAGAAAACTTGGTTTCTTTTACAACTGGTGTTCAAAACTCACTTTCCTTATCTTAAAAGTGGGCTTTCAGACTTGGCAATAGCTCTCTAGTATGTGAGCTGCTGTCACAGCATTCTCTTGTTACTCAAGTGTAGGAAGCTAGTAGGAAGCTCTGAGGTTGGTACCCTGCTGCATGCAGTCAGGTCGCGATCACCCTGGAGGATCTTTCACAGTGGTAAATATTGCCCTGAATACTATTACATCAGTGACAAAGTAGCATCACTGGCAGACAGAATGATTAATATTTTTCATGTTATTTATGGAAAGAAAAACAAAACTCTCTTTCTTTTCTCCCATAAAAGAATACAGTTCTTTTTCTACAGAAGTTTCTGTCATATTTGTCTTTCATCAATAAAATAAAAAACAACAACAACAACAAAACACAGTGAATATAGCATAGTGGATCAAAATTGTCTTAAGACCATTTGACCACCAATTACATTAATTTTCAAATTCTCGCCCGTTTGTCATAAATTTGGGTCTGGCCATGGGTTTGGCCACTTAAGGAGAGAGTCAAGCAACTGCAAAGCACAGGCTATTCAATCCTTTTCCAGGTTTGGAAGGACAATCACTTGTCATAGGTCTCCCACTGACCTCTGGTACTGCAAGCCTACACATTTTTCAATCTGCAAATCTCTCTTCCATATATTTTGACCAAAACAAGGCATTTTTCTGGGCTGTCATTTGTTTTGATGCACATATTTCACATTACATAGAGTGATCAGTTCCCCAGGGTGTATTTACAAAGATTTTGATAGAAAGGGGGTGACAGGGTGGACAGAGAATCAGGACTGCTTATCAGTCCTTAAATTGATTCAGGTATAGTGGGTCTAGAACACAGAGGGGGCAAAAATGTTGTAAAGGAAAATCTGTTTTTTGTTTAAGTTTTTTTTTTTCTTTTCGTCACTCTAAACTTTTATTGATGAACGAATGTAGAAAAATTGAATCCCCCCGGTCCCATGGTTTCCCTAATCAATCATTTCTTCTTTAATCCTGACCTATAGTGCCAACGGTCCTTGTTCCACTCATGAGCGGAGAGGTCAAACCACTGTGTGTCCATTTTCTAGAAGAGATTCTGAAGCTGTGGCTTCCTCTTCTAACTGACTGGCTAATGCTTCACTATCAAACACAGCAAAAAAGATTATTCCAGAAGTCACATGCAAAGGACTCCAGGTGATATAGGAGCTGGTGGTGACAATCTTGATAGTGATTGATTTTACCTCCTTCATTTCTTCAGCCCAGAGCTGAGTGAATTTCCTTGGCGAGAATCACCAAAGTCATTGTAGCTGTGTGCAAGCATCTAGTAGAGCTCTAAACTCAGGTGGCTTCTACTGGCTGTGTGGTTTAGCAGGTCCTTCAGTAGAACCACGAAGAAGTCATTGTTGAATAGGCTGTGAGCAGAGAGCTGGCGGGACAACACTGAGGTGGGACTCTGTGACCACATACTTCTGCAAGATCAGAGTGGCCAGGGTGGCAGCCATTAGCTCCAAGAGGAAAGGCCTTGGTAGTGAACTCAGTCAGTTGGGGCCCCACTGAGGTCCTGATCTCTCAGTTGACACAAACTCAGACACCCATACAAATGTTTCCAATTGGAGTAGAAAGCTTTCTGTTGTTGATGGACAGGGTTACCTGGGGGATGCCCCGAGAGATAGAGGCTGACACTATAGTAGGTTTCTGGGAATCCCCGAAGGGGCAGCCACCACTCGAGGCTCCAGGCCTCAATCCTTGTTAGTTTTTGTTGTTGTTAGATTTGTTTGTTTGTTTGTTTTTGTCTTTAATGTCTATGTGAGTAAGGTCTACTCTGTGATATAAATATGTGTAGGAAAATAATTACGATAAGCAAATAGATTAACATATCTGTAACTTTACAAAGTTAACTTCTTTTTTTATAACTAATAGTGTATACAATGTAAGAACATTTTCAATATATGATATGTTATTAAGCATTTCATCACTGTGACAAAGTTCTTCAGCAAATCAACTTAAAGGAGGAAATTGTGATTTCAGGAGTTTCAGTCCAAGTCATATTTCAGTCTTGATTCTGGGCTGCAGATGGTGGAGAGGGTGTGGTAGCTGAAAGCTTCTTCCTCCCACCAGCAAGAAAATAGAAAGAGCAGGGAGGGGGAAAAGTAAAAAGCACCAGGCTGGAGGCTGGAACCAGAAAGAAGCTAGCATACCCGGTGTCAAGTGTCATGCCTTAGTGATCCATTCCCTTCAGCTGAGTTCGATGTCACGTTTTTTATCATTTCCCACTAACGCCACCAAAAGAGGACCCCATGGAGCACTTGATGATGTTAGAGCTCTCATAGTCTCATAGTCCAACACTTCTCCCAGAAAGCCTGCCCGCTGGCAACCAAGCCATTAGCTCCTGAGTTTTGGGGGCCACTTTAAATTCTGACCAAAACAGATACAACAATATTGCTTATTACAGTCCTCGTGCTGTGCCACACATCTGCAGGCATTATGGGCCGACAGGCACATCTTTGCCCTTTTTGTGGTTCATCTTGCCTCTTTCCTCCTTGCCTCGCTAAGACTGGCCGATATCCTACTATTTGTTTCCTCTGTTTCCATGTAGATGACAATTTTATTGAAGATTCCACATGAAAGCAATTTCACAGAACATTTTAATTTCTGTATCTAGCTTATTTCATGTTGCATAATGCTCTCCAGGTATGTCCACGTTGTAAATGGCAGAATCTTCTTTAACACTGACTGACATTCCATTATAAGGCAGAAAGTCAGATATAAGACAGACAGACAAACATAAGGCAGAGATGTACATGTCATAATAGTTTTATCCATTCACATTTTAAAGCTTTCATTGTTCCCATATATGAATAATATGAATAATGTTCAATCACCACTGGGGCTGCGACATCGCTACCAGGTGGTGATTTCATTTCCTTTGGATAATACGGTACTTGGTTTTTGTGCTTGTTTGTTTGCTTTGTTTTTTGAGACTCACTCATCCTGCTTTTCAAAATGGCTGTATTGTTTTACATTCCTACCAGTAGTACCAAGGGTTCCCCTTTCTCAATACCCTGACCAACACTTCATTTACTTTCATTTTTATAAGGCTTGTCCTAGCAAATGTAAAACATTGTCTCATTATTTTATATCCTTCATGGATAAACAGAAATATTTTCATCTACATTTTGTTCATTTTGGTATTAAAGTATTTTCTTTGGATAAATGTCTGTTGATTCTTTTTCCTATTTTAGTTGCGTGATAATTATTGTTACTTGTCATGGAGTTGAATGAGTGCTTTATTTAGTTTGAATATTAACTCCTTATCAAGTACATATTTATCAGTAATTTTCCCAGTCTTTTGGCTCCCTTTCCATTTGTTTGTTCGTTTGTTTGTTTGTTACTAAGCAGCAGCTTTTAATTTTTATGTCGTCTCACTTGTTTGCGTTTGCTTTCACTCCCTGAGCTTTTGGTTTGACAACCGATCCAGAATACCATTGCCAGGGCCGATGGCAAAGGGCTTGCCCGAGGCTGCGTTCTACAGTTTTGCAAAGCAAACATGCTCTCGTTTAGCTTTTGAAAAAGTACCTAGTGTCTCAAGATGTTCCAGGGAAACATTATTTATTATAACTTTTAATACTCACAAGACTCTTTAGAGCTGTGTGTCAGTATTATCTGCATTTGTCAAGTTTCTGTCAGAGAGTGCTACGGCTGAGAAACTTTAAGTACTTTCCCAAGGTTACACAGCGCACAGCAGAGCTGGGCTGAAACCCCAGGTCCACCTGATTCAACACCCACCTCTTCCAACTGCAGCATGCTGCCTCCTCAGGTAAGACATTACCGAGATGCCTGCCAAGGAATCTGGCACCCTCCCTCTCTGGCATCCTCCCTTTCTCCTCTCTACATCCTTCTGTGCCTCCATAAGGACTGAACATCCATATCATTTTGGGCTTTGTCCCAGATAATAGTGGGTGAGGCCAACGGAAATTGAAAATACATTTTCTGCTCTCCAGGATTATGAATTTTATTGGCAAAGACAGGTGTCACACATAACTGTATTTATGAAGAGTAAATGACAATAAATGCAATTATGGCATGGGGCTAACTCGGTTGGGAGACAAGGAGCACCCTGTTTTTTGCTTAAAATCGATGCTGATGCTATAGAGATTTTTTTAAGGCAATGTTGTCACATGTCAATGTCAAAAATACATGATTCAAATTCAGATTTTTACCTGAAAATCTCTATCATATAGCGTCTTTGACACTTAGGAGGCACATATTTCTGAGGGAATTGTGGCAAGAAAAGAATCTGAGCATCTTTTCCTAATTAAAAATTTAACATATGTAAAATAAACATCACGTCAAGGAAACACTGATTATCTTGTTAGTCTAAAACAATCAAAAATGCATCTGATTACAAATACAGGGAATGAGTCAAAGACAATAAATACAATCTACACCATGCAGAGGAATCAGTGATGCAGTTAGTGTAGCAAGCTAGTGTTAGAATCTTAGGAACACAAAATAATCAAATAATTAGAAAGATGATGTATCGTATCTGTGAGTAAAGCACATTCTCACACTGAGCTCTAACGAGAGGAATACAGATACTAAAATTGGTAAAAGAAATCAAGATGAAACCATTAGTGAAAAGTTGAATACCACGAGTAAAGATTTATAGTATGCTCAGTACTTAAGAGCTGCAGACTGGCATTGTGAGACACACGAGACCAAATGTAGAAAATATTTATGTGTTCATAACCTAGAGAAGTCTCTACTTTTCAATATGCAAATGTGCATTATTTTTCCACTTCTGAAAGAATTTAAAATCTGATAGAGCAGTATTTTATATTACCTCGTCTCTAATTGGTAAAGAAATGAGCAACAACCACTAACGTAAATTACTTTTTTTAATTTTCCAAAAATAAAGAACTAAATCTAATACATTTAAAGTAAAAAATTAAGGATATTTTTGTAGTTAATGAATTTTGAAGAATTCAGATTCACATTTTTCACGTGTATCTTTGTCTAACTAATTATTATTTAATGTGTCTTAATGATAACAACTTACCTTCTCTAATTATTCAGAGTTAAATATAATATGTAAGTAGACTTTTATTTTAATTTGGTTTGTTTTTTTCCAAATGCACGTAAGTTCATTCATTGATTGGTTTAGCTAGTGCTGCTTTCATTAAATATTTGAAAATATTAAAATATAAGTTTGTGAGATCAATTGAATAATTATTCTGACAAACTTTATTTCAACCAAAATTATGTTTGTGGTATACGAGCTTTAAGGTATGTAATCTGCCAAGATAATAAATATTCTGCCCTTTACCAGAATAACTTTCTGTGGTTTATGGTTATCATATCTTTGAATATTTAAGCAAAAGAGATATTTTATTTAAGAAAATAATGAAGTTCTTTAAAATCATATTGTTTTCTTTTTAAATAAATTTCTGTCATTTTGAAGGAGCAGTTTGTAAAGTATTATAGCATAGATTCAATATTAATCAAATGTTCAAATCTGACAACTTTTGATATTTAGCCTTCCCAAAATTGAATCATAAATGCTATCTTTTGAATCTGAAACTGTCCTTCAGCTATCCCAGCAGGTTTCCAGAAAATTGCAAACATTTGTTCTTTTATTATGTAGAAGAGAAATGGTAGAAATAATTAGGTGTACTTGATATGCTATTGTTGATAAGTTGTATGGATATTGTCAATCAGAAGTATTCCCTAGGTTAAATTCTTATGGGTAAGATATTAATATGAATAGTTCAGAAATTGCTGTTCAAAGGAAGCTCCTAGAGACTTGCGAGTGCCTTCCCTGGCCACGGTGTTTACTCGTTAATCAAACATGGAGCTCTTTTACTTGATACTAGACAAGAGTGTTATAGGCTATCAGTGATAATTTCAGTTGTGTTTTAAAATAGAAAATTAGTCATATATTGGCTTCTTTAATGTGAATACAGATTCTCCTTGGCAATTAGCACTTCTCTTGGAGACTCACACCTATCATGTTTTTGTCATATAGAAAATGTAAGAACTAGCTGTGAGCATATTAGACTTCTATGCATTGTGGGTAAAGTGTAGATACATTCTTACTGTATAATTACTGTATACAAAGCCTCAAGATAATTTTATGTTACAATTTGTTCTCTGAAAGAGTGTATTTGTTAAAATTTAAACACATACTTTTATCTTAAGGAAATAGTGTTAACCAGTATGTTTAATTTATAAGTGCATTTTGGATGAGCTTTACCATTTTGCTTTACTTGCTATATAACCATCTAAAATCAAATTTCCTTCTTATATGCAATATTCTTATAAAAAATCTTCTGCTAGAGCATTTACTTTTGAAATACCAATAATGAGTTTATCACCACCATTTTTACATAATTTTGTCTGAACAGGTAGTTTTTGTTTGTTTCCTGCAAGATCACTCCTGAAAAGTTTTGTATCTGGTTATGATCTAAAAATGTGATATAATCAAGAAAGGCTAACTTGACACTCCATGGAAAACTATGCCGAGGGCTTGGAGGTACAGGCTTCTGGGGCAGCCTCTGAAACAACTTTGGGAGCAGAACAGTGTGGACTGAGTCAAGATGTCCCAAAGGAATCCGATGGGTACATGTCATGGCCAATCCTAAATCTGAGATAGTAAGAGTTAATTTCATGAATGTTCATTCTCTTGGTTTGTAATATTGTAAGTCATTGAATGTTTCACTTTTCTGGTTATTTAAGGAAATGTTTCTTTTCTTTCTGTCTTAAGCTGTCTCTAATAATATATGTTATCTATGTGCATAACAAATTAATAGACTATTCTTCTAAAAAAAAAAAAAAACAAAAAATTTGATTGTTTCCAAATGGCTCTGTGACTGCGAGTGGCTTCCCCTCACACAGCACCTTGGGGGCTTCTACTTTTGCCCTGGTGTAGCTCCACCTTTGTCACAGACTTGTTGCCATCAGTGTAATTAAATAGAACAGGAAAATCAGGAGAAGACTTTCCTAAAAGCTGATTTTTGGGTTACACGTAGCTGCCAAAAGACTAGGAATTATGAATAATGTATTGATAATGTAATACTGCAAAAAAGAAGGAAGAAATAGATTTGGCTGAATTCCTAGTGTTTTACCTTATGTATCACAGCAGCATTGCAAAATAAAAACTGCAAAAATAAGAACTTCTAAAATTGAGTTATGTATCATGAAAATATCATTTATAAAGAGAGAGCAACTAAATAACAAGAGACTATGTACTAGAGTTAATTTTCAAAATTCTAAGTAACGTTCTTACTGAATTTTATTTATAAATAAAATGATACTCAAATATGAATATGAATATGAGAAAATATTACTAATGACATTATTATACCAAATACATTTAATGCAAAACATTATGAATAAATTTAAAAAATAAGTTGTATTTAACATAATAAAAACAAAATACTCTTTAATTTTAAAACATTGTTTACTGCCATACTGAATATTTATTGCTATATATGAAAATTTAATTAATCAAATGGTTTCATATATATCTTAGAATAAATTTATAATTATTCTTCTCATATTTATTGATTTACGTCTGTCAATAAAATTCTGTTATTTTTATTTGACTTAATTTCTCTGATACATTTTAAATGTGTCACAATTATATATTTAACAGGAGAAAATA